>LOEQ01000812.1:10615-27843 GCA_001685075.1 Bramus lutescens | reverse complement strand
CAGAGGAGCTCAGATCGATGGAGCCCGTGGCCTGCTGGATCTCTGACTCTGTTGGGGGTGGAAGAAAGAGACCTCTTCTTAGCATTCAGTTTAAACTTTGGGCAGGATCCAGGACATTCAAGTCTTTAAAGTGATGTGTTTTCAAAACTGGAAATCCCCTCTCTAGGAAAAAAAAAATGACTTGGTCTTAAGAATGGAAAGAGGCTGAGCATAGTGGCACACAGCTCCAATCCCAGCACTCGGGAGGCAGAAGCAGGAGTTTTAAACCAGCTTCATCGATACAGAGAGTTCTAGGTCAGCTAGGCCTGAGTAGGGCAACCGTCAAGATAAAAGAATGAAAGAGAAAAGGACAAACAGAACACAAAGCAAGCTGGTCACATTTCAGACACAGAGGGGGATGAATGCAAGCTCAGACCAGCTCCCTTTTCTATTTATCAGGCTGGCATCCCAGCCAGGGAATGGTGCCACCCACAGAGGGCAGGTCTTCCTACCTCAGTCAATGCATGTATTTGAGGTAGCCCCACAGACATGTCCCGAGGCCCGTCGTCTAGGTGATTCTGCCAAATTAATAATTAACATTAACATCACAGCCAAGCCTATAGGAGGAACAGATTCTTGTACTGTAAGACCAAACTGGATCCCCATTCTTATGGAAAGTAAAGTGGGAATTTAAACAGCAACAATAAGGAAACACTCTAGCCACTGACGGACGCCGTAGCTACGCAGATGCTGACTGCTTACAGCTCTAGTAGGCCTTGTGAAATCCCCTACCCACACTGGCAAGTCACCTGGATTGCTATCACGCAGGTCTTATTTTGGCAGCCATAATGCTGAAATTTCATGGGTATAGCTTTCCTGTCATGTCTAGCACTGTTTAGCAAGAGACATCCTGGTACTCTGCCTCTAAATCTTCCATGATGTCCCTTAAACCTTAGGGGTTGGGGTTACACTGGAGCTGGGCCCCCCACTCTCATGTATTCCCTGCAATCTGAGTTTCTTTGATGAGAGGCCAGAGCTGCATTTGTTCAGCTGACTCACACTCCTGTGTAGCTCCAGAGGGTGCCCAGGCAGGGGCCTCAGTTTCTCCTCTGGGCCTAGGGAATGATGCTGCTGACTGTGTGTGTGTGGGGGGGGNGGGTCTTCCCATATCAATCACCTTTTTGCACCAATCAACACAATCCTTTATAGCAATTCTCAGAGCCCTTCTCATGTGATTTTACATTGTATGGAACTCGACAATTAAAACCAGCTACCCCTGAGCCCCACAACTAATCCAACCTTAAAATGCTATAAAGACCTCAGGAATCCCTGAGGCGCGGCCAAGCTTTCTCTGCATTGTAGAGATTGGGGGTGAGCACTTCTTTGTTAGGAAGGGGCCAAGGCTGCCCCTGGAATCTGAGCCTTTTCCCTCTGGTCTCCCACTTCTGTCTAACCCCTGCAAATGTCAGCAGCTTTAGGCTGCTAGGGCCGGGCTTGGAAACGAATCCTCACTGCACCCCTATCCCTTATCCCTCACCCGTCAAGCATACTTACTTATAGCTTAAATGAAACCTCAGAGGACCCAAAGTTCAAGTCACCATCATAAGACCTGTCCCGAGGACAAGCCTCCTGCTTGGGTCCTCTTTGCCACAGAAAAGATGAAGAGATGGTTCTGCTTCCCTGCTGTGCCTCAGAGGAAGCATCCAAGGGGAAAAAACGATGAAATTAAATTGTTCTCCTTTTGATCATGAAGAGAGAGAGAGCAAGAGCGAGAAAGAGAGCGAGCGAGTGAGCAAGCGAGCGAGATTATATAATAAGGATTGTATCTTTGATCAAATGAAGAGGCTGTTCCTGGAGTGGGTTCTGCTAATGCATCCTTGATTAGTGGGAGACTGGAACGCAACGGTGTGTCAGACAAGCCTGAAGAGTTCAAATGAGAGAGCATACAGGGCAGGGTAACTATGGTGACAGCTCCACTCCAATGACAGAAGAAATGGGATTTATGGCAATGTGGGACTTCATGGAGGATGAGCACATGGACCCGCCCATCGAGCATGGACTCTTAGTGGGATGTGAGTCTCAGCCCCCTTCCCTCACTCCCCAGCAGCATCTTTACTGGTGCCAGGCGGGAGAGATACAAGTCAGAGTCCTGCCCTCATGGGGCTCTGCTTTATAGAGGTGTTCTCTCTGTGTGTTCACACCCATGTACACGCATACACACCACAAACACGCATACACATACATGCAGAGACACAGGCATATATGTACCCATTCACATACATATACACACAATGCAAGCATGCATGCACATATCCACCCATCAGTACAAACATACACACACACACACACACACACAAAATGGCCTTCAGTCCAGTCACATATTCTGCTAAATTGTGACAATTGAAATTGTCCTTAAATGTTCTATGGAGGGGCATTCTCCCTGATCCTCCTTGGAGAGTCATAGCCTAAGTCTCTGACTGTGACTATCACTGAGTCACCTGTCTTGGGGTACCTATTAAAACAATAAAGTGTAAGGCTCTTTCTGGGAATGTTTGACTTGTTGGGAACTAGGACCTTTGTTATCCAGAAAATTCCCAGTGTTAGAGAGGGCTGGAGAACAGCAACAGGCAGCTCTTCTCCACGTGGGCTCCAGACAGTAGGAATTTGGCAGAATGACAAGCCTCAGGACCCAGCTGGCATCCAGGTCAGAGGTTTTCTGGGAGAGAGAACACACAGCAGTCTGTGTTGTCATGAGCCTTCTAGCAGGTTCTGACGTAGGAGGACCCTGATGTCTGTTTTCTAATGAGGCTGCACAGTCACAAGGCCTTTCGGAGAGAATTCTTCACAAGGCAGCCAGACTTGGACCATTACCTGCACAGAGTTTTCCTTCTGTGGAGATCGTTATCTTGGTGACTAAGACACTGAGCAAGACAGAAGAAAAGCTGGTCTGTCTGTGTAGATCCTGTCCAGATCTTCTGGGACACCCTTGAGGGCTGCCAAGGCTGGTCAAGGAAGGGCAGCATGCATTGACCTCCAAACTTCCTGAGAACCAAGTCCCTAGGGAAGGGCTTGGACGTTTGCTGTGGTCCACACTGATCACTGCTGGGAAGCTTGCAAAAATAAAATAGTAATTCAGGAACATAGTAGATACAGGCAGCAGGATCCTGGTGCTTATGATGTCAACCACTGCAGGATTTATGAGAAGAAAATCGCGTGAGCCTCTTCTGAGCTGATCTACATTTTCTCATTCATTCATCCATTGGATGGAAGCTTGGCTCCAGGCAGAAGCGGGTAAGGTTTTCACTCAGCTGCTGTCTCCCTGGGTTACATGCTGCCTCATGCCCAGGAAAATCAGGAACCACGAGAAAGCTGGAAGGAGCAAGAGTGCCTTCCCCCAGAGACTTCAGTAACAGCCACCACCTTGTCATACCTTGTGCCGTGGGGCGTGTGGAGGTCAGAGGGCAACTTGTGGGAGTTGGTTCTTTACCTACAGTGTGTGGGTTCCAGGTCTGAATTCAGTTTGTCACCCTTGGCAGCGGACACCCTCACCTGCTGAGCCAGCTCACCAGTCAATAGTTTACACTGTTTCAAGCAATGAGGTGTACAGCAATCAGATCCTGTGGCCCTAGGAAACAGAGGTGCCGTGATGTGCATCCTACCAGTAAGGGTGAGTTAGATCTCAGTGCAGGTAGGCACTTTGGTATCAGGTTTGGCTTCTCGGGGTGAGTTTGACGCACCAGCTACTTCACACTGTCTGGGAAAGAAAACCAGAGTGTCATCAAATCTCAGCTTCCTGGGCCAGCCCTGCTGCCAGTCAACACCCCCGAAGGCCCAGCCATGGGGTGTTCACTCATGGGGGGGCTCTCTAGGTGACATCTACACATGCCATCATCCGAGAGGAGAAGTGGATGGGGTTGAGTCTCAACTTCTACAGACCTGAAAACTCAGGCTTACTGATTTCCCTTTAACTTGGTATTGGGAGAAGGGTTGCCAATCCCATGAGATGCTGGATTGTGGTTTTGTAAGCACAGATTGCTAAATGCTGGTGCTAGAGGCATCTGAGATTTTGGTGACTGCAAAGCATTGTGTCCTTAAGCATGCCAGGACAAAGCAGAGGTGTAATCCTCACCCACTGGTGCCCAACCTTTCTACATTGCCGTCTACCAAGGTCACATTTGGGAGCAAGTTGCAAAACACAGCTCTCTCTCTCTCTCTCTCTCTCTCTCTCTCTCTCTCTCTCTCTCTCCATAGCCTCCTCTCAGATCAACATCTCTCAACCTACATCTTGTCATTATTTAGTCCCATATAATTCTCAAAGGCAGCTTCCTTCTTGAGTCCCCAAAGCAGCCCAGCAAGCCTCCCAGGTCCAGTCTGGACCCAGAGGAAAAAAGTCAGGGCTGGAGCCTGATTGCTTCTCCAATGTCCTTTTTGTTTCCCAGCTGCAGAGTCCCCTGAAGGGCTGATCTAGCTCACACTGCTACCTCCAATGCAGCATCGCCTGAAAAGACACCTTCCAGGAAGTTCTCAGGTGATTCTGCCGGAAGACCATGCTCTCGAGACCCTTGGTTGGGGGAGGACTGGAGAGAAAGGCAGGGCGGGAACCCAGTTTCAGGTCTGTTATAAGATGTACAGAATTTTCTAAGTGTGCTAACTATGAGCTTGTGAATTAAATTTCTTAATTGTACTCTTGGCTTGCCAAGGTCCCCAGAGGCTGGCTGTCCCCACAGCAGGCCTGTGTCAGGGTGACTCAGGAGGAAAGAAAATGGCTTACTGTGTATGCTAGCTGTCTATGGTGATCCCAGAAGGTTGGTTTGTCAGTCTGGTCCCCTCTTCTGCTGCTTACAGACTGAAGTGTTTTCAGCTCTGGATCTCAGGCAGTGTATTAGTTACCCTTGTTGTGGCCATGACAAAACAAACAAACAAAGAAACAAAACGATGAAAGCAACTTTGGGAGAAAGGGCTTCTTTTGGCTCACAGTTTGAGGGTTCAGTTTATCATGGCAGAGGGTGAAGCAGCTGGTCACATGACACCCACAGTCAGGAAGCAGAGAGATGAATACCGGGGTCAGATCGCTCTGAGCACAGGCCATGGAAAGGGATTTCCCACATTCAGGAAGCTTTTCCTATCCAACTAACCTAATCTAGGAACTTCTCACAGACATGCCTGGAAGTTTGTCTCTTAGATGATTTTAGACCCTTTGAGGTTGATATTTGTCGTTAGCCATCGAAGGCAGCTATAGATCTTACACCTTCGAATTTTAATTTGCAGAGAACTTAGGAGCTAGGACATGCTCATTGCAGTGGTGGGCAAGAGGAGGATACACACATACAATGGTGTGTGTGTGTGTGTGTGTGTGAGAGAGAGAGAGAGAGAGAGAGAGAATATATTTTTGAGTCCAGAAGTGGTAAATCCTGGAAGGTCATCTTGGGTTGAAATGGAAATGCCACCTCTCAGGCTGTCTCTGTCAGCAGGTAGCACAGCCATGGCCACCAAGCAGCCCCTAAGAACATATAGCCAAAGCATATATTGTGGTCAGGGATTCTCCTCTGTGGCATCTGCTTGCTGTAGAGTGACTTTGCTTTGGGCTTCAGCTATATCAAGCTCAAAGTCAAGTTCCTTGCCCTATTAGCAGGCGACTGAGCCTCTCAGGTCCCTAGTGGTCCCTCTTTCACGGGGACAGGCCCCCTGTTTGTTTCCTAAGGCACCAACAAGGACTAAATGAACAGTAACTTGCATAAAGCACTCAGCACAAGTCCTTCCCCGGATGACTGCCCTTTCTTTCCATCTGTCACAGGCTGGGACACTCAGGAAGCGGTGTTGGAGCAGCTCTGCCAAGGCTTAATGTGTCCAGCCTGGGTCAACATCCTTCCCCATCTTTGCCTCCACCCACTGGCTAGGCCGAATTCAACAGCTGTTGAATCTCAACTCCCCATGGGGTGGGCACTTGGCTGCCTCCTGAGGCAGGGCTGTAGGTCACGTGGTCAGGATGCCCCTGTGACTGAGAAGGACTTCTCATCAGAATGCTAGTCTAGGGAAGCCACAGGCAAGAACCCCCGAGACTCAGAAAAGTTCCTAGGCAGAGAGCAATATAACTTGGCCTTCTCACTGTGACACAGACAGAATCTGAGTGCCCAAGAGCTGTGGTGCATAAGCCAAGGTCATAGTCAGATCACGGTCTACACCAAGCAGAGCTAGGGCTCTGCCCAGCCCAGGAGTCCCTGGAATGAGGACACACATCCCTGACTATACTACTGTAGCTCCCACACTGTGGTGGCTCATTTGCATAAGCTCACCCCAGCTCAGGGACAACCAGATTGCTGGTGACACCTTGTTTTTCAGTGTGTCTCTGAGGGTGTTTCTGGAGAGATCAGCATTTAAACCAGTGGGCTGAGTGCAGTCCAGTGTGGATGGCAACCATCCAGTCTTTTAAGGACCATGGACAGAACACTCATAGGCGGGGGAAGTTACTCTAAGTTGAGACACCTATTTTCTCCCAGTTCTGGTGTCTGGACTTGGACTAGAAATTACACAGTTTGCTTTCCTGGTTCTCTTGCCCACAGACAGCAGATCTAGGGACCTCTTGGCCTTTATCATCATGGAAGCCAGTTTCTCACCATGCATCACTTATTGGGCATGTCTCTCTAGTGCTACGCTGCAGGCAGGGTGAGGAGCTACCTGGCTGAACCACACTTGCTGGAGGAGTCCTCCCACCCAGGGATCTGTCTTTCTTGGTCTACACCAGCTCTAGCCAGGGAGGACAATCTGGAACAGACATATTTCCCGTTCCAGCCAGGCTGCTGCCAGAGCCTCAAGATCTGGAGCCCAGAGATGAGGTGCAGAGTCTAAGGTCTTTGGTGCCAGCTCTGTGGAGGAGTCTTAGCTCATGCTGTTGGCTGTCTGCACTCCCCAGTCCTGTCTCTTCTCTCCCTGGACTGGTTGATAAAAATTCCAGATAGATTCCATTCAAGACTCTATCTCTTCACAGTACAATCCCATGCATTCAAGGTACCAGACACCCAGTATCAGGTCCTGGCCATGAGCCCATTCTCCTGAGACACAAGGAAGGTGCAAGGACACACTTGCCTTTTGTGTGTGACAAGCCCTTTGGTTTAGGAGAGAACGCAGGTGATTTCCTAAGCCACTGCAGCAGGCAGAGCTGGGGTTCTCAGCCACCATTTTCTCCAGCCTGGAGGCCCCCCTGCCGCTTGGACAGTAGGGCATGGTGAACACAGCCTTGAGCTTTCTGGCAGAAGGACAGTATCAGAGTCATAGACAGTGGGTTCTTCATGCCAAGAACCATTAACAGCCATTGCTGTAAATAACAGTGACCCTCTGGTAAGCCATCTTGTCCTGCCAAACTTGAGATGGCTCCACAGAGAGGCTCGCTGTTGTGTGATGCCAGAATGGCAAGGTCACTTGGCAGGTGCCTCCCCTCCTCCCCATCATCACAGATGCAGAACAGCTCTGAGGCCAAGAGGTGACTGCGGCTGCAGGATGCTGTTGGGTGACATCACTGTCCAACAGGGATCTAGAAGCTTCCAGGCACAAGAACCCTTGCAGGAGCATCCCAGGCCATTATAGATCTTTAGAGGCTTTCTGAAAGTCACACCCATCCTAAATCCAGGAAACATCCTGGCACCGTGGCTGCCCACTGCTGCAGGGGAGCGTAGCAAAGACCAGAGAAAGGGCTGGCACACACTGGCCTGCACCAAGTCTAGCCTCTGTTGGCTCCGGTGGGCATAGTTTGATCTGCGCCCTGGTGTGGCTGTTTTCTGTTTGTCTTCAGTGGCTGCCTTTGTGTTATGATGACCCCGTGAAGCTAAGGAGAGAGACTGGGGACCAAGGAGCTCACAAAGTACAGTACTGACATCTGGCTCCTTCCAGAAAAATTCTGTCACCCTGTGGAGGAAGGGACAGCCTGGGGCTGGAAGCCAGGACAGCCACTTTGGAGAACCTTAGGCAGATCAGCCTCACCATGCCCCAGCTTCTTCATCTATGTGAAGAAGTCTGCGTGACTTCTCAAAGCTAGGGTGGGCATGAACTGGCAGCAATTTTCTGTACAAGCGACATTTCTATATTAAACCTTCTTTCTCCTTGCTGGGGTAGGACTTAGGGTGGCTCCTCTATCCACTGCAAAACTGGTTATTTTGTAATTGCTTTGAGTGTGTATGTGTGTGCATGCATGCGTCTGTGTAAGTGCACACGGATATGCAAGTGCATGTGTGCATGCATGTATGCAGAGGTCAGAGGGCAGCCTCTGCTATCATTATCCAGGCCCTGTCTATTTTGTTTCTTTGAGACAGGGTCTCTCACTGGTTCTGAGACTCACCAAGTAGGTGAGTGTGGCTGGCCAGTGACGCACCCCCATGCAGGGATCCACCTGTTTCTGCATTCCCCAGGCAGGGATTACACCACAAGCCCAGCACCACGCTGCGTGGGATGCAAGGGTTGGTTCTTCAATACAGGGTTTCTCTGTGCAGGCCTGGCTGCCCTGAAACTCACTCTGTAGACCAGGCTAGCCTCAATCCCAGAGATCCNAACTCATTCTGTAGACCAGGCTAGCCTCAATCCCAGAGATCCGCCTGTCTCTGCCTCCTGAGTGCTGGGATTAAAGGTTTACACTGCCCTGCTTCTATATGTAGACACACACATATATGTATGTATATATATTTTTGTGAAAAACCATTTTCTTTTTATTTATTCTGTGTGGCTTTTACATTATGGATCTTGACCCCCTTTATTTCCTCATCCCTTTGTATCCATCCTCCACCTCTGCACCGTCCCTGTCCTCTAAAAAGTTTAAGAGGAAAAAAAAGCAGAAAATAGAAAGGTAAAACATTAAAAATCTTGTCATAGAAGTTTCAGAGTGACACAGTGAGTCATGATGTGAACCCCTTTGTTCATGTACCTTGACTTGCCAGTGTTCATGGCAAAGAGTCGTTGGTTTGGTTTCTACTACACTATTGACGCTGGGCCCTCACTGGGACTCTTCCTGGGTATCCCGTTGCTGCCCTGTCTTGTGGAGATGCTGCCGCTTTGGATCTGTGGGTCAGGTCCCTTCGAGTGCTCCAGCAAATCAGAGATGGGGTAGATGTTGAGGTGTACCAAGTCATACCCCTAGATTTCGGCCTGGGCAGCTGTAGGGTTGGTCCACCCGCCAGTTCTCTCCACCTAGGTGAACTCTCTGGCGCGGCCCTGGGGATCAAACTCAGGTTCTCATTCTCTCAAGGTTAGCACTTTACTGATGGAGCTATCACCCCAGCTCTAGAGGTCCACTTCTTCCCACTGGGGCTCATGTCTTACATGGTCTACAACTTCCCAAAGAAATGTCACCATTTGGGGACTAAGCATTCAAATACATGAACCTGCAAGGGACATTTATATCCAAACCATTAGAAGAAAAATTTAGTGTGAGAGATAAGCTGACTGCAAAATCAGACTCACAGGGTGCGATGGAAGAGCTCTCTGCTTCATCACTGCTATTATGTTCACCCTGGGCCAAGAGCTTGGGCAGTCATGAGTTTGCAGATGACATGGCGGATATGGACCTATTCATCCTTTGCCTTCATTTGTTAGAGATCCCTTCTGGAAAGACATCACTACATCTTATTTACTTTATTATTGCAAGATAGAATAGTCGTCCCCCCCCATCCCTCAAGACACAGTATCTACTTGCAGAGGGCCAGGAAGATGCTGTTTCTTAGTTTCTCCGTGATGGCTCAACCCAGCTGCTTGAGAAAAGCATCAGTCACGCGCTTGTGATGTTTCTGCAGAGCACAGGGAGAAATCCCCCTATCTGAGGCTTATTCAAATGAGAGGATTCATTGTTCATCCTGCCAGCTGTTCAACGGCACCCGAGAAGCCTTGGCATGCACGCTTTAAGCATCACTTAGGATCTGTGGGCAGTGAGGCCACCACTGTGGTTACTAGGCTCAGAAAAGCTACCGGGAGGAGCAGCTTTCTCAGCTGCTATTTAGAGCAAGGGGAGGGGAGAGAACAGAAAAGGCTCTGTAAGTGTCTGTGGGGTGTAGACCTCTCTACAGCCGCTCTTACGCTTGCACCAGGGCACCGTTTTATGAGCCTGCTTGTGTTCTTAGAATGGAGAGGAGACAGCTGGCTGAGCTTCTCGGTAACACCCCCCATCACCCACCTCCCTCCCCCCACCAGGGCACTGAGCAGAGAAGAAACAGGATTGCTGGAGAATGAAACAGCAGAGGGATCCCTTAGGAGAAGGCTGGGCGGATCTGTGGCGGCGGAGCATAGAGGAGTGGCTTGCTTACATCTCAGTGGATCAGGAAGGGGGGATATGGAGGGGGGAGGACAGGAAGTGGGGGCTATAAACCTCCAGACCCCTCCCCACAGAGATTCACTTCCTGAAGCTAGGTACCCCCTTCCAAAGGTTCCGGGCAAGCGTGGCTCTGGAGAGCTTACTTGAGGCCCTCACTGAATGGGTAATGCCAAGGTCACATGAAGGTGCAGTGATGTATCTTCTGGGTGTGTGCCCCCTTTTCCTTTGTGTTTTTGGCATAGGGTCTGGCTGTGTACCCTAAGCTGGATTTGAACTTAAGCTCCCCCGTCTCAGTCTCTGAGTGTCGGGTTGCAGGTCATTTCTGGTGGTGCAGAGATTGAATCAGGTTATTGTCCCGAGGAGCAGGTGCTCTATCTCGGAGATACATCTCCAGCTCTTCAGGAAACTTGATCTTGTAGCGACTGGGGGCCTTGAGCTCACCAGGCAAAGCCTCCAGGACAGCCCCCCAGCCTCTTCTAAGGTAACCAGGAGAGCATGTGGATTTGTTAACATGTGAATGAATTTGCCCCTAGCAACAAAGTCGAACACATCCAGATTCATTCCGCATCTTCACGTTCACTGTGCTTTTTTAACAGATTTTTTGGGTGTGCCTGGCTGGACGTCACTTAGAAACTAAGCCTTTCTCTTTTCCCGTTTGGTTCCATGTCACCCTTGTTAGGCTAGCTCTGTGATCATTTGGCAGGGGCCTTGCTCCCCTGTTGCTGTTCAGGCAACTTCACCGTAATCACCTGGAGTGAGGATTTAGGGCCATCTTGTGGAGCATTAGTATGGCTGAGACATCCTATGTCCTCAGCCATGAGGAGAGAGAATAGCAATGCTTTATAAACCTAATTGTTTTACTACACTTATTTATTTTCATGTGTGTGCACGTGGAGGCACGTGCGGCACGTGGAGGCACGTGTGGCACGGCGCATGGAGGCACGTGTGGCACATGGAGGCACGTGTGGCCGTTAGAGGACAGCTTTCAGCAGTCAGTTCTCTCTTCCCACCGTGTGGATACCAAGGATGGAACTTAGGTCTTCAGGCTTGGCAAGCAAGTGTCTTCACCCACTGTACCATCCCGACGATCCCAAAAACCACTTATTCAAGAACAGAACAAAAGTAGACAGTGTTTGCTTTGTTTTGAGTTTTAGAGAGAAGAGCTCACTGTGGTTCAGACTGGCTTTGAACTCGTCCTTCTGTCTGGGTCCCCACAGTAGGTGTTGGGATGGCAGGCGTGCGCCACGATGTCCCGTTGAATGCCGGGAACGTTTAGAGAAGAAACCTGTCCCAAGAGGACCCTTTGTCATGCAGCAAGAGTAGTGTTTCTCTGTCAGGTAGAACTGTCTTAAAGTAAAGCTGGAAGCTGGGGAACCTTGAGCCCTGTGTGCCACAGACACTTGCTTACTCTGCCCTCTAGTGGATTTCTCACGTCATTTACTCTGGGCCACTGGGACTCTGGGAGGAGGAACTAGTTCTCCTAACTTTGATCTTGCTCACCCATCACCCCTTCCCACATTCCTAATAGTCCCACTCGATGTCCTTCATCATCCCGTCAAATCCCGCGTGCTTATTTAATTTAACAGAATGGTCTCCAACGCCATCCACTTTCCCAGAAACAAGATTTTGTTCCTTATGATTGAACAGTAAGTATTCCATCATGCATGCACATTATTTTTATGTAACACATTCTTTATCGCTTCAACTACTGATGGTATCTAGCCTGAGGCCATGATTTGGTTATCGTAAACAGTGCTGTAATGAGCGTGGGTATGCCGATATCTCTGTGGTCTGCCGACTTTGATTCCTTTGGTATAGTCTCAGGAGTGACTGGGCTGGATCTTGTTACTTTATTTTAAAGATCTTAGAGCTTCCCTTGGCGACTGGATCAGTTTGCACCCCGTAAGCAGGAATGGGGTCCTCTTCTGTGCATCTTTGCCAGCCTTTGCTTTCTTGATGACGGCCATTCTGACTGTGGTGCAAGAGTTGGATTGGGTCAGTGTTGTGAGGGCAGAGTTACAAGCTCTTCCCTCTGAGCCACCAAGCGTGACCTGGTGGCTCAACAGTAGTGTCACCTCGGTGTTCCTTCCATCATTTGGGCTCCTGAAGTTTATGTTCTAGAAGGTTCTTTGGGAAGGCTCATGGAAGCAGTATTCCCCATGCTGTCACATGAGAATGATGTAATGTGTGTCCTTTCGTTTTTGATGGGAAATCCCTGGGTGACACTTCCTACACTTGGGTAGGCTATAAAGGGTGTTCATATTTTTGTTGCACAGTCAAATACTTGGCAATGATGGGTTGCTTTTTCCTTGTAAATCATGCTCTTTTCCCTTAGGGTAGGGAGGACTTGCTGTTTTCTGTAAACTCCAGTAATTTTATAAGAGAGTACCACAGTGTCGGTGACTCTCCAGTCATCGCTCTCATAGGCAAGCTGGAAGCTGCTTTGATATACTATGTCCCTGAGTCCATGCCCTGCTTCTGGAAGCGCAGATATTCTGCCCTGTATTTGAGCGGTGTTGAAAGGCAAACATTCGTTCCTTTGGAGCAGGTCTAGTTCTTTTTAACTGTCTTTCAAGAATGAGGCTTGTGTGAGCAAGGGACAACACAAGAGGATGGTTTTGCGTACGTGGGGTCAGGACAAACCAGGCCTACTGGTGGCATGGAGCCTTTCTGTTCCTGGGTTGGTACCAAGGCTTTTTCTGAAGGAAGCGTAAGTGGGAGCTGCTGAGGAGTTCCCAGCGGCCCTGAGAGAAGGGATTCCCTTTTAGGACCTCCTGGGTCAGCTGGAGGCTGGGCTTCACTGATTGTTACATGTTTTAGGGCAAAACAGAGCCCTTCTCTCTGTCTCTGTCTCTCCCGTGTGTGTGTGCACTTATGTGTGTGCACGTGCGTGCATGCGTGTTTCTATGTGTGCATGTGTGTGTTTGTGTGTGCACGTCCATGCATGCGTGTTTGTATGTGTGCATGTGTGTGTTTGTGTGTGCACGTCCATGCATGCGTGTTTGTATGTGTGCATGTGTGTGTCTGTGTGTTTGGAGGTAAGGATATATAAGAGGAGCGAGGGTAGAAAGCTTTTTTTTTTACTGAAGAAGGCAATTATAAGACAATATATATGACAAGCAGCTTTGGGAAGGGAATACTTTAAAAATATTATCTGCCTCCAAGGAACGAGGTAGTGCTTTATTCTGTTTGTGTGTCTCATTTACATTTCCTTTATTGAGTATCAATTCATTTTGACAAGCAAACAGTTTGAGGAGGGAGAGAGGCAGACAGAAAGGGGATGGGGAAGAGGGGGAGGAAGAAGAGAAAAACAAGGAAAAAGGAGAAGGAAGTGAAGAGGAAAGGTTGAGTAACGAGAGGGGGAAGGACAGGAAGGAAAAGGGAGGGAGAAGGGGGACAGATGACCCCCACCTTGCTGGAAGGGGTGAGCTCACATCCCACCTCATACATGTCTTCCTGCCCTCTGTGTCAAGGCAGATCTGGGATGTCTCCGTCACAGCTGCTTCTGGGGAAAAGGAAGACGCAGGCTCTCGCCCACCCCACCCCTCCAGTTCAGACACAGTCTAGAATCCACAGAAACCGTGTTTGCACCAGGGAACCGTATTATTATCACTGATTGGCTAAGCGCCAACAGATCTTTATAAAAAGGGGCCGGTGATCTCACCTAACGTAGGCTGCCTGCTAAACGCCTGGTTTCTGAGAACACAGAGTCGGCAAACAGCTGTCTAGTTTGGGGGGTCTCTTCAAAGCCAGCTCCTCAAGTCTCCTCCCCCAATCAAGACAAGGATGATACTGGGTGAACAGACCACCGAATATGCTCAGTTATGGGTAGTGTAAGAACTGCCCCCCATACTGATGCTGCAGGATGCACAGTTCTTTCTTCTGCGCACTGAGGGTCCTCTCATGCAGGGCCTTCACCATTCACCTTTCTTGCACTGTGCCTTTCCACCTCACTGTGTTTTACATTGGCCTTAGCTTCAATCCTCCTTGCTCTCTGATCGTGTGTGTGTGTGTGTGTGTGTGTGTGTGTGTGTGTGTTGGTCTGGTTTCTTTTGGTTTTTGAGATAAAGGGTTTCATGTAGCCCAAACTGGCCTCAAGTTACGCATATTAGTGGAAGATGACTAGATGGCCTTGAACTCCTGGTCTTCCTGCCTTTTACCTCCCCAGAGCTTCGGATCACAGGCAAACATCACCACCCTTAGTTCATACAGTGCTGGGGATCAAACCCAAGGCTTCTCACAGGCAAGTCCTCTGCCAGCTGAACCACACCTCCAGCCTTCTGGTTAACCTTTGACCTTGGTCATGCAATAAACACAGGCATTCTGTGAAGATGCCAGGCAAGAGGACAGCTGTTGCCAGACTGTGCTGGATCTTCAGAAGAAGTGAGTCACCTGTCAGGGGAGCTTCTACAGCCTTTCCGTGGTCTCTGGTCTTGTCGCTTCAAGGTCAAGTTCCTCTCGAGGCAGAGAGCCAGAAACACGCAAACATCCATTTGTTTTTCAGCTACTGTAACGAGTTAGGCACTTAAAAATCTGTGTTTTTGTTTATCGATTTAGCGTGCACGTGGGTGTGCGCGTGTGTGCCTGGGTCGGCGCACATTTGTCAAGGCATGTGTGAGGGCTTCAGAGGACAACTTGCGGGAGTCAGTCCGCTCCTTTCACCATGGGGGTCTCAGGAATTGAACTCAAATCTTCAGACTCGGCTTCAGGTGCCTTGACCTGCTGAACCATCTCACCAGCTTGGAAACCTTAAACGTTTCTTAAGTACCAATGCAATTTAGTACACTGTCAATTCTAACACAACATGCAGACCAAGAAACAACAGGTCCAGAACATGGTCAGGCCCCAGAAGGGACCCCCTTCACCTTGCTTTCCAGTTAACCAATAACCTGCTTCTAACATCATACACTGCCTTCTTTTTTCCCCTTTGACTTTACAAACATGAGCTTGTATAGAATATTTTCATTTGTGAGATTTTTTTTCC
This sequence comes from Bramus lutescens, assembly GCA_001685075.1. Lineage (NCBI taxonomy): Eukaryota > Metazoa > Chordata > Mammalia > Rodentia > Cricetidae > Bramus > Bramus lutescens. Next base: position 12,592 of record LOEQ01000812.1, on the reverse strand, counting down.
AGATTGCTTCAGGCCCATCTAGTACATATTTTTGCACATGGTGACAGTCAGGGTTCTTCCCTGTCTCACCACACAGTGACTTTAGGATCGTCTGGTACAAAGGGCAGTCTCCAAGAGACATTGTCTCAGCACTTAGCAGGAATCCAGTGACTAGGTGCTGGGGTGTTCCTAAGGTCTGCATTCTTTTCTGGTCTGTGCTTATCTAGAGTGACAACAGTGTAGCTCTGCCAGCTCATAATTTGTGAACTCCAGGGCACCTTCACTTATTTATTCTTTGAGGAAGGATTTCTTCCAGGCCTGCAGCTTGCCAGTTGGTCTAGGTGGCTGGTGAGCAAGCCCAGGGGTCTCACTGTCCCATCTCCCCAGCACTGGGGTTGTAAGGACACATTCTCATTCACTTGTTTCTTTGTTTGGAGTTAGAATCTTGTGTAGCCCAGGGTGGCCTTGAACCTGTGGTCCCCCTGCCACAGCTGCCCCAGTGCTGTCTTACAGATACACGCTACCACGCCTAGCCTAGTTTCTCTCTCTTGAAGGTATCTTGATGGGCATCAATCCAAACTTAAAACTGCCATCCCGTGTCCACCCGCAGAGAAGTGGGTCCCCTGCAATGCCAGAGGAAAGGAAGTCCCGTGTGGCACTGCCTGAAAGACAGACTGTCTGTTTGCTGCTAACAGTTTCAACATGTTTTTAGGGGCAGCTTTGGCCAGATCAGCTTTCACCTTCCTCAGTGGGTCCCAAGCGTCCAGAGGGATGAGGTGAAGGGGCATGAAAGGGTACCTCTGGCTTACAGACATTTGAGATTTAGACAGTCTGAAGACAAAGCTGTCCAACTGTTCTGGCACATCTCTTGAGGTCCATCTTGTCCCTGAGCCCTCCTAGAATCCCAGCCCAAAGAAGTCCACAGAGGGAACAGTGGATGGGCGATCGTGAATACGCATTGAAGATGGCTGTGCATGGTTGATTCTTGCCAGGATTTTGGTCATTAGGTGTGTGCACGTGTGTGTGTGTGTGTGTTTCCATGTAATATTCGAGCAGTATTTATCTTATATCTAGTGCATTCCCAGGCAACACAGAGTCTTCCAGAGTCACACTAATGCAAGCCCCTGTTCAGTTCAATCTCTTCCATGGAAATCTAAAGCGTCAGATTTTTAGCATTTTGCTTTTTATCATGCTAATCTTTGATTCTTGTAATACCTCAGTTACAACACCAAAGGGAGGCCTTTACATCAGTCTGCTATGATATTCTTGCTTAAAAGAAGCATCCTAGGGCTCTAGCACCCACATAAAATGTTGGTGTATGCCTGTCATTCTATGGAAGGGGAGCCAGCCAGTGTGGTCAAATCTGTGAGCTCCAGGTTCAGTGAGAGACTGTCTAAAATAATAAGGTAGATGTGAAGAATACAGTTCTGCACATGCACAGACGTGCACCTGCACAACACATCCACACACAGAAGCATGTACAACACAGAGAGAGAGAGAGAGACAGAGAGACAGAGAGACAGAGAGAGACAGAGACAGAGAGAGACAGAGAGAGAGAGAGAAGTAGACCTAGGTGATCTGCATACATTCCGACCTTAATGATGTCAGTATCTTAGTTGTGACATCCAACTATGGTTCTGCAGATGGCACTACAGGGAAATCAGGGCGGAGAGTGCTGGGAGGCCCCTCTATGTAAAATTTTATTCCTTTTTTTATTGATTTTAATTAAGATCTACATTTTTCTCTGCCCCCCTCCCTGCAGCTTCTTCTTCAATTTCTTCCTTCAAAGATTTAAAGTTCTTGTCATACAAGTCTTCCACTTGTTTGGTTAGAGTTACTCCGAGATATTTTATGCTATTTGTGCTGTTGTGAAGGGTGATGTTTCTCTGATTTCGTTCTCAGCCCATTTATCATCTGTGTACAGGAGGGCTAGTGTTTATGAGTTGTAGAAGTTCCTTGGTAGAAGTTTTGGGGTCTCTTGTGTAAACTATCATATCA
>LOEQ01000811.1:340485-354950 GCA_001685075.1 Bramus lutescens | reverse complement strand
GAGAAGGGTGCAGACAGAGGAGATGACAGCCAGTCACCAAGGAAGCAGGACATTTAAAAATGAGGTAACAAGTCGTGAGCCACATGGCAAAGCATAAATAGAAATACACGTTCATTGAAGTATAAGGGTTAGCTAGCAAGAAGCCTAAGCTATCAGTCGAGCATTCTTATAAGTAATATTAAGCCTCTGAGTCAATTACTTGAGAAGTGACTTTCAGGTATTTGGGAACAGACAGGCAGGAAAGAAACATCTGTTTACATTTTTTTATTTCCTTTTNGAGAAGGGTGCAGACAGAGGAGATGACAGCCAGTCACCAAGGAAGCAGGACATTTAAAAATGAGGTAACAAGTCGTGAGCCACATGGCAAAGCATAAATAGAAATACACGTTCATTGAAGTATAAGGGTTAGCTAGCAAGAAGCCTAAGCTATCAGTCGAGCATTCTTATAAGTAATATTAAGCCTCTGAGTCAATTACTTGAGAAGTGACTTTCAGGTATTTGGGAACAGACAGGCAGGAAAGAAACATCTGTTTACATTTTTTTATTTCCTTTTTTAAGACAGGCTTTTGCCCTGGCTGTCCTGGAACATGCTCTGCAGACTAGACTGGTCTTAAACTCAGAGGTCCACCTGCCTCTGCTTCCCAAGCACTGGGATTAAAGGCGTGTACCACCACTGCCTGATGTCAACAGCACTTCTTTTTTATTTAATTTTTATTTATTTAAAGTCTTAAATTTCTTTTATTTAAAAACTTTAAAATTTTACATGCATCCCATTCTCCCTCCTTCATTTCTCCTGTCTGTACCTCCCCCATTTCACTCCCCCATTCACTTCTCAGAGAATTATCAGCACTTCAAAAACATTGGGTTTTTTTATGCAAGCCAACGAACAGGTGAGAGTTAATATCTCATGTGGTTTTGACTTGCTGTTTCTTGATTATTAATGATGTTGAATTATTTTTACTGCATACCTATTGTCCATATGTGTATATATTCTTTTGATAAATGTCTATTCAGATTAGGTCATTTTAAGTCAGCTTAATTGTTTTTTGTCATTTTGTTGTTAAGAGACTGTTTGAGAAAGAGTACTGTTTGTCCTTCCTAGAATACAAAGCCAAGTATAAGAGTAAAATTAAAGGAATAAATAAATTTAGGTGTTCTAATGAAAATGTTACTCAGAATGTTAATAGGTCAGATAGCAATCATTAATATGAAAAAGCCAAACACTTCCAAAATTATATTGGCCCTAGGTAACCTAAGTATTACCTACCACATTTGCTGTTTGCCCAGACGCTTTGGTTTGTGCAGTCTTGCTTCTGAAGTGGCTAAGGTTTACATTTAGATCAAAAAATCATAGAGAATTTATCAGTTAATTGTCATGAAGACTGGTTCCCTAGCTTTTCTCAATTACTCAGAATAGATCAAATCTTTTCAGGAGTTCTGATGTGCATCAAGTCATGCCTGGCTGATTTCTAGATTCTAAACCTTGGTTCCTTTCTTCCCTACTGATAGGCTCTAGGAAATGTTACCAACTGCTGTTGATATTATTGATATTTACCATCAAGCATGAAGGGATTCAAAACTTTTAAATTATACGTGCCATTTTCCTGAACAGACTTAAAATGTGATGAGTAAGGCAGCATAAATAACAAAGTACAAACACAAAGAATCCATATCTTCTATACAGTTTAGCATCAAAGTACAAGTCCCTGGGAGGCCAGAAGAACTGGAGTTACAGCCACTTGTGAGCTGTCATGTGGGTGCTGGGAATGGAAAAATCTGGTCCTGTGCAGAAGCAGCAAGTGCTCTTAACCTCTGAGCCATCAGTCCTCCATCCTCAACTCATCACCCATTAAGTCTCAGCTTCCATAGGAAAAGAATCCTTGATTGCTTGGTATAGTTAAGTGCAATACATACACACACACACACACACACACACACACATCTTTGGTTATGATCTTGAGATCTAGAATCACAAGGATATTAAAATACTAACTTTGTGGAGTAAGGGGAACACTCCTCCACTACTGGTGGGAGGGCAAACTTATGTAGCCACTTTGGAAATCAGTGTGGAGGATTTTCAGAAAACTGGGAATCAGTCTACTTCAAAACCCAGCAATATCTCTCTTGAGCATATACCCAAAGGATGCTCAGTCATAGTACAAGGACATTTGTTCAACTATGTTCATAGTAGGATTATTTGTAATAGCCAGAATCTGGAAACAACCTACAAGGAGGACCCTAAGATGGGCATGCATGGATTATCCTGAGAAGGGTAAATAGATGAAATCTCCAGGGTAAATTGGGGGTTGGGGTGGTAGATGTGAGGGGATGAGGGATAAGAACACAAGGGAACAGGATAGTCCAGTTCCAGGAGGGATGGAGTGGGAGAGCAATGAAAGAGATACCTTGACAGAGGGAGCCATTATGGGGTTAGGGAGCAACCTGGTGCTAGGGAAATTTCCAGAAATCCACAAGGATGACCCCACCTAATACTCCTAGCAATAGGGGAGAGGGTGCTGTAACTGGCCTTCCCCTGTAATCAGATTGCTGACTGCCCTAGTTGTCATTAGAGCTTTGATCCAGAAACTGATGGAAGCAGATGTAGAGATCCACAGTCAAGCACCAGGCAGAGCTCTGGGAGTTCAGTTGAAGAGAGGAAGGAGGGATTACATGAACAGTGGGGGACAAGATCACGATGGGGAACCACAGAGACAGCTGACCCAAGCTAGTGGGAGCTCATGCAGCTGGAGAGCCTGCAAGGGACCAAACTAGGCCCTCTGTGTATGGGTGACAGTTGTGTAGCCTGGTCTGTTTGTGGGGTCCTCTGAAAGTGGTACCAGGATCTATCCCTGGTGCATGACTTGGCCTTTTGGAACCCATTCCCTATGGTGGGATGCCTTGTTCAGCTTTGATGAATGGGGAAGGGACTTGGTCCTGCCTCAACTGAATGTGCCAGGCTTTCTTGATTCCCCATGGGAGGCCTTACCGTTTCTGAGGAGTAGATGGGGTGGGAGGGGAAACTGTGTTTGGTATGTAAAATTAGTAAAAAGATTAAATACTAACTTTGTTTGTCGTGTGTTGACCACCCCCCCCCNCCACTACTACCACACTGTCTTGTCACAGCATATTCCATATTCCCTTAGCAAAATAAAATTTTATCTTTTAAAGCTAAACAGACGTTTTATACAACACAGCTATGACAAGAGAACCTGACCAATATTTATCAAACACGGTCGAAAACGTTCTCATTTTGATTATGAAAGGGCAGCCTGATATCAATTGTTACAGAAATGAAATGAGAAATTTTCCACACACCATTTAAACTATTTTCCTAAACGTATTTAAACACAGTCACATATTGTACATAGCCTCCTCCTGGCCAGTCACCAAGAAGCAATTCAAGTGCCAGATCAACTTGGCTTCCACTTTGGGAAGGCCACCTTTTTCTATACTTGTTGCCGTTTTACTTACTTGTGTTCTGAATAACTAGATCCTAGGTGGTTGCTACGGGAGTCTCTTGACTTGATCCTGCTGGTTGTGAGTTTTTCTATGCTGGCTTGACTTCTGCGCAGTTTGGGGTACAGTACGTCGTGTAGATTCCTTCGCTGTAACTTTTGATTCTGTTTCCTCCTTATTGTTCCCATCTCCAGCACTGCCAGCATCATCTTTGCTAGCCTAAAGTCTCCCTGTTTGGTTCTGTTGTACTATCATACCATTTCAGGGTGCAATCACTTTCCAAACATGCGTAAGAGCTATACAACCTCCTTTTCTTCATCTTCTGAGGCCCCTCACTGCACAGGTAAGTGTTGCTTATTAATCGCCACAGGCCATGAACCGCACTTAAGGCCATAATATCAAGTCCCCAAGGGGACTATTGACTCTAGAAACTTTTTCAAAACCGCCACTGTTGCTTTCACTAGATGACCTTACAAATTCACTGCCTCTTCCTCAGCGCTGTGTGAATCATCTTGTTGCTCTAGCCCGGAAGCTGACCATTCTTAGTGACAGCTGGTGCGCATTTTCATCATTATCCACCTTAAAAGGATCGTCATCGTCAGCCTTTGGCTCACAACCCAAAAACCAGTTCTGAGTCCCCAGGGAGCTCACGTTTATGCCCATCTAATCTTTTAATGGTATGCTGGCACACAACTAGGTGGCAGAAGACAGACGGAGATAATTGACAACTCCTCCTGAGAACAGGCAGACAGGACAGAATCTCCAGGGTGTGAATCATTTTTCAATGAAAATTTTCTCCTTCAAGGAAACTAGCAAAATTGGGTGAACTCTGTGAAGTGTGTCCGTATGGAAGCTTTGACTCCTTGTGGTACCTACAAGGGCATTAAGCACAAAGTTTTGTGTTTGAAAGTCTAGATATTGCCCGAGATATGTGTATGAGGTTTTTAATACAAGTAATACATACATGTGATTTTTAAGAAGGGTTACAAAGAGCATCTTTGTGTTCGTATGTATCATGTACCATAATTAATAATCTGTTCATCAGATCAATGTGCTTTAGGACTGACTGTATACATAGTCAACAATAGATTTTGAGGTGAGGGCAGAGAAATCAAATTCAGGATCCTGGTTGCTACTAGAGGAAAGAATGGGAGGAATGTAATTTGAGAGAGGATATGTGGCTTTTAAGCTACTTGGTAATATGTTCTGTTTCTTAAGTTAGGTGGAAAGTAAAAGCTACTTTTTTTTATTTATTGAGTTAAGAAGCATATTTTAAAAGTACCTTCTCCAACCTTGACAACCTTGACTTCCAAAATGTCATTACGTCATTACTTCCACATTTCCTTATATCTTTCTTCAGCAAATTCTCATGCCAAGATACAGCTCTGTATGATATGGTATTTCCCTCTGTATGTTGTAGCTTTTTAGTTTCTTATAATTTTATTATGTATTTTATTGCCATTAAGGAATAAAGAAATGCGTTGGACCTATAACAGGGCAGAACTTAGCTAGGCAGCTAAAACTAAACTGAATGCTAGGAGAAAGAAGGGCAGAGTCAGAGAGAAGCCATGGAGCTGCCCAAAACAGACACTGGGAACTTTAACCGGTAAGCAATTGTCACGTGGCAATATACAGATTAATAAAAATGAGTTAAATTAATATGTAAGAGTTAGCCAATAAAAATCTATAGCTAATGGGCCAAGCAGATTTAATTAATGCAGTTTCTGTGTGGTTATTTTTGGTCTAAGCTAGTCAGGTGGCCAAGAACCAACAAAGAGCTCTCTCCCTTCTACATCTGTATGCATGTAAACTTTCCCGCCATAACTAGGACCACATTATATAACTATTCCATTAGCTTTTTCCCTCTGGACAGGAAAGCCTTTCATTACTATAAAGTCCACTTCCCTCATCTTTTCTACAGACATCTAGAATAGTTTCTAAAATGTTACCAACTGGTTTAACTGCCTACAAATCTCTAATTATTCTCAATGAAAATTTCAAGGAGACGATCTTTTTTTCACAATGATGTCTGCCATTTTCTTATCTGTCCATTAAAAAATCAGAATATTTATTTTCTACTATAAATTATACAGATTTTTGTTTTGTTCATTTGTTTTGTAAATCTGGGGCACTCACCTCTTATCTGATATGTGGTTTGCAAATATCTCTCCTGTATATAGGTTGCATTTCCATTTTGAATGCTTCCTTTTCTATGGAGCTTTTTTAGTTTCATGTAATTTTACTCCGTTATTGTAAATTTCATATACGAGTATGATGGCTTTGTATTTAAATCAAATCTACTCCCTTTCTCTCCACTCCAACTCCTCCCATGCCCTCTACCACTTTTCCCACCCAACTTAATGTATTCACTTTTGTTTATGGTTTTAGTTTATAAACTGAACTTTTATTGTAATGTTGGAATTTCAACTTCCAATTTTACTTTCTATATACTAAAATTCAATTTTCTGAAGGCAATATCCCTAGGCCATTGTGTCCTTTTGGTGAAACTGTTGAAAATTAGTTGACTAAACAATCTTTGGGTATATTTCAGAGTCCATTGAACTTTGTTTTCTTTTTTATGGCAGGACCATACTATTTTAAATTATGGAATCTTTGTAGTATAATTTTAAATTAGAAAATATGATTCCTATTATCAGCTTTTTATCATATTAAATGAGGAAACCACATGCATTTAAACATCTTTGCCTTCCTAACTTCTAAACAGAATTATCTAGCGTATTAGATGATTCTATGAATTTTATAATTTTAATATCTGCTTTATAAAATTCATGAGAAAATGACCAGTCTCTAGATGTGTTCCTATATATTCCTCTTCCTGTGTCATTCCTTCTTTCATTCTGATTCTCCAAAGTTCATTCACTCTTTCATCCTTTTATTTAAAGAACTCTGAATCAGCATATGATACTGATTATACTAGTGATAAATTCTTTTGATTTTCCTGTGTCAAAAGAAAGCTTTGAGGATTATAAAGATTGTTCGGTAGTTAAAATCACCAATTTCTATTCCAGATGACCCAGGTTCAGTTTCCAGCATGCACATACTGGCCCACAACCTTTTGTAACTCCAGTTCCAGGAGATCTGATGCTCTTCTCTGGCCTCTGAGGGCAGTGCATGTGTACGGTGCATTTACCCATAAGCAGGCAAAATATTTGTATACATAAAATAAAAATAAATAAGTCTTTTTAAAAGGAAGACTATGTTTTTCTCAATTTTAATAGATATACAAATTTTAGCTGACAGTTTTGTTTTAATTATAGACAATCTGCTACTTCTTTATGATGTACATTTTCCCTTTGTTTAATAAAAATTTCAAATTGATTTTATTAATAGGTGATTATGTCATATTTTTCTGGCTGCTTTCAAGATTTTTTCTTTGTCTTAATTTTTTAAAGAACCATAATATATTTTAGGATGACATTTGTCTTGGATTTTTATGGATCACTCAGATTCTTTGACCTCTGGATTTATGTTTTCTGTGACAAATTAAAATTTTCCTGCTTTATCCCACCAAATGTTGCTTCAGCCTCCTAAATTGAAACTCATATCCTTTCTGATACTAGTTATATAAATGTTGGAATATTTTCTAATTATTCTTTAGGTCACTTATGCTTCATTTCTTTTCAGCTTATTTCCTGACTGTTGTTCAAACTGGATAAGCTTTATTAGTCTGTCCTTGAACTTATGTCCTCTGCCATCTCCACTCTCCTATTAAGCCCATTCAGCAAGCCATTTACTTCAGTTGTTGTATTTTTCAGTTCTATAATTTTCATTTGGCTCCTTTTGACTTGTTTTTGCTATATTGTTTTCTTCAATTATTTCAAGAGAATATATAATTGATTGCAGAAGCTTCTTTATGATAAATGCTTTGAAATCCTGGTCAGATAATTTCAAAATCAGATTTATTTTAGTCTCAGCATCAATTGACTTTTTTCTTCATTCAAGTTGTGATTTTCTTCTTATGATGGTTTTTAAATTTATCTTGGACATTGTCTCCATATTTTAGGACACTCTGAAGGCTATAATTTTTTACAACCTATCACCCTGTTTTAGTCTAGCATGCAGGTCTTGACCTAATTTTTTAATAAATATCATTTTTTTCTTTAAGGATTTTATTCAATATGTTTTTACCATATTTAACCTCCTCTCCCAACTTGGTCAAATTTTCCCCCACCTCCCTACCCAACCAACTCCATGTTCTATATCTCTCTTTAAAACTGAACAGAATGTTCCATGGAGTCTGGTTTGTGTTGGCCAATTACCCCTGGAGAGTGGTTAGTGAAAAATGTGTCACATCAATGAAGAAAACTGACTTTCCCTCAACAGTAGCAATCAATGTTAATAGCTCCTTGGCTAATTATGGTACTTAGTGCCCACCTTCCTTTATCCACACTAGGATTTTGTCTGGCTTGAGCTTGCATGCTGTGCCAATCACTATGAGCTCTTTTGTTCATCTACCTTGTTGTTATTGGGAAACTGTTTCCTTGAAGTTATCCTCTCTCCCTGGCTCTTAAAATATTTCTGTCCCCTCTCCAAATAGATTCCTGAGCCTTCAGAAGAGAGACATTATACAGACATCCTATTTTGTGGGCTATAGTTGCAATGGCAGACTTAATGGTGTTACTTTGGTCAGCTTCTTCAAGATGGTGCCATTGGTGCACCCTCTATTTCTTTCTAGGACTGATGGGACTTGGAAATGTCATTGTTAGGATACAAGGTGTCCTAGTAATAGGGAAGCTACATAGAGATCCCTTTACAGACTTCTCAACCTGCTCTGGTACTTCTGAGTAGGAGCAAAGAACTAGGAGATTCAGAAATGTCCAATATCTGATCACTTCGTGCTGCATAGCTTATTTTGTTCACTTCTTCTTGCCCTCCTGATGTGACTCATAAGGGAGCATAGTGTGGTGTTCGTGTGAATAAAGATCCCTCGAAGACAGGGTCTTTGGTCATCCATAAAAACCTTTATTTTCATACCTTTATTGAGGTGTAATATAAATAATGAAAAATTCACCCATGTTAGCATTAGAAAATGATCTTAGTGAAGATTTGAACTTGTGTAAACATAATGAAAGTCTAGTTTTAGAATATTTTCATACACTTGGTTTCTTGATATCTTTTTGAATTAAACCATTCCTCCATCTCCAGACTGATTTGCTTCAGGTCTCTGTGAACTTATCTTTAATGGCTAGCTCTAACTCATACAATGAGAATCAGACAAAATGTAGAGCTTGACAAATAGTTTTTGTTTTAGTTATCACAATGTTTTTTTAAAGCTTTAATTGTGTTGTTGCATATATTAGTAATTTATCCTTTTTATTGCAGACATCAATCTATTTTATATCCATACTACATTTCCTTTATCATTACCAGATATGGGAACCCAAAATTGTGAGTCTATTCCACCTTGTCTAAAGGTCAGCGAGTTTGAGCTTATATGGCTCTTTCACAGTTGTTGACAACAGGTGTGACTACAAAATAAGATAACCTGACCTAGGGTGTGGATACTTGGTGTTTTGGACATTAAGATGGCTCAAAGAGATAGATCTGCTCCATCCTGACCAAAGGTCAGAGAATTCAAGTATACTTCTTCTCCTTCTTTTGAAATAGTAGGTTTGACTTAGGGAGTAGCTGCCTTCAGGATATTTGTCTAGTTTGTGTTCACTGTCCCAGACATCAGATACTTTTCCCAAGAATTAATGACTTGATGTCTCAAGTATTCGAGCAAGTAACTGTTCTGGTTGTCCTTTTTCTATTCTATTAAATCAGTCTTTTGCCTTCTTCCCCCTTTTGTATTGGGGTATAAAAGTGTATGGAAAGTAAATGCAGGCAAAAATTCAGTATTCAGGATTCACTGAGTTGCCCTCCCGTAACTATCCTGTGTCTCTGTGTTTCTTTCCTATCTCTGTTCCCCTACATAACCTTTATAACCCTCATGTCCCTACCCTGGACCATATGAACCCACCATGGCTGAATCACAGCAAAAGTCACCCCTCAAAGTGGGGTGACTTTTCTTTATTTACTGGTAGACAGGAAGCAGAGAGAAGAGTCAATAAAGGAAGGAGAAAAGATGAGATATGCCCCAATAACACAGTCACACAGACTGTTTTCTTCCAACTAGACCCTAGCTCCTAATTTTCAACACCCCTCAATAATGCCTTCATATCCAGTAATCTATCAAGTAATTGATCTGTTCGTTAGATCAGAGTACTTACACTGGGAAAAAATTACATCCACACCCGAGTTTAGCATCTTTACTTTATTGGAATTTATTAATCTAAGGAAGTTGAATTCAACTTAGCTATTGCAAAGTCTATCTTCTTAAAAACACCGATAAGTCTATCACTATGAGTAGCCAACATTCATTTGTATGATGTACTCAAATACCGCAGGGCTTGTCACCCTCTATCTGAGTGGGAAATTGAATTCAACATTCAAGCAGTTTGTAGGTATGTTTCAGTTTTTCTTTCTACTGAGCCTCTTCATGTTTCTCATGTCATGTGCAAGGGTTTTGCATGTTGCTAATACCTTCTTTGGCCCCTCCTTTGCATACCTGCTGCACATGCACAACCTTGACTTCCAGTGATATGTGAATATTTATCAAGGCCTACCATAGTCTGTCTCACTGTTCAGACTTTGCTGTTTAACTTTAGACCAGTCTGCAAGAATATTGCTTACCAACAAAGATCTAAAAATCAAACTATGATGTTTTCCTTCCTCCATTCATTTGTCACCAAGAACACCCCTGTTTTCTATTCTTGGGAGTGTAGAGGTTTCTCTGATGTACTCCTAATCAAATCAGCGACCTCTGAAGCAAAGTTGTCAGTTTTACATCTTGCTTTACCTTACTAGAACTGTTGCACTGATGGAGATAGTGAGAATATGAGCATCCAAGATGAAAAGAGATCTGATGGTCCTATCTGAGATGCAGTGGTTGCTTTTTTCTTTTAAGTGATGCATTCAAAGCAGAATGTAATAGGGTACCCTGTGATATTTTGACCTATGTGTAAATTGTGTGATATTTTCATAAAAGTGTGCATTTACTCAATCATTTATTATTTATTCATGGTTTAAGAAACCAATTAAAAATCCATCCTTACAGCATTTTTTTGAAATATACAATACATGATCAAGTCTTAGTGTGTTAAATACATGATCAATTCTTAATGTGTTATATACTTTTGCTTGACTTCCCAAGTCCAAAGTTTTGGGAGGGTAGATTTTAGCCATTCTTATAGTGACATCATGTGCAAAAAGAAAAACAGTTGTTTTTTTTCTCTGTTGACATAATTCGTAAGAGTATATTACTGTTTCAAATGCCATTCTTGATGCGCTATATTTCCTTCCTCAAGAAGTGGCCAGGTCATATTCATGCTCTATTTAAAACACACTACTGGATTATAAAGTATAAAATCCCAGTTCCTCAATGTATCCTGGGAGACTCTTCATGACCTGACACCTGCTACTCTCATAAAGTACATCTTTTATCACTCTTCCCATTGTTACTTCCAGTTCATCTACTGTGGAGGCTCCACGACGCCATTCTTCTCACATCTGCAACAAGCAACTGTGCTGACTAGTTTTATTTATTTTTTTTGTCAGCTTGACACAAGCTGGGATCATTTTCGAAGAGGGAGCCTCAGCTGAAACACTGCTACCATCAGATTGGCCTGGATGGAAGTCTGTGGGGCATTTCTTGATAAATGATTGCAAAGGAAAGGTCCAGCCCACTGTGGGAAGTGCTACCTCTGGGTAAGTGGTGCTTGGTTGTATATATGTATATATATATATGTATATATATACATGTATATGTATATAAAGCAAACTCAGCAAGCCAGTAAGCAACATTCCTTCATGGCCTCTGCTTCAAATCCTGCATCCATGTTTATGCTCTGCTTGAGCCTTGGCTTCCCTTCACAGTAGACTATGAAATAAACCCTTCCCTTGCCAAGTTGTTTCTGGCACAGTGTTTTATCACTGTGGACATCCAAACTAGGACAATACCCTTACCTTAGCTGTTATCTTGTATTTGTTTTTTCCCTTTGCCAGAAAAGTAGAATAGGACTTTCCTTCTAATTGTTTATATGTAACTACCTAAGTCATATATTCTCTGACCACTGAAAACATCACCTTCAATCCTATTACACCATTCAATATTAACATTAATGATAGCAATCAAGTTACAGCATTTCTGTTAGTTGATTGTTTGCACTAAGACCTTCTGATACAAGCCCCACTGGGATAGCTGGAATTGTGTGCGATGGCAAGCCATGCAGCAGTTAATGATCAGTGGATATCTTTGCATATATATAAATAAAATACATGTTGATATCTTGCCATGCTTATATAATTATTTGTCATTGATACATTCCCTTGTATATACTGCACTATCATCCAGGCTTTTTAACATTTTCTTAGTATACAAACTTAATATCACTGAGAATGCACTATGTTACTTGATTGTAGTTCAGTACCTCTCTCCTTGAACACAACCTTCAGCCAAAATAGCCTCTTCTGACGCTACTTTATTCCTCCAGGTGGCTCTTCTCTATATATTCCATTCCCCTATTTTCTCTATTGACTCACTATTAAACACTAGAAATACCCTGAGTCCTTTTCTTTTCCTTTACCTTTTCTTTCCACTCCTACCAACAATAACCATTGTATTATTGCACATAGCACCATCATTACCCCATTACTTCCCAGATGGCTGACACTGGAGGCAGATCTTTATTTTATTTGACAATTTATGGCTGTACTTTAATCGTGGTCCTAACCTTTCAAAGTGATGGTTATTGAATAACGGAGAATAAAAACTGGTGTACAGGTCACCAATCTAGCAAAGGGAAATAACACTTCACTCTACAACAGCAGAGTCCCTCTTGAACATTGCTAAAACTCTGTCTAAAAGAATTGAAGTAATCTAAAAATATTTAAACATACTAAATTCAACCAAGAACCTAGCTTCAGATGTACAAATGTCACTTTTAAAAACATATGTAACCCAGACCCAGAAAGACAAATATCATATGTACTCACTCATAAGTGACTTTTAGACATAAAGCAAAGAAAACCAGCCCACAATTCACAATCCCAAAGAACCTAGATAACAATGAGGACCCTAAGAAAGACATACATGGATCTAATCTACATGGGAAGTAGAAAAAGACAAGATCTCCTGAGTAAATTAGGAGTATGGGGTCCATTGGAGAGGGTTGAAGGGGAGGGAAGAGGGAGGGAGAGGAGCAAATTGTAGAGCTCAATAAAATCAATAAAAAAGGAAAAACATGTAACATGAAAAGAGAGTATAAATGCTTCAATAATTGTTAATCTCACACTAACTCCAGAAGTGAACTTAAACGAAATTGCAAATGAAGAACATGAAAGAATGACTATAGTTATGTTAAAAGAAACTGAATAAGACACAAATTCCTGAAGGAATTTCAGAATATAAAAAGTTGAATGAAATAAAATGTCAATGCAGTATGTGAAAGCAAAATTCAATAAAGAGACATAAATGCTGAATAAAAACCAAATGGAAATACTGGAAATGAAGATAACTCAATTTAGCAACTCTGTGAAAATGCCTACCAACAGAATAGGTCAAGGAAAAACTAATCTACCAGAAATTAAAGACACAGTAGAGTAATAACTGAAACACTCAAAGATGAAGATAAACTAATAAATAATAAGCAATAACTTCAAGATGTACAGGACACTACAAGAAGACTAAATCTATGAATCATGATTATAAAAGGAGAATTTCATTCTAAAATCATAGAAAATATTTTCAACTAAATAATGGTTCTCTGCCCATCACCCAGTGAGATCAGTGTGCATGGGAAACCTGCCTGGCCACTACACCACAGAAAGGCTCAGCTGGGCCATCACCTGGGTAGACAGATGCACCATTGTTTCTAGCCCTACCCCTTGCACCTTGATATCATTGGAAGTGGTTCCAGCCTTACATATTCACCCCGTGGGATTAGCACATGTGAAATACACACACACACACACACACACACACACACACACATACATGTGTGCGCACGCGGCCAGGGTATGGAGAGAAGGCTCCAGCCCTTAATCATGCCTGCTGCTCACACCTACTACTTAGTGCAGGAGTCTCCTGGCCTACATATCACCCAGTGAAACTATGGTATCAGAGGTTCTACTATTACCTACTTCCCAGTGAGATCAACATATGGGAAACTTCAGTCCAGTTCTTCACCTCACAGGATGAGCATGTGAAAAACTGCATCCTGCCCATCCTTATACAAGATCAGCATCAGTCCTCAATAACATCCCACATCTTTTGGCTAAGGAGCTCCAGCCATCCTCATCACCCCAATAGTTCAATATAGGGAGCTCCAGTCTACTCTTCTTTCTCCCAAGATCAGCACCTGAAAGATCTCATTTTGGCTATCGTTCCACAAGATCAGCTTGTAGAGCATCCCCGGAGGCTGTATCACAAGTTCAGCCTGAGAGGCTCCAACTCTGCTCATCACCTGTTGATCTCAGTGCAGAAGTCTGTGACCCTAACAACAACCCTGTGAGATCACCACACAAGAAGCTCCAGCCTGGTCCCCACCACACAGTATCAGTGCTATTAATGTTGTGAGACCAGTGCAAGAGAGGTTCCAACATAGCTATAGTCCTATGAGATCATCTTCTGGGAGGCTCCAATCCTACTCCTCACCACAGTATCACCAAGAAATGCAAGAGATAAAATGTTGTTTTGAAAATTAGCCAGCCTATCATATTTGTTCTGTTCATATATTTTCTTTTTTAAATTATTATTTTATTTTATTACTTTAAAAAATGCCAATCCAAATTCCCACGCCCTCTCCTCCTCCCACTCCCCTCCTACTCCCTCCACACACCGTCCAACCCTGCCCCCTCCAATCCTAAGAGAGGGCAATGCACCACAC
Source organism: Bramus lutescens (assembly GCA_001685075.1). Lineage (NCBI taxonomy): Eukaryota > Metazoa > Chordata > Mammalia > Rodentia > Cricetidae > Bramus > Bramus lutescens. The sequence goes on along the minus strand of LOEQ01000811.1, from coordinate 340,545 downwards.
CCTGTAGAAAGTCCAAGGCCCTCCCTACTACATCTAGGTTGAGCAAGGTTTACATCCAAA
>LOEQ01000811.1:321082-338284 GCA_001685075.1 Bramus lutescens | reverse complement strand
CCTGGATGGAGGGGGGAGGACCTTGGACTTCCCATAGGGCAGGGAACCCTGACTACTCTTAGGCCTGGAGAGGGAGGGGGAGAGGGAGTGGGAGGAGTGGCATGGAAATAGGAGGAGGTGGTAATTTTTAATAAATAAAGAAATAAAAAAGAAAAAGTAAGATAGAGGTGATTAAAGATGAGACTATGTGGCAAAAAAGACTAAAATTCATTGTGTAAATATATGAAACTGAAAATATACATGAAAAATAAGGTGAAGAGTGATTCACTCAACAGCAATATCTGGCCTCAGCACACATGTGCATGCACACAAAAAAGAAAAAGAAAAGAAACAAAACAAACAAGAAACTTCAGATACATTAGTAACATATATCACTTCCACTCTGGTTCTATAAGCTCAAAATAGTGTTATGGTTTAAAAAAACTGCCAATAAAAGGCCAGGAAATCAAGAGCAGGTAAGGGCTATCTACAGGCATATAAAACCCCTGCAAAGACTACCAAACGAAAAACAGATTATTTTTCACTTTTAAACACTGTTATTAAGTTCAATGAAGTTTTACATGAGGCACACAAAAAATGAACATAAAAGAAAAATGAGCTTAAAGTTCACATACTTAAGGCATGATGGTCTCCTCCTAATTGAAAAGACCTCTCTGACTCCTGAGACCATTTGAAGGATTTACACTGGTCAAAGTAAAAAGTCACTGGGTAAAAACAGATGGATAAATCCTAAAGGTGGCAAGAAAGAGCAAAAGCAACAAGATCTAGCCACATCACTTAGATTTGAGGAAAATCCAGAAGCTAGAAATGTTGTGGGATATCCCTCTGTATGTTATGAATATGTTGTATTGTCATTTGTTAATAAAGAAGCTGCATTGGACTACGCAGGTCAGAATAATGCTAGGCAGGGAAAACTAAACTGAATGCAGGGAGAAAGAAGGCACAGTCATATAGCTGAGGAAGGAGAAAGACCCCAGAACATTTCCAGTAGGCCACAGACTTGTGGTGATACATAGATTAATAAAAATGGGTTAATTTAAGATATAAGAGCTGACTAGAAACATGCTTGGACCGTTGGCCAAACAGTGTTATAATTAATATAGTTTCTGTGTGATTATTCAGGTCCAGGTGGCTGGGAACAAAAGCAGTCTCCATCTATATAGAAAGACATCTGAGATATGAAATGATGGAGGTGTAGGGGTATCTGCAGCAAGTGAGGAGTTTCTGAGGAAATGGCATGGAAAAGGAAGTTTTATAAATAATTTTATGAGTATTTGGCCAACCTTGAGATTGACACCCCCTTTAGTGCATCTTAGACTGCAACCTATTGTGTTCATTGCAACCATTTTCATAAGGTTCACAACAATGTTTCTTTGCTGATGATCTCATGCCAAGACTGAGACCTCAAGTAGATTAGGACATTAAAAATTACATAAGAGTTCTTGGAGAAAGTGCTAACAAATTGTTGCATCAAGGTTTTTCGGTTTCAAAGAACCAAAACAGAGTTGATATTCTGCATTCAGATTTTTCTTAGAATGGATCCTAGTGGCTAAAGGGTAGTTTGACTATCATTAAAGTTCCTTGAATACGACTTCAAACTCCACCATGGATTTTATTCAATTTACACATTTCAAATGGGACTGTGCAAGACCTGGAAAGATGGAGCAGCAGTTAAGAGCACTTACTGCTCTTGCAGAGGACACAGGCTTGGTTTCTAGCACCTATATCAGCTAACTCACAACTGCAATTCCAGTTTCAGGGGATACAAAGCCTCTAGTTTCCAAGAGGCACCCACACTCACATGCACACATCTCCCATAGATAAACATAATTAAAAATTAAATATATCTTTAAAATGGAACCTTACTATCAAAATAAATTTGGTCCTGACCCTGCTACTGAGAAATGCATATAGAAGTAACTTGCTGGGTGGACATGAGCAGAAACTTTTTTATTATGTGCTCTTGTTAGTCTATGTGGGTTCATTAGTTTTACTATGTGACTGTTAGGGACCGTAGGCACCAACATAGAAACTATCTTTCCCTATCTCGACCAGTACAGAGGCGCGAGAAATAACCAGACACAGTTCACACAGTCATCATGGAAGGGGCTTCTCTCCATCCTTAAGATCTACCCTTGTTTATTATACAAAACATCTTTTATTCCCCCCCCAGGTAAACCAAGGTGGAACCTAATTAATATTCTCTTCCTAGGGCTAGGGAAACACCTGTAACTTAGTCACCGCCTTTAGCAAACACCTCTCCCCAGGTGATCTACATTTTTAACAAAGGAGAAAGGAGCAATGCTTCCTGGCTTTTGTTAGTTGGCTATCTTGTTTTGCAGGGTTGTATCTGCTTAGTGACCAGTGCGCCTACCTGTAAATTATTTTATACGAAATATGGGCCCACATGTGACCTTAGACCAATTACCCAAGAATTTTGAGTCCAAATTTCTTCTTCTATGAAACAATGGAAATGGCATTGCCTCACATATTACAATGAAGAGCTGGCAATCAGAAATAGAAAGGATGTATGTTTTTCTTGGTGATTATCAGTTCCTTTACATACATTAAAAGCCTTTCACTTTCATGTTCTAGCAACCAAAGCTCCAAGAAGATTAGAAAATACATTGTGTGTGAGATGTATGATGGGAATGGGGTACATTCGTGGGCACAAGAGCAATGAAAAACCTGAAAGAGTTGCGTGATTTAGACCATTTTTGAAAACTGTAGAGATTGTAGGGGGAAGGTGGGTCCTGAGAAACACAAAGTCACATGGGTAAGTGAAATAAGGACATAACCATTCTCTTGTATGGTTTAAGAGAAGGTTTTTATTGTAGATATGAAGGACAGAATAGCCATAGGCATCTGGAAGAGTTCAAAGCATAGAGAGAAAGTAGTAGACTACACATGGCCAATAGACTGAAGTAGGTTATAAGAGAAGAAGTGGGAAGCTGAGAGTAAAAGGAAAAGAAGAGAATGTGGATAAAGGAGAACAAGAGAAAGGGGGGCTTGAGACAGACGACAAAGAGAGGGAGGCCAAGGGAGAGGAGAAGTGGACCAAAAAAGCATCTGGACAAAATGGCACGGTTATATAGGAATAAAGACCTGAATAGCCAATAGCTAGGCAGGAGAGAGGGATAGGTGGGACTGCCAGACAGAAAGAATAAATAGGAGGAGAAAACTCGGCTCAAAAGGAAGAGTGTAAGGAGCGAGAAAAGAAGAAAGGAGGACACCAGGGGCCAGCCACAAACCCAGCCAGCCATGGAGTGAGAAGGAAAGCAAGATACATAGAATAAAAAGAGGTAAAAAGCTCAGAGGCAAAACGTAGTTAAACAGAAACAGGATAATTTAACTTAGAAAAGCTGGCTTTTCTACAAGTCAAGCTAAGGTCAGGTATTCATAAGTAAGAATACGTCTGTGTATTTATTTGGAAGATAGGTTGCAGCAGGCCTTCAATGAGTTTAAAAAAACTAACTACAGCTTCATTAACTCCTGCCTCCAGGTTCCTGTTGGAGGACCTGCCATGACTGTCTTCAGTGATGAACTGTGATATGGAAATATAAGTGAAATAAACCCTTTTCTCCCCAGGTTGATTTTGGTCATGGTATTTGATCACAGCAATAGAAAGCCTAAGGAGGGCAAGGAGGGGAATCTTTATTTGGCTTGCACATCCCAGTCACCACCCATCACTGAGGGAAGTCAGTATAAGCATTCAAACAGAAATAGAGGCAGGAACCATGAACGAGAGCTCTTTACTGGCTTGTTCATAGCGTCACATTCAGCTATATTTTTATATATCTCCTATACCTACCAATCTAGGGATGGTAACACCCGGAGTGGGCTGCTCCTCCCACTCATCATTGGTCAGGAAAATGGCCCATAGGCCAGTCTGATGGAGGCAATGCTTCAACTGAGGCTCTCTCTTCCCAGATGTATAAGAGCCTTGGTGCATGTTGTTCCCTCTGTCTAGAATGCTTATCCCAACAATATGTAATTTTCATTTGTATCATGAAGGATGATTTGGAATTTACGTTACTTTGTGTAGTTGTTAAATTTTACATCCTCAGTAAACATAATTTGTTTAGCTCATTGTTGTTCTAACACCTAACATAAAGAAGATACTCAATCACTACATTTTCAGCCTACAGGCATTTTAATATTCTTTGCAGTTATGGGTTGATATATAACTTCTTTGTGGTCATGTTTCTATGCCCTAGGTATGTTATGCATGAAACAGTCTTCACGATCTGTACAGCAATTCAAAACCCTTCCAGAAATGCTATACTCCAAGTCCTTTAAATAAAAATATAATTATATCGTCTGATTAAATTGTTCCTTCCAGGATCTCTTAGCAAGGATTCTCTCTGCTCACAAGCCTAATAAGAGTCAGCATGCAGAGGTAAAACTATAAGCTCTTATTTTATCCCAGATGCTATTTTATTTCATAAACAAGAGTTTGAGTTTCTCAATCGTGTGTGTGTGTGTTGTACATATGTTCACAGAAATGCAGGTACCTAAAGAGTCCAGATAAATCAAATGCCTCTAGAACTGGAGTTACATGCTTCTATAAACCACCAAGCATGGATGCTAGGAACTAGGAATTGAACTTAGGTCCTCTGCAAGAGCAGAACATGATCTTAGCTATTGAGCCATCTCTCTAGCCCCCAGTTTCTATTTTCAACTTAAGAGTTTACGTATTCTGTACTTCCCTCAAGGAAAGGCTTGGACCACAGTATAGATTAGTGGTTAATTCTAGTTCATATATGCAAAAATTAATAGAGCTATTCCAGAATAAATGGTGATGCTAAGAGACAATGAGTTTCCTGTTTCTGGAAGTATTCAAAAGAAGACTTGCTAGGTCACTGAAAAAGGAACCGTGGAACAGATTCTGAAGAAAATGTGAAGAATCCTCGGGTATCTTCCAAATGTTTCATTAGGAGATTCTATGATGAATATTCTTGAGCTGTCTTTCCAGTCCTAAGGCTTGATGTATTTACACTAAGTCAGCTCCATTCTCTCTTGTGGATTTTGACCTTAATGATCTTGCTGGGTTTAGGGTACACTCTTTAGCCACAGAATGTAACTGAGTTCATGGGCGTGCAGAGACTGAACCCATGACCTTGTCCTCATTAGCTCTGTCCTCTAATCCCCCAAGTTTACAGGGAAACTTCTGATAGGCAAGAGTGAACTTAAGTCTAAGGAAAGAGTTTCACACCATATAGAGTGATATAGTCTGGTGATATGCCATTTCAGCACAACATTGTGCTCTATTGAAAACTGAAATTTTTAGGGTGATAAAAATTAAAATGGTAGTTTTGAACTATTTGGGAGAAGAATTTTCTATAAAAGTGAGAGGAAATGTTATGCAAAAGAATTTGCAGTTTCAACCCTGCAGAGACATAAATATCACATATCAATAGATTTGACCTAGTTGCAGTCATGGACAGCTCATTCTCACCTTGTCTCGCTCACATGTTTGTTCTCTATTTGGGTAACTTTTCTGAAGGCTCATTGGCTAACTCAATGTGCTAGAATAATAAGTGAATGGGTAGTGTAATAATAAAACTGGCAATAGAGCAGTCTTAAGTAAATATTTTTAGCATTTCTAATCTGACACCAAATTATTCAGGTTTGTTGATTACTGGTCCTTATTACCTTTCTCATGACTAATTTAAAACACACATTTCACTCCATAACCACATTTTCAATTACACTTAGCAGTAGCAAACAGAATACAGCCATTGCTAGGATACCTGTTGAGTTCTTTATTGCCCTCCTGTCAAACAAGAAAAAGCTATAATAAAATTGTAAACTTTAGAGTTACATGGGAACTTCAAATACACCTACTTCATAAAATTTTCAATTTTAGCGGCTATATGAACATCTGAGACTCACATAAAAACAATATATTTTGTCTTCAGAACAAAGCACATTTATATTTATACACACAATTTTACATAGTTTCCTAGTGATTACATATTCCTCCTTCTTGAAGACTGCACTAGCTAGTTTTATATCAACTTGATACAAGAAAATGCTCTCACCAGATTGGCCTATGGGCAAGTCTATACTGCAGTTTCTTGATTGATGATTAATGTAGGCAGGGCCAGTTTACCATGGGGATGCCACCCCTGGTATTGTGGTCCCTGGTGTTGTAAGAAAGAAAACTGGGCAAACCATGAGGATCAAGCCAGTAAGCAGCATTCTTCCATGGATTCTGCATCAGTTCCTACCTCCTCGTTTCTGCCTTGAGTTCTTTTCCTGACTTCTTTCCAAAGAATTGTAACCTGAAGTAAATCCTTTCCTCCCCAAGTTGTTTTTGGTCAAAATTGTGTTTATCATAGCAATAGAGACCCTAAGACAAACCCATCCACAGACCTCAGATTAAGATGCTGTATTCTCATGCAACCTTCTCCATTTAAAGACAAGGAAGCTGAGCCAAGGTAGCGCTGGTGGTGCGTTCTCATACTCCCAGAATGACCGCTCTGAGTTAAAGGTCTCCATAGTGAGCTTGAGATCAACCAGGGCTATGTGGCAAGGCCCTGTCTTAAAAGCAAACAAACAAAACACACAAAAGAAGGAGGCTGAGCAAAAGACCATTCTAAGATTATCTCCTGAGGGATCTCCACTTACAATCTGGTTAAAACATAGAAAACTTGTTTTGGGTGTGGAGAGGTAGTAGGTTACACCATATGTGAGTACACATGTGTCTGGGGGTGCACGTGTGTATAGAGATCAGAGGTCAGTGTTAGATATTTGCCTTGCCTACTTTCCAACATATTGTTTGAGACAGGACCTCATACTGAATCTAGTAATCACTAAATTAGCTTAGCAACTCTCTAGTGAAATCCAGTGATCACTTCTCTTCAAAACACACACACACACACACACATACACATACACACACATACACACACATGTTATAGATGCATATGGTCCAGTCTGAATTTTTAAAATATGAGCTCAGGATGCCTAAACTTACATCATCGTGTTTGCATGTCAGGAAATTTACTGACTGAGCCATCTTTCCGGACCCTGAAGCACAGAAAACATAAAGCAGGAGTTGAAGACATAGCTTAAGAAAAGATACCCCCTTATTTAAATCATAAAACTTTCTATAAATAGACTTTGAGAGTCTGGAGGCATTTACTAAAATGTAAGGCTTGAATACACAAATGGAGCACGCTAAACAGAGCATCTGTGTGTAGCTCGGGCCGGCCTGAAGTTCATGACCCTCTGCCCCACCCTTCAGAATGACCTCTCAAGCTCTTCCCACTCACACTAATTGTCCTTTTTTCCCAACTGGTCCACCTCCTTCCCTCACATCTCTCCTGCCTTTTTCTTTTAAGTCCTGTGCAAGCAATCATAACTACTATATGTTCATGATGAACACAACCACGTCATGTCCAGAAGACAGCACCCCACTGTGCTCCTCACCCCCTTTCGTTCTTACATTCTTTCTGCCCGTGTGTGTGTGTGTCTGTGTGTATGTTTAGTGCTGAGTGTTCAATAGTCACTTATTCTCAGAAATTTGACCAGTGATGAGCCACTGCATCAGCTGCTGCCCACTACCAAAAGAAGCTTCTCATAAAGTCTAAGAGCAACACTACTCTATGGATATAAACATGATTTTTTATTGGCAATTTACATGTTCATTTGACAAAATGTCAGTAATAGAATACAGGGCCTGTGCCTTTGGTTACCTCCGACATCCATGCTGCCATTGTACCATTGAATCTAGTTTGTCAGGCAGTTCAGTAATGTAGAATGAAATACCTACAGCGGGGTGTGATTGTTGATGACTCTTCTCCCCGGCAGCCTGCATAGTACCTTCTGGGTCTATGAACACTAGCCAGCAAGGAGGAAGGCTGTAGCTCAGTTTCAGCTTGGTTCTTCTGTGTCCTGATTCCCGAGTGCCTGGTTTCATAAATAATGGGATCTTACTGTCTAGTTCTGACTAGTACCCTGTTAGTTTGGGTGAAGAAATGTTCAAAACCCATTGAATTACATTTTATATGAATGCCTACAAGTATATAGGGAATGCCTACAAGTGTATTGTTTGCTTGTTTGTCTATCTGCGGTGGGAATTTAAAATGGACATACTTGCACCTGAAAGTACTTATGAGTCTTCCAAAAACTTCTGGAAGTGGAAAATTGAGGATTTCTGAATTGTGCAAACTCTGTTTCCAAACTGTCTGCCTTGGAATGGTTTCCCCAGGTGACGGTTTTGAGGGTCAGTCTACTAATGCTACCTGCAGTGACTACTTTAGAATGACGTAACTGGAGGCAAATATCTGAGCCAAGTTACAGTTACCCAGAGAGCCATGAGAAAACTATGGATAGACACTGAATCCAGAAATCACGTCAGCACCACTGGTGGGCTCCCACACATCCTCACTACTCTTGAGCATGAGAAACGCGTTGAGTTCTGATGTGCCCTAGAAACCTTAAAGCAAATGTTGCCATCCTAAAGATGAGCACAGCTCCTGGCTACAACATTGGTGCTGCTAACAGATTGGGTGCCATGGAAACCAAGACATACCTAATTTAGGCAGAAACCACTGCAATTTATTTATTTAATTTACTTTGATCAGCCTTCTAAACTAAGAATGAATAAGAGTTTGGGTGCTTCTAAAAATAACAGATGTGGAATATTTGTGGGCCTTTCTTCCTATAATGTAGGGAAATGAAAACAATTTCCTCAGCACCTGCTTTTCCTTTACAGTGAAATTGTCACTGAGGACTATGAAATTTTTGAGGTTGTGTTTTAAATAATTTTATCAGTTGGTATGAGTGTACAGAATCCTGCTACACATTACCATGCCCTTGAAACTGATTCAGAAAGCGTTGGACTATACCACTAGCAAATAAAGCTGCCCACACTCTTTCAGGAATATGGCATGTCGAGTATTGGATTTGCTTCCTTTCATTTGAACAAACGGGTTATCTGGTCTACACCAGAATCACCAAGAGAAGAAACATTTGACTAGAGAAAATGATCAAACTGAAATTTTTCAAGAGAATAGGCACAAGCCAAAATTATTTCTTTTCTATGTGTCAATAATTCTTGTTCTTGATAGCTCTGGGATGGAGTTCGCGTTGAGGTCACCAAGTGCAAGAAAATCAGAAAAGCACACAACCCCACATAAAGCATGAAGTTCCTATATTGCACTCCAGGCTTTAACAACAACCTTTCAGGCATGGTAGCCAAGTTAAAGTACACGTGGTCTGTCCTGACGCAATTGCACAGGATCACACTATGACCACCTGGCATCTCGGGATCACGCTATGACCAGCTGACATCTCTCTGAGATCAGATATGGTCTGGTGGGTTATGTGCTCCAGTCAGACTACTCAGATTCCCACTGCTCAATTCGCAACTTCCTTACTGTGATCTGAGGAAGTTGCATTACCTGCCGTGGTCTCAGTCTCTAAATGCCTAAGATGGGGATGATGATAATGAAAATAGGCCTACAGCTCTCAAGATTGGTGTAATAATTAAGCAAAATAATGATCAGACCAAGCACTTACAACAGCTCCAAACACTCAGTGGAAAACAGCTATTATTACTGGATTGCGACCAGTTACTGAAGAACTAAGACACATGTACTGAGGGAACAAATGCTTTTCTTCCTTCTTTGACATGGTTAAAAGAGGAAAGGAGGTGGATCCTAAATGGTATGAATAGGAATCATACTTTACACCAACGAGTTTTAATCTCACCTCTACACTCCTTCCCCTGGTCCCTCGAAGGCCCCATGAATGCTACAGGTTTCACCATTAATGAGTCAGCCATCTGTCCAAAATTTACCTTCTCTCACTTGGGAATTAAATGAAAAATGCAAATCAACCGCTTCCTTTTTTGAATTGCATCAGCTCCTCAGAAACCAAATGCATAAAATTTCTAGTACCTTTGTATGAAGGCATTACAATACGGATCATTTGGAAGGCAGTGTCATCAGACTCCCTCCTAACTGATGACCTGAGGGGAAATGAGTTACTACAGAACAGCGGGCTTGAGAACACAGGCTGCAGCTGACGTGAGAACCAAACACCTCCTACCGCTTCACTGACTCTAGAGCAAATTCTGGTTGCCAGCCAAAGCATGACTCTTGGTTGCTTCTGACTGAGTCTCCCATGGAAAATGGGCAAACAGCAATCAGAATGCTGACGAATCAAGTCCAGGTAAACTTCTGAGACCCTCTGAGAGTCTAGTATTATGGCCAAGTAGCTTGAACAAAACACAGGTCAGTGTTTGACAAATGAACTGTGTGGTCAAACAAAACTAGGAAACATAAAGTGGTTCAATAAGTACTTGCTAGGTGACCCCAGGCAAGTCATGTAATAAATTCTCTAAAAGTACATAGCAGATGGAAGGAATAACTATATTCAATGGGTGATTATTAGATTGGCTTATGGGGTGTGGTCCAGGTAATCCAACAATGGCTATCCCACACTAGAAAGGCCAAGAATCCACTAATTATTCAGTCCACGAGGCTGAATTTCCCAGCAGTTCCAACCTAGCACTGAAGACCAACCTGGAGGGTGCTTGAGGAGCTTCTGGTCTTCCGTCTACACTGAAATCCTGAAGATGTTAACTCTACCTGTAAAGGGACGCCACAGCAACAGGAGAGGTAGATTTGCCAGCAAGGGTAAGCTCAAGCAGATGACAAACCCTGCACTGGCAGATCACAGTGAAACTAAATTGAAATAATGTGTCTATGCTAACCAACCTTCACTTTCCACAGATCTGGAGCTTCTAAGAACATAACACAATGGCAAAGATAGAATATAGAACAGGGTTATGCATTGTTTTCCTGCCAGTCCAGAAGCCTCATTAAGTTGCATTGACCTTTGAACATAATTCTTCCAACTGCCTAAGTGTCTACTATATACACACACATCAGCATTTAGCCCATTGGTATCATAAAACTGACTTGGACACAGGCCAAATCTCAACGGTAGTTTTACTAACTTGCACTTTCAAGCATGCATCTTTCATGCAATCACCCTCCCCCATGCCTCTCAGTCCTCTTGTATATGAGGAAAGATAGATCATGTTAAGAGTCCAGAAGCTCTGATTTCCCAGGGCCCTGCGAGTTTACATTTGTACAAGTATACAGAGACATCTTGTTCTTGGGGATTTTCATGATGTAATAAAAAGATGGGGGAAGGAATGCCTCAACAATGGAGTTAATTTATGTAGACAGTGATGAGTTTAACATATAGGACTAAAATGGGGGAAGGGAGAGGAGTAGAATTTCCACAGAAACTTACAAGCAGGGAATAAGGAAGTGGTTACAGAGTTAACCATCCAATGAAGACAGGAAGTGATCAATGATGGTGATATATTTACCTCTCCCATTGCCTCACCCACAGACACGGTGTGCCCCTGAAAACCCACAGAGTATGGCCACTTCTGCCCACAGAGCTTACAGACTGGGAGGGACTGTGGACTAACAAGAGCTTGTCATAGCCAAGGGTTTGTCATACAAGAAATGGAGTTCTATGCACCAAGGCCAATTTGAATGCAAGTTTACCCACTTAGCTCTTGGCATGAAGAGAGAAACAGATTTGTTTGAACAGAGCAGTCTTTCTATTTGCAATCATACCACTGTGTGCTGTGATCCTATTAAGTCTCACAAGGAAAGCAGCTCTGTAGGTCTTGCTGCCTCCATCCACAAACTTGCACACGCATGCGTGCGCACACACACACACACACACACACGTGTGCGTGCGCACACAAATGAACCTCAAATTGGCATCATGGAGGAAGTAGGTTCCAGTCCTTGACTTCCTAACTCACAAGAGTCCAGGGGTGGGAAGCTGTGTCCTTCTGGAAGCAAAGGAATGGTCCTGAGTACTCTGTTAGCAGTAGGAATTCGCTCTCTCTTTTGAGGTTGATGGACATGAAGAAATGTTCCTCACAAAGTGTAGGGGAGAAACCCCAGTCCACTCATTAAGGAGAGGGAATCAGCTGTAGATCAAAGCATGGAGTCTTAAATTGCCTGGGCTTCTTTCCATACCTTCACAGTTTATCTCTGAGACCCTGGGCACTAAGTTTTCTGTGCCTCAGTTTCCTCATATGTAAAGTGGAAAGAATAATAGAGTCTCGCTCCTAGGATTGTAGAGAAAACTGAATGATTTAATGCTTATAAATCAAGTATAACAATGCCTAGTAGAGTAAGTGCTATATAGCTATTAAGAAAGATAAATCATCTTTATATGCTTGGCATTGCCTACATTATCTCAAGGTCAAGAGTAATTCTGCTGCTTTTCTGCTTTGTTAAAAACCTGTAGCCTGCCTGCAGAGTGCAAACACTAATGGTGGTAATCAGCAGAAAACTTTAAAATGACTTTATATCACTTTAAATTAATGACCAAACTTAGAGACATATTATGAATCCAGAAAGATGCATCTCACATTGGGTGTTTCTGTTAATTAGGGGAAGGTCGCTTCTAGAACAAGCAGAACAAGCATGTACATATTTTCTTCCCACACACTTAAAATCTCACATGGATATTCCTGTTAGGCAGCAGCTCTCTCTCTCTCTCTTCCAAATAAAGCTTAGACACAGCTTCTCATCTACCTTGTAGCTCCACTATCTTCAATAAATGCCTTCCCAGGTCACTCTGTTCCTCTGCATTAAATTGGTACAAAGGAAAACTAGGTGTAAAAAATCACATTTTCTCCAGAAGTTATACTTTCCACTTTCACTCTTAGGTCCCTGGCAGGAACGAGGCACATAACTCCTTCAAATGATAACAGAAGCTGGAAACATTGCCCTTGACCGCAAAGCCACTTTCCCAGCAATGATGTCACAAAATGAAAGGGAAATCTGAACTTGCCCAGTTAGCCATCTGTATCACAGCTTCTAGGGTATCAAGCCCAGAACTGAGAGAGTAGGGATAAGATAAGAGCCTGAGGCTGTTAAAGAACAAGGACTATCTTGTATTGGAGTCTTCAGAAACCCTGCTCATTTCTGTGTGGAGGACAAAAAACAAACAAACAAACAAATAAGCAATGTACCTGTAGAGTCTCAAAGTCTTCATTCTTGTAAACAGTTATTTACATCTTTGAATATTTGCATTTATGTATACATATAGCTGTATACAAACATATGCATACTACATTTATGTCTGTGCATTTGTGAATGCATCTCATATTTGTGTACTCAAATGTATGCCTAGATTGTAATTTTGTATTTTGTATGAAAATATACATATTATATACACATTAATTTCTGTATATGTGAACATTGTCTTTTTCAGCTGATTGTACATTAATTTGCACATATGCATATGTCTCTATGTATATACATGAATATATGTGTCTCTTTGTATACACATCCACGTGTGTTTATAGTTTGTATATCTAGGAATAGATGTATATGTTGTGAGCATATACATTTTTATAACTGATGCATGTATCAGATGCACATATTTACATCCATAAAGCTAGATATTTTCATGTGAAATGTTTATGTACACATATGGGTTATGTGTATGCATATATATGAGATATATTAGCATACATATACATAGAAATACATGAGACCAATTTAATGAAATAATATTTATACTTATAATATTCAGTGTACTCATATTTTTATTACTTATTATCTCAACAAAATATTTATGTCATAAATGGCTTTTGCTATCCGGTAATTAATTTTGCTGCCTACCTATTAATCACATATATCTAGTATCTGCACCAGGGGCCATAACTGCCAGCTGCCCTATTATTGGCTACAATTACTCAAGAGAACCTGGCACTGTTTACTGAGTTGATGGGCACAGATGTAGCTGTATCATATGCAGCTGTGAGATGTAGTCATTATTCTCTAAGAAGTTTCACTATTATATTTTTTCCAGTAATAATGTTCCCAAGTCTTGGCCTTCAGTCAGTCCCAGGAGTTGAGAGATAGGCCCAGTAAATCAAAGTGATTGAATCTTTCTGGTATGTCTGATTGCATTACGGACACAAATCCATGGCCTTCATAATCTTTATGTGTCTTGTTTTGATATCTCCTTTTTGGATATAATAATAACTGCAAACATTATTAAGACCTCTGCAAGTCTGTTTTGGTGTTCGTGCGCGACAACTGGACTTTTCTCTGTATCTTTTTGTACTTGTCTTTAACTCTTTGCACCTGGTCTCTGCTTTCCATCTGGTTAGATCACAACTAGCTCAAGGCCCGAATGGTCTATCTCCCTTCCTGGGTGTTCCCAGCTAGTTAGGGGAAGCACTTTGCATACAAGTGCTCTAGGACAACTATCCCTCACTTGCCAGTGGACTGAGCTCATGTGCCTGGTACTCACTGATGCTGTAAACTGCGGATACAGAGCCAGAAAACAACACCCCGGTATTAAAGAGCTCTGTGCAACTAGCACACTACAATATATCAGCTCAGTTTCATTTGGCTTGATGGTGAGGCAAGCACTCCTTTGCTCCCTTTGAGAAGAAAGGAAATTGTCTGCCATTTTTACATAATAATACCCCAATAATGCAAATGCTTATCCTTAAAACTATCCTCCTTTCCTCAAAAATGCCTCATTCTTTTTTTTTAAGCAACAAGACTTAGACAATGACCACATTAGTTGACTTGCAAATGTAGATACAGGAAACCCCACAAGGCCCTGCCCCTAGATTAAGACTTACAGGCAATTAATGGCTGCTCAAAGTGGGCAGATTGATCTTCTCTAGACAAGCCTCCAGATAGGTTATCCGTTTCCCAGCAGTCAGCCCTAAACACATGTACATAAGAGCAACACTGATGGACTCTGCAGGTTATGCGTGTTTCTGTATGTGTGTGTGTGTGTGTGTGTGTGTCTATGTGTCTCTCTGTGTGTGTCTGTATGTGGGTGTCTCTGTGTATGTGTCTGTATGTGGGTGTCTCTGTGTGTGTCTGTATGTGGGTGTCTCTGTGTATGTGTCTACATGCGTGTCTCTGTGTGTGTGTCTTTGTGTGGGTGTCTCTGTGAGTGTGTCTGTATGTGGGTGTCTCTATGTGTGTGTCTGTCTATGTGTCTCTGTGTGTGTCTGTATGTGGGTGTCTGTGTGTGTGTGTCTGTCTATGTGTCTCTGTGTGTGTGTCTGTATGTGGCTGTCTCTGTGTATGTGTCTCTGTGTATGTGTCTGTATGTGGGTATCTCTGTGTGTGTGTCTGTATGTGGGTGTCTGTCTATGTGTCTCTCTGTGTGTGTCTGTATGTGGGTGTCTCTGTGTATGTGTCTGTATGTGGGTGTCTGTGTGTGGGTGTGTGTATGTGGATATCTCTCTGTGTGTGTCTGTATGTGGGTGTCTCTGTGTATGTGTCTCTGTGTATGTGTCTGTATGTGGGTGTCTCTCTGCGTGTGTCTGTCTATGTGTCTCTCTGTGTGTGTCTATATGTGGGTGTCTCTGTGGGTGTCTGTATGTGGGTGTCTCTGTGTGTGTGTCTGTATGTGGGTGTCTCTGTGTGTGTCTGCATGTGGGTGTCTCTGTGTGTGTGTCTGTGTGTGGGTGTCTCTTTGGGTGTCTATGTGTATGTGTGGAGAGAGAGAGTGAGAGAAGGAAAAGGCCATGATCTAAGAAGGAGTGGGATAAACATGGGGAAAATTGGAGGGTGATAGAGAGAGAGGTGGAAATTATGTGAATTTAGTTCTCATATAGGAAATCTTAAAATCTCATTCTTTCAGAGATTCTTTAGGCTAGATAGGACAGTGGGAGTGAGGGTCTAGAGAAGTAGTACAATCACCTCTTGACAAGCATACAGAAGAGAATCTCGAAGCTCTTTGACTAAACCCATCAGACTAATTCATTTTGGAATGCAGCTTTGAAGGGTGTGAGTTCTGGAACCAGATCTCCTACATTCAACTCTTGGCTCCTGCATTCACTGTTTGTATGACTACAGAAAAGGTACTTTATCATCTTCATACTTTGATTGATGCTACAGACCCTATGGCATCATGTTTAAATAACACGAACAATGGTAAAGCGTTTAGAAAAATGCCTGCTACTGGACAACAAATTATTATTAGTTATTCCCGATTAGTAACACTCCATTGCCCCGAGTTTTGATTCTCAGCCAAAGTTCCAACATGCATGTCATAAAAATCGTTTGCCACAGTTCATCTAGTGTTCAGCTAGTACTGTGTTAGAAAGGAAAGGAGCTTAAAGGTAAGCTTTAAAACTCACGAGGGCCCAGATCAAGGACAGCCTCTTGGGCATGACAAGAAGTACAGGTTTTATTCCGTATGTAGTCAGAAATACTTAGAACAAGAGAGTACCATAGCGTCCTTTCACTTTTAAAGGGTAACTCTCGTAGGGTAGGTATTGGAAAATGCATGCTAGCCGGGAGCAAAAGTGACCATGTAAACTGACCAGAGGTGTCTAGGGGCTAGGGCTAAAGTCAGCTTAGAGGTTACATATACAGAATTATCTGTGGATATAGAAATATATTCATATGTATAGAATACAAGGCTCTTCTCCATCCTAAAGTCCCACTGGACCAGTTTCTCTCCATCCACCAGGTCCCTGCAGCTGCTTATGAAATAATCACTCAGAGGCTAAATATTAAATATGCTTCTTTGGCCAATGGCTTAGGCTTCTTACTGGCTAACTCTCTCCTATATAAATTAGCCAGTTTCTACTGATCTGTCTATCTCCACGAGGATGTGGCATTACCTCTCTTCCGGCATCTTTCTCCTTAGGCTGCTGTTGGCATCTCTCTTTTCGGGTGGCTACATGGTATCTCCCTGACTCCGCCTTCTCTCTCCCTGTATCTTTGTTTGGACATTCTGCCTGGCTATATTTTGCCTTTGTTCCATTGGCTGAAACAGCTTTATTCATCAACCAATAAAAGCAACACATAACCAGAAGAACATCCCCCATCACATATGCATAATCATATTCAAGACTTACCTTCAAGATAGAGGCACTTAGATTTTGTAGGGAGTGTTATATAAACACCCACATCTATTTTGTGAAAGTCAAATTGAAGAAAGTAGTTATACACTATATCTAAGGAGCGTATTAGCAATTAATTCTAATGGGTGATGGCAGCTACCTATCAGAGTGAACAATTTGGAAGTAGTTTAGATGAGGGAACCTATAGAAAACAAACTTGGGGAATACACAAATAAAAGTATGATTACACGTGAGAGTGATGTAGTAATGAGGAGCAGGCCTGCTTTTCATCCGGCCCAGCTCCCGCACGG
>LOEQ01000811.1:288482-299042 GCA_001685075.1 Bramus lutescens | reverse complement strand
CTTCCAGACTGGCAGGCCAGCAAGCACCAGGGTCATACCTGCCTCTGCCTCCCCCATGTCTGTATTACAGATGCTGCCTCACCCAGCTTTTTACCTTGGTGCTGTGACTCTGAACTCGATGGCTGAACCGTCTCTCCACAGCGGGTCAACAATTAGTGACTCTGAGACTTGCTGAGCCAACCCACATGTATTATAAACCCCTTCCTTCCTTCACATTGCTCCTCACAGCCCACACAAACATCTCATCTGAGCTTGTCTCTTGTCTGTGTGTGCACATCGCATTACAGAGACGTCTGACCTCCCTTCCTTCAACCCTGATTTGCTTGCCCTCAAGGGTTTTGAGCTAACTCCTTCAGACTAGAATCTCAGGGCTGAGACACTTCTGAGAGTCTCCTCTGTCTGCCCGTCCTCAGCTTTCTGTTTCTGGGACCGATCCTCAAGTCCTGGAGCAAAGGCACAAAGCTTGGTTCCAAGGCAACGTCCCCTCAGAAGCAGCCAGAGAGCAAAAGAAACCCCCCCTTTCCTGAGATCAAAGCTTCCTACGGCAGGATCACCATGGCCGAATGCCATGCTTCCATGGCAACATGAATTTTAAGCAGTAACCAAAGGAACAGGTCCCTTCTATCTCAGCAGCCCTCAGAGCCAGCCTCTCCAGGTGGGACTCCCCACAAGAAGGGACAGGGTGGGCCCCAGGCATCTGAAGCATTTTCTGAGGGCAGGCCAGCTCACCTCGCGGCTGACATCTGAAGCCTGACTGGATAGGGGAAATGTTTCTCCTTTATGTCTCCAGAGATGCACCGTTACTAGGGACGATACAGGGACACCAACAGTCTCAGAGGCAGGACCCCAATAAGGAGACTGATGATAGAGATCCCACCTCTCTCCCCTCAGAAACAGGCTCTTCTGTGTCCGTGGGGTCTTCAAAGTCTCTCACCTCAATGAGTCCATGCTCTCTGGAGGAGATGGACAATGTAGCTGGCATAACAAAGATTCTCTGCCTGACTGTGGAGTTGGATACTGGGATCAACGATGACAGTGATGCCTAACATTCACCCAGAGCCCCACCAAGGATGGGTCACCTTTGTGGGCTCAGATGCCCTTGTGATTGGAGTGTAAAATGTCCCCCCACAGGCTCATGTGTTTGAACACTTGGCCCCTTGATGGCAGCACCATGTAAGAAGCTGATGTAAGCTCAAGGAGGCGGAGACTTGCTGGAGGAAATATGTCACTAGGGGTAGGTAGGCTCGGCGATTTTGTAGCCTGGCCTCAGTTCTTGTTCACGTCATTTCCCTGGGGAAATGAAATATAACCAGCCAGCTTCCTGCTGTTGCTGCNTCACCCCCATCCCACCCCCACCCCTGCTAAGTCGCTTCTTGTATTTTGCCACTGTAACAAAGAAGAAACTAATGCAGGGGCCCAGAGGATACACACAGAGTCATATGGCCAAAAGTCTCTCTGGTGGTCTGCAATCTCCATGTCCTCCTAAGGCTAAGAATTGACAGGGGGACCAGGACCCTAGCATTGTTGGCTTCTACAGGGACATGCTCAAGCCTGGGTTTTTGTATGCTCCAGTAGATGCTGGCACATTGTCAATGTCATAGTGGCAGTTCTGACCAAGGTGTAAGACACCAGTTACCCTCACATCTGTCACTGGGAGAATGTTAATTCAGATTTCCAAAGAGGCAATTTGCTGTGGTGGCTTGATTAAAACAGGCAGGACTTTGGATAGCTCCTGTTCCTTTTCCTTAGTTTCTATCCTGGGAAGACACGGGAGCGTGCACAGAGACGGTCATTGCAGCATTATTATTTTCCATGAAAACTTGGGAACAATTCAGCACTCGCCTTTAAGAGGATGATGAATTGGTGCCACGTGAATATTGCATTCATCACCCAGAAGTGCCCTAAAAAAGTGCTACATAGGAGGTGGCATAAAACAACAGGAAGTTCTTCTGGAAGATGAGAGAAATCAAAGTATCCACTGTGCACAGCCTCCTGGCCAGTGTGTGTCTCTGTCTTCCTCCCTCCTAACAAGGCTGCTGGCCTTAGTCGGATGACCCACCCTAAGCCAGAATGGCTCATGGCTCACAACAGACCTTGGTCTGATAACTCACCCTAGACTAATATGGCTCCTGGTTCACTACAATCACTTGTAGGAATTTTATTTTTTGAGATAGTGTCTTGCCCATGTAGCTCCGGCTGGCTTAGTATGTCTTGTTATGTAGCCCAGACTGGCCTCAAATTCACGGCAACACTTCTGCCTCAGTTTCCCAAGTGCTAGGAACACAGGCATGAATCGCAGTTAGACGTAAGATTTCAGTGTAGCCCACCGAAAGGTTTCCGGGATTAGACAGGGGTTACACAGGAAGCAGTAGAACCAGAGGTGATTTAGGAAGGGAAGAGCGTGTCCAGTGAAGGAAACGGCTTAGCGCTGAGAGAGAAAGTTCAAGGCTCAAGAGCACCCCTGCCTCTCAGACTGTGACCTTCACGGCTCCAGCCATTTCTGCACCCGCTCTGTTACATACCAGTCTTGGGTGGGGAGGGGTTTCCGGCTTTGTTTCTTTTGTATGAGAGTTTTACCCTCACTTGACAGCCTGCTTTTTGTCATACTGCCATGATCAGCTTAGGGAATCATTTAAAAAAAAAAAGATTTGTTTTTATTTTATTTCTCCTCCCCCACCTCTGTGTGTGAGTGAGTGTGTGCATGTGTGTGTGTGTGTGAGTGAGTGTGTACTCTATGTGTGCACGCAGCCAGAGAAGCCAGCAGAGGGTGTTGGATCCCCCAGAGCTGGAGTTACAGGTAATTATAAACTTCCATTGGAGAATTTCTACTATTGGTGAGTAGAGAGGTCATGGCTGGAGCATAAGGCCATAGGGCGGTGATGCTGTTGTCCCACACTATAGTAAGAAATAAACACATCTGCATAGGAATTCGTGAGGGGCTCTTGCAATGAGCCTATAGGCTGTTTGGTCAGCTCCCTAAGTCCCCGAGATCGATTCCTGCAGGACAAGACAGCTTGGTGATTCCCCACAGGCAGAGATGAGGGACTTGAAGTCAGTAGATGCACTATAGACAACTGTTCTTTCCTACATATTCTGTGCAGACAGACGCTGCCATCTGCCCAGGACTGGACCACATAACGCCACGGTCACATCAGCTGAATCCCAGGTTACCTCAGCTGCCTCATCTCCCATGTCATCAGTGAGTCTCTAGACTCCCGACTCGGGCTCACCAAGTGCGTGTTGGTGCCCAGCTTCATCACCGAGAGTGACTGCTGTCTTTCAGGATGCTCTTGTCTCTCTAGAGAGCATACTGCTGCCTAGGGCTCTGCACAGCATCACTGCTGAAGCCAAGGTTCACAGCCACAGCCTCCCACACATGTGACACATTGGTACTCCATGTGCGCATAGACAAGGACCCCTATATACATAAGCCTCCCCTGTGTAGGGGCTTGGCAGGGGCTCTGAATTCTCCTCCTCAAGAGCAGAATAAACTGGCACTCCCCAACCCTCTCTTATACAGGGAGTCCCTCCTGTCAGCTGAAAAGCATGCTTTTCCACTCTTTTTGCCCTATACCAGCCTGGCTGCCTGCTTATCCCAGTCCCCCAGCTTCCCTTCTCAATAGAAGAGCTCGCAAAGCCCTCAGGCTGGGAAGTAAACCATGAAGGAGACTCTGTTGGTCTTCAGTCCAAGGCATTCAGGCTGGACACAAAGAAATGTTACCCGTCTCTCCAAGGCTGGGCTGCTACCGGGGAAAGATGGAGGGAGTTTTCTTTCTGCTGGAGATTTTCCAGTCCTCTACTCTCATCCAGTGCCACCAGGGATGGAGTCTCTTCCCCTGATACTCTATGTCCCAGTGGTAAGGAAGCCCTGCCAGGGCTGGACCAAAGCCCAACCAGTAGTTTCCTCTCATGGATTTCCCTCTGCAGCTGATGGCAAGGGCTCTAGTGAGAGAGGACAAAGATGGCAGAGAACCCTGCAGAGGCCATTCCTCTCATTGTCCCTCCTCTGAAGACAACTCTTTATCCCTAGTCCTCCATTTCCAGCACAGAACTCTGAACGGGAGAGGGGAAATCCCAGCTACCTCTCTTTGGGAATCTGTGAGCCCGAGACTCCCTCTTCTGGTGAGCTGTGAAGACGGACACCAGTATGGCAGGCTGAGCTTCTGAGTCAGAAGTATTCAAGTGTCCCCCTAATCCCCTCACCCTCCCCAGACAACCCAGAGAGCCCGAAACAGAGCCACCAAAGGCTCCCTGCATTCCGCTTATTTCTAGCAAACAAGCACACCATCCACTCAGCTCAAGGAATTCACAGTTCTATAGGGACCATCCAAAGGTCCCATTCCCAGAAGGCAAAGGGACAATTGCTTTGGGGCCCCCTTGAGAAACTCGCTGTGTTTGTAAGTTGTCAAGAGAGGGACAACATCTCTAGGGCTCTGGCACATGGGATTACATACTGAGCTCTTCCTCTGCCTCTCCTGCTGGGACCTGAAAACTAAGAACACACAGGAGGTGCCAGCAGCCACCAGGGCCCCTAATGGCAGTAGCCACTTGTCCCCTAATGAGCAGGCCTAGCCAAGACGGAAGTCTAGAGTTACTCACAAACTCATTCATGGAGAAAGAGGGGCATCACCCTCTCTTATGTCTGCTGAGGAGACCATTTATATACCTCCCAGCAATCTTCTATACCTCCAAGCAATCCCAGTGACATACCACAGCTCACGGATGAGCAAGGTGAAGCAATGTCCCAAGCTGGAAAGAAGTCAGACCTCGTGCTCCATCAGAGACTCACCGGTCCCAGTTCCCCAGCTGGCTCCAGAGCAAGGACAGCAACTGGGAGGACCCAGGTGCACGCTCTCTGCGCAATTCCCGCCGACACAGAGGAAGTTGAACTCCCCATTCTTGTGGTGTGAGTTTCCCATTACAACCATTAAAAATATAATTGTTATTCTTAAGCTGGCCTGGTTACTTACCATATCGAGCTAACTCACTACAAGCAGTTCCAAGAGGAATAGGGGGAGAGCCTCGCTCAGGGTTTGGCATCTGACAGGTTTTTATGCAACCCAAGTTAGTGAAAAACCAGCTATGCTGGTCAGAATTTTGTTAACTTGACACAAACTAGTGGTCCCTGAGTTTCTTCCCTTCCTTTGACTCTACTTACCTCAAACTCCTGTCTTTGGGTAACCACATGTGTGAGACGGAAACTCTTTATACTTGAACCACCTCCTACCTCCTAAGGTCTATTTATGACTGAACTCTAGACCAGTCTATACCGGCACAATCAGTAGATTCTGAAGTCATTGGTTCTGGGAATCCGGGTGAGCTTAGTTCTTTTCAGAATCACAAGGTTTTGAAAGTGTTGCCCTATCTGCACAGATATCCAAACCCAGACTCGAGATTTCCCTTGTGAACACACTGGTTGGCGGTAGACTATAGGTCTGGATTGGCCTCGCCGGGAATCTCATTTTAAGGTAGTCCTGCAAATAAAGGCATCAAATAAACCTCGTCCCCTTTACCTTCAGAGGGATGCCCAGACTATTTCAGAGACAGTAGATGATAAGTAACTGCCTCGTGGTCCCGGCGGTGTAGATTTAGCAGAATCTAAAACGAGAAACACTCCTGAAGAGATGAAGTATTAACGGTTGCTCTACAAGGACTGGCAAGCCCAAATTTGCTCACACGCCTGCCCGGTATTCATTTTTAAAAGTGTATGCATGGAGAGATTACTGAGCATTCCCAGTATTTATGTCCTACATATAAACTGTCAGAGGCTAAAAGCAAGTCAAGGGTGCTTCTCTGCTAATTGAATTCCAACGCACTTGGGGGTTAAAAGGGAAGAACATGAGAAGTGGTTTGATAAACCACTGGAAGTTTCTTTTCCTTCAAGGACTTTCTATTGTGAGGTCAAGAGCTGCTCTATTCAGCATTTAGTTCTCAGTCTCTTCACCCCCAAGTTTCTTTCTTTTCATTTTTTCTTTTTTTTGGTGAAAATCAGAAAAAGGAGATGTATTCAATATGGACACATTGGGAAGAGGGACAAAGATTGTGCTGTGGTGTCCCCTCCTCACCTCCCAATAAGAACCAAGATGTGTCAGTAGTGGTGCCCCTGATAATTTGGATAGATAGTCTTTTGTTAGGAGTGCTGAGCATTATGGGATATTAAGCAGCATCCCTGGCCTTTTCTTTGCCTATTAGCTGTCAGTATCAATGCCCACTCCCCACTCCAATCTTGACCTTTGGAATTGTTTCTAGGCACTGTCCAACATCCAATGGAGCGGGGAGCAAAACTGTCCTGGTTGGGCACCATTAGATGAATCCACAGAGCAGGTACGGTGCCAGGCACCTAGTAGGGACTCAGTTAATAAGTACCTGCTGGGCGAGTACATGGAGGGAGAGGTGGGCAGAGCATACTCAGAGCCACACCTGTGGTCTGGTGTAGTAGAAAAACTGAGTGTTTCACACCCCTACTGCAAAGACCTGTAGCTGCAGCACAGAGCCCTCCAGCAACCCTGCAGCTTCCAGTCAAGGACCATGCACAGGTGAGGACTGATACAGGACCATTCTTTGGCCCTATATGACTTCTCTAACAATGATTTTGACTCAAGGATGCCCTACAGTTGGCCTATCCAAAACATTCTTTTTTTTTTTCTTTTGGTTTTTTGAGTGTAACATCCCTGGCTGTCCTGGAACTAACTCTTGTAGACCAGACTGGCCTCGAACTCACAGAGATCCATCTGTCTCTGCCTCCTGAGTACTGGGATTAAAGGTGTGAACCACCACCTCCCAGCCCCAAAAAACATTCTTGAAATTGACCTGTCCCCTGCATCAGGACCAGTAACCCTTCCATTCTCCCCCAAATCCATTCTGTGATGGTTAACCTGCAATATCAACTTGATGGAAAAGATGAGAGTATCCATGAGAGGAGCTCATGTTAAATAAATAAATAAATAGTTAAAGTTTAACTGAACAAGAAAGAGCAAGGGCAAGGCTGCCCCATAGTCTGGGATCCTGGACTAAATAAAGAACGTGAGCAGAGTACTGCCATCCAGATCTCTCTGCTCTCTGATTCCCGACTATAGACACGATGTGACCAGCTGCTTTAAACTCCTGCCACCATGATCTCTCCACCACGACCAGCTGCATCCACAAACTATGAGGCAAAATAAACCCTTCCTTCCTTCCTTCCTTCCTTCCTTCCTTCCTTCCTTCCTTCAAGTTGCTTTGATCAGGTGTTTAGTCAATAACAAGAGTAGCAATTATGGGCTAGGTAAGAGGTCTTGCTGCTCTCTCAGAGGACCCAAGTCTGGTTCCCAGCACTCATGTCAGACCGCTCACCAACACCCATAACTCCAGATACAGTGGATCCAGCGCCCTCTTCTGGGCTCCTCAAGCACATGCACTCATGTTAGCACATACACATGCAGAGTCCCCCACACATATATACACATAATTTTAAGAAAGGAAGGGAGGAAGAAAGGGAGAGAAGGAGGTGGGAAGGGAGGGAGGGAGGGATGGAGGGAGGGNTGGGTTTATTATATCTGCTTTACCCTCCCTAAACAAACCCTATCTTGTGAACAGAATTCAGTGTTCCTTGTGACCCTTGTCCTTAGCTATTGTCCTTTCTATGCAGTGCCCCTCTGGGGGACTGCCATGAACCTTGATTAATGAAATCGTCATGTTCTAGCCAGTTTAGACAGAGGGAAACCCTTTGAAGGGGCTCCGTGTCCCCTTGCCCCCAAAACTGAAGGCATGAGTTTAACTCACAAGAAATAGTTAGGAATTCTAATAATCCCAGGCACAGGCCAGTACCTCAATCCAAGAGAATCTTTCAAATGACCCTTTTATTGGTTTTAAGGCAGCAAGGGATATCTTCTGGCCCACATGCCTTTCTGGCCAAGCAAGGGAAAGTCAGGGAAGGGGAAAGGTGGCCACTGGGAGTCGGTCAGAGCACATGTTCCTGCACTCCGCCCCATCAGCTCCTTCCAGTCCTCCAATACCACTCTAATGCACTTGGGTTGGAGCAAGTGTGCCCCAGGTCTGATGGTCTATGCCAGGACTGTCTTCCCAGCCCCAGGATCTGCTCAGCCTGCCTTCCCCTCGGCCAGGGTCTCCCAAGGGCAAATGACTTCCTTTTCCGTGGTCTGGTCACCAGACTCTCCTGCCCCTGTGTCATCCGAGTCCATCAGGCAGGGCCCATTGTCAGTAGGCATTTCCATTTTGATCTGGAAGAAGCTGTGGGCACAAAAGCAAAGTGAAGAGAGAGAGGAAAGGCAGGCAATCCTCACATGATCCCAACAGTCTCAAAGACTGGCGTGCCTGGGACACTGGCCCATGGTGACAGGCACAGCCACAAGCTCTGGAGACT
Organism: Bramus lutescens; assembly: GCA_001685075.1. Taxonomy (NCBI): domain Eukaryota; kingdom Metazoa; phylum Chordata; class Mammalia; order Rodentia; family Cricetidae; genus Bramus; species Bramus lutescens. The sequence continues at coordinate 290,680 of LOEQ01000811.1, read as the reverse complement.
CCTGTGACTGGGACCTAGCCTTTTCTGGTTGAATGAAAGACAATCCCAAATATGCTTTATTTTTGGTTTTAAGTCTTTATGGTTTGGATGAACTCAGCCTATCCCTGTAGTGTGTTGGCACACCAGTATTTAATCCTCAACCCCTTTAAACTGTCCATTGAGGACACTGGAAAGGCAGCCTTTTAGGAGTCTCATTCCCACACATGAAGTGTGACAGTGGCTGAAGAGCTAGAACATTCTCTCAGCAGAACCAGCTGAGGAGACTCAACAGACTCACACCAAATCCTCATCATTTTCCAAAGCAATAAAGCCAATCTCCTCCTCCTCCTCCTCAAGCCACACAGGCAAGAAGGGGATAGTAGCCACTGCTCCCTGCTGTCCCCCCACTAACTGTGCTGAAGAGACCACACTCTCTGGGCCTCCACGGCAGTCTAAGACTTCTGCCTGATGCATCTTTCTCCAAGCTCAGGCAGGGCCAAAAGGAGGACTATGTCAATTGTTTGGAGGTGACTCTGACTGTCCCCTCCAAATTCCAGGAAAGATGAAGCTGTGGTGGGCTCTCTGCTGTGGGCCCAGGCACTTTCGAGCGCTCCATACTCTGCTCTGCACATAGTGGCTGCCTTGGGGCACTTGGGTTCTCAGATTTTAGACTTTTAGAGCTACCCCCAAATGGAGTTTAAAGGAGCCACTGTAGCTCCAGTAGAAGTTGATACTCATTATCTCGGACTACCCTAGGAACAAGTATCTTTTGGGGACCCTTTAGGGTAGCAGACAGGTATCTGTGAGGACCAAGGAGACCATGGCACTTAGGGTATGGGATGGAGAAGGGCGGGAACTCCTGGGGATCATGTCTTAGGGACATCATAGCCTGTGGTTACTGATGAGTTCCTTTGCAAATGCAGTGACGAGTAGCCTAGGGGCCGGGTAAGTGTGTGGAGAATGGGCAGAGAAAGAAACAAACCGCCCTTTTACCATCTCTGGAAGGGGGAGAGATGATGGAACTGAGGTTCTGGGGGCATTTGGTGACTTAGAGATGTGTTTGGTCTCCACAAATCCAAAGCTCCATCAACATCACAAAGACACAGTCCACACCCACATCATTGTCCATGCCCACACCCACACGCCCACTGTCCACGTGCACACAACACCAGCCCCTGCGGCTTCTTACTTGGCTACTTTCTTGGCTTTCAGCCTGGGCAGCTGTTGGCCCATGTCCCCCAGAGGCTGCACCTTCCCATGTGAAACAGCGGGGCACTTGGGGGAGAGCCTGGCAAAAACCGGGGATGCCAAACAGCCCCGTCTCAGGAACCTTCCAAGGGACAGAGCCGCACGGGTCTTGGGAGGGGCCCTGGGTTGGCCATGTGGTCTTGAGTGGTCAATAGAGGTCTCGCTGCTCTCAGTGACTGAGGGCCCACAGTTGGCACCAGACCAGCTGGTTTCCCCCTTGGGCTCCAGGCCTGAAGAACTCTCCAAGGCCACTCGGATGGGCGAGGGGCAGATGGCAATGCTGGGCCGTCGGATGAAGCGGCTTGGTGAGGGAAAGGGCTTCCTGGGGGAGCGACAGGCCGGGGAGAAGGGACCAGAAGGAGAGGGAGGCACGCAGGTCCCTGTATACACGGCCAGGTGAGGGCTGGGAGCCAAGTGCTGACCTGGCTGTGGAGAAGGAAAAGAGAAAGTTGAATGAGGAGTCTCCAGCCACCAGGGCTGAGGGTTCATCCTCAGCTTGTTTAACCTCTTTCCGATGGCTGCCTTCTGGAGGGACTGATTTAAAAGGTTACCCCGAGGTACCTGTGATAATGGTATAGCCAAACCACGGCCTCTTGCCAGGACTCATCTGTCACAAACCAACCTTCTTCTAGTCCTGGGATGCTGGAGTGTGACCATGCTGAACTTGGTTATCCCTCAACTCAAGTCTCCAAATGCCTGTGTCCGTTCTACCCTATGTCGCCTCTTCTTCATCGTGGACCACAGCTTTAGACCTGGAGGCATTTGACACTATTTTGCTGTTGTTTGGTACATGCGTGCATGTGTGCACGCATGTACTTTGCTGGGAATCTAACCCATAATGTTGCCCATGCTGGGCAAGTGCTTTGTTGTTGAGCCATATACCCACCCAAAAGGTATTTAACGGTTTAACACAGGGCTGCAGAGAGAAACCTGCAATGGTGCCCTGCAGAGCTTCCATGCCTGACACCACA
>LOEQ01000811.1:263434-274045 GCA_001685075.1 Bramus lutescens | reverse complement strand
AGCCAACCCTCAGCCCCATTCCACCCCCACCACCCAGGATGGAAGCTTTTCCCAAAACACAGCTAATCCTCACTTGTAAATCTCCTCTGCTTTCTCCTTGACCTTGGACTGATCTCCGTACTTCAGGTCCTCACAGGCTTCCCAGAATCCCAGGTTCTCCCCTGCACAGGGATGACAGGTCCACGCAGATGAAAGCCAAGCAGTGAGTGGAGAGAAGAGGAGATAAAGATAAAAGTCAGGTGGGCTCAACTCACTTGTTGAGCATCTTCCTGCAAGATGAGCCACTGGGCACTGGCACACCAAACACCAGTGTCACTGGAGAGAGGGAGCCACTTCTGGGGTGTGGGAGGATTTGGGACCCAGCAATGGTTCATTTTATGAGTATCCTCTGCCAAAAACCAGACTGGCCTCCCCCATGTTTGAAGCAATTATCCATTCCCAGAGCGGATGCTATCCTGCCCTTCAACAATACATAGGGCAGAGCTTCTAATAAGCCACTCCCATTGGGCTGTCACGCTCTTTTTCTCAATGGACACTTGTTTGTTTACTGGGGAGGGCACAGGTATGGAGGTTAAAGAACCAAATTGTGCATCATGTGGGGAATCCCAGGGACTGACGTCATCAGGCTTAGCCCCAAGAGCCATCTCACCAGCAGCTCCCATAGTCTTCCTGGATGAGTTTATCTTTATAGCGAACCCTTCCTGAACAGTTCACACGGGCTCATAATTATCTATGACTCCACTCTTGAGCTTCCTTCCCTCTGCCATGTTTCTCGGCTGTGTGACTTCTGCCTGCTTTATTTGACTGTGCACAGGGACCCCCACTTTCTGTATTCATTCCCACGCATCTTCCAGGCAAAAGCTGTCTTTGACAGCTGATGGCATGGGATGCTTACAGGACACATGGATACAAGGGGCATCTACAGAGGGATTTTGTTCCTCTAGACTGAGAGAGCGAGGAAAAAACAGACCCTTGAAATCCTTAATCTCTTCCCAGTTTCACAATCACTTCCCAGTCACTCAAATACGTTGGTACAGTGATTCCAAGTACTGATTTTACCTGAGAAGATAAAGGTAGTGTCATCAATGAGCCAGTGTGTGTGTGTGTGTGTGTGAGAGAGAGAGGGGGGAATGTGTATGCACACATGCACATACACACTCTAAAGTGCTGTGGCGCTATTTAATGAACAAGAGAACCCTTTCTCTGCATCCACAGTATTTCCTGAGAGCGCCCAGTTAGGTCAGACTTACATAGGCTGCACAATTCTACACTAGCTAGAATTTGCCCCATAACTCTTGAGGCGGATCAGTCTTCAGACAGAAGTCACAGGCCAATGATTTTCTTCAATAGCCAATTGGTCTGACATCAAGACCACTTGCTTACAGGAAGGAAAAAAAAAGTCAATGCTTAGGACTAAAGACAAAAATTGCAAACAATTCAAAATGCCCACTGAGGAGAAATGGGTAAACAAACGTGGTATACATTTGCCATGGGATACCTTTAGCCGAAAAAAGGGACAGAGAAGCTCTTAGTTTCAGCTACCAACTGCTTATCTGAGGGAGTCTCAACTGGGGGATTGCCTTGATCAGACTGGCCTGCGGTGGGTCTGTAGGTTATTTTCTTGACTGATTATTGATAGAGGATGGTTTAGTCCACGTGGCTGATGCCGTCCATGGTTGGATCGGCCCTGACTGACTAAGAAACGTAACGGGACAATGGCCTAGAAGCCAGTCAGTTGAGCAGCATTCCTCTATGGTTTCTGTTTCAGTTTGCTCTTGAGTCTGTGCCCCAACTTTCCTCAGTGCTAGGCTGTGACCTCGAAATGTGAACTCAGTAAACCCTCTCTTCCCCAAGTTGCTATTGGTGGTAGTTTTTACCACCACAACAGAAAGAAGACTAGAATACGATGTGGCATGAATGAGCCTTGAAGACACTGTGATGGTTCTAATGAAAATGGCCCCCAGGGAGTGGCACTATTTGAAAGGATTAAGAGGCCTAGCCTTGTTAGAGCAAGTGTCACTGGGGGGTGGGCTTTGAGGTTTCAGAAAGCACATTGCAAGCTCAGAGTCTTTCTCTCTTCCTGCTGCCTGTGGGTCCAGACGTCAAACACTCAGCTACCTCTCCAGCACCATGTCTGCCTGTGGGCCACGATGCTTCCCACCATGATGACAATGGACTAAACTTCTTCTGAAACTGTAAACGATCCTCAATTAAATGTTTCCTTCATAAGAGTTGCTGCGGTCGTGGTGTTTCTTTAAAACAATAGAACACTGACTGAGACAGAAGTTATGTGAAACAGGTCAGCTACAACATGACTAATTCTGTGTTTGCACTTGCAGGAGGTGCCTAGGGCAATCAATCTCACAGAGACATGCAGAGAAATGGAGGAAACTATGAGGTGGGAAGATGGGAAGTTCTTATTTCATTGAATTTCATATTCAACTTGGCATGATGAAAAGGTTCAGAAAATGTGGATACACTTCCTAGTCACCAAACTGTGCACTTAAATGGTCAAGATGGTAAATTTTATGTTACGTATTTTTCCTAAGGAAAAAATGTAAGCAAGGAGTTGGGGAAATAGCTCAGTCTGTAAAGCAACTGTCTTAGAAAGGTGAGGAATGGGGGTTGAATCTCCAGAACCCACCTAACACTGAGTGGCCATGGCAGCCCGCTGGTAATCCCACTGTTTGGGATGTAAAGACAGCTGGATAGCCAGGTTAGCCATATCCATGAGACCTGGGTTCAACTGAGAGTCCCTGCCTTGATGAATAAGACAGAGAGAGATCAAGGAAGAATCCGGAGGCCACCCTCTCAGGCCTCCACACTGAAGGGCAGACATGTGTATAAGCAACCACACATACATACGTACAGGAACACATGCACACACTCATTTAAAAACATTAAACAAACACATTAAAACAATACAAGAATGTTCACTGAAGTATTCATGAATCCAAAGGTCAACACGATTAAAATTCAGGAGTTGGACAGATGGTTCTGCAGTTAAGAGCATTTTTGCTCTTTCAGAGGTCCCAAGTTCGATTCCTAACACCCACATGGCAGCTCACAATCATCTACGACTCCAGTTCCAGGGGAGCTGATGCCCTCTTCTGGCCTCTGTGAGTCCCAGGCACGAACATGGAGTACATACATACTTGCAGGCAAAGCACCCATATTCACATATTTTTAAAAAATGAATAAATCTTTAAAAAACAAAACCTCAAATCCCCATAAACCGATGGGGGATGAGCAGAAGTGGTATATATGTTCATACAGTGGAATCTGTTGCAGCCATAAAGAAGTATGTAGCATGCTAAACAGGAAAGGGTCACATATTGTAAGATCCCCATCATAAAAATCGTACAGAACACTCAAACTGATATGGACTGAAGGAAAGTAAAGGGTGGCAAGCTGGCCAGGGGGAGAACAGGAAATTACGTAGTACAGGAAAATAAGGTGTTTCTCTCATAACTGTTCTAGATTAGCTAGTGCTGGAAGTTGTACAACTCCGTAAAACAAAACCAAATAACAACAAAACCAGTGAATTGGGTTCAGGATGGTGGGGAACATAACTCTAACACTTCAAAGGCCGAGGCAGGAGAATCATGAATTCAGGGCCAGCCTGGACTACACAGAGACCTGCTGTCTCAAAAAAAAAAATTAAGAACACTTGGAAGACAGAGGCAGGAGATTTGGACATCAGGATCATCCTCAGCTACTCAGTGAATTTGAGGTCAGCCTGGGTTATGTGAAATAATATTTTAAGATGGGAGGGGATAAATTTCACACTGACCATACCTAAATTTTAAGCTTTTAATCAAAAAAGAAAATTACTGGTTTCTACTGCACATTCACACATGAATCCTTATGAATCTCCTGCAGAGGCTGTCGATAATATGATTTCGAAGATGCAAGGAAATTTTTCTGAATGCTTTCTTATTATGAGAGAATGGTGAAGCTCAGCATGCAGTTTATATATTGGTCACTAGGTGGCACTATTTCCTCTTAGTCACGAAGCGCTAGCCACACTCACATGCTCCTTTCCACTCTTTTCTGAGGGTTATTAGATTAAGCAATTAGGATTGATTACAGAGAATGATCTACAGCGATCCATGTTCTAATGCAATGTCCTGTGTGGAGTCGTCATCTAGACTAAAGGCACATCTAGTAAGACTTCCTTCATTCAGGAGCAGGTTCATAGTCCTGGAGTACAAACCCAATCAAGGCGCTCACAGGGTGGGACCCCATAAACAGACAAATGAATCCCATAAAAGCCAGTATTTCAGCAAAGGTGGTAAAGAAATTGAATGTGTAATTGTTTCTAATCTGGCCTCATCGTGTTTCCAGATGTTTCTCAGGAGACGAGACATTCAGAGACTCTGCTAAAGTCCACACCCTCTGAAGGTCTGGAAGAAACCATGGCAGGGTACACCGCATGTCTCAACCACTGTGAGTCACCTGCAGAACTTTCTAGACCACAGGGATTGCAACTCAATCCAATTTAAAAAGGCGTCCCTGGGCTGGGTCCAGGTAAACACGAGTTTAAAGACATCCCTGCAGGGTGAGAGATGGCTCGGCGGTAAAGAGCGCTTATAGCTCTTCCAGAGAACCAGGTTCAATTTCCAGCACCCATATGACTGACTGCTCACTCCCTCTGTAACTCCAGTTCCAGCGAAATATGACAATCCTTCCAGCCTCTTTGGGAACGGCATGCACATGGTATACAGACATACATGTTGGCAAAACACTCACTCATATAAAGTAAAAATAAAATAAATCTTTTTAAAAAAACACTGTTGGGTTGAATCTGCAGAACCTCTAAGATGAAGGCCTGGGAGAGAATCTGGGGAAGCTAGCTCGTCCGCCTTCCTGACCTCTGAGTTGTATTTACAAGGGGGTAGAGGGTCAGAGGTCAGGAAATGGGTTAAAGGGACTCTGAGTAAAGAAATGAGGGAAGCCAAGAAGGGGTGGAGCTCTGGGAACTATGAATGAGACCAACACAGATTTTAGAAATGTGACTCCTGTCCTCTCCGGATTGCAATGTCCTTCTGAGCCTGTGGAGAAGGAAAGGTGTTGGACCCAGGTAGGACTCTTATACCTGGAAAAGCGAGAAGCCCTGTTTAAAAGCCTTCACGAAGCATGGGAGCACCCACTGGGAAACCCTAGACTGGACATTAAAGGGACAGTTGCTTTAAAAATTAAAAAAAAAAACCCTCAGGTTGGAGAGGCAGCTCAGTTAAGTGTTGACCCAGCATGCACGGAGCCCTCAAGACCTTCGTGTCTCAGGACCCTATTAAACCAAGCAGAGTGTCTCATGCCTGTAACACCAGCACCTGGGAGGAAATCGGGAGACTCGAGAATTAAAGGTCACCTTCAACCTACATAGAGAACTCAAGCTAGCTGGGCTATAGGGAATCCCGTGGGGGCGGGGGAAAGGAAAGCAAAGAGAGCTCACCACTGAATTCCTTCTTGAGAAAGTACTGGAAGCTCTGTCGACCCTTGGGATCTCGAATCAGCTCGCTGAAGTTGAAGGCCCACCGCTCAACCCGCATCTTAGTTGGGACTTCCACCCTGCAAGGACGGTGAGATGTAAACGCAACAACACCCCTGGGGAGTCAGGAGCTGCGCTCGGGGGCTGGCCTGGGTGTTTGGCCATCAGCCGCCACCAACCGGCATGAGGTCCTTAGCCAGCGTCGCCACCTGCTCTCAATTTTGCTTTATCCTTCAACCTCTGCACAGACACAACCCAAGTAGCCACTTGCCAGGGAGATGCAGCCTCTAAAACTCTCCTGGAGGTCACATCCAAGATGTGGCCTCCCAGAAGTGAGGGAGGGCCACCCTGGGGAGCCCTGTGCCAGAAACTTTCAGGGGCAAAGAACTCAGACTGGAGACAACCTGTGAAGGGTCAGGCTGCCACCTTCAAGTCAGGATAGAAATCCAATGGCATACTAGGGAGACGCTGTGGTCACAGCCAGCAGCCAGGCACCTGTCACTCACCAGGACTTCCCTTTCACCCTGAAAAAACATGAATGTTTGTGGTAGTGCTATTCATGATCATTGCAAAGCTAGGAAAGCCCCATTGTCCTTCAGAGGACAAACGGACGCGCAAGCAGAAGCAGCATATCCACACAGGGAACATCCTTTATCTGTAATTGAAACAAAATGCTGATGCATGTTACGACATGGATAAACTTGGAAAGTCTAGCGTGGAGCGAAAAATGCCCAACAACTGACCCCATAACCTATGAGTTCATCTACAGGAAAAACAGGAGAACACAGATAACCAGGATATAGACTGACTAGGGATCATCCAAGCAGGCGCTTGAAGGAGGAGGTGACAGTAAAGGGCACAGATTTCTTTTAAAAATAATTGTAGTAGCAATTACACTACTCTGCCAATATAACAAAATTTAATTGCATGCTCTAAATGGATAAATTGTATGACATATGAGTTACAACTCAAAAATGAAAAAAAATTGAGACAGGGCTTCATGTATACCAAGTTGGCTTCGAGTTTGCCTTATAGTTTAGGAACCTTGAATGTCGGATCCTCTGGCCTTCCAAGGGCTGGGATTGCAGGCGTGCACCATCATGCCTGGTTTATACTGTGTGTGGGTTGAACCCAGGGCTTTGTGAATTCTAGGCACTCTACCACCTGGACTACAGTCCACCCTAAAAAGGAAGCACATTTTGGGCTGGGGAGATGGCTCACCATGGAAGTGTGAAGGCCAGAGTTTGGATCTCCAGAACCCATGTAAAAATGAGGCGGCTATGGTAGCCACCTGTAATGGCCTCTTTGGAGGCAGAGATTGGATCCCCAGGGAAGGCGAGCGAGCTAGAGAGGCCAAAATTGGAGACCGTTCCTCAATAACTAAAGTGTCAATGGGTCAAGGGAAACAGCTGACACCAACTTAAGGCCTCCATACACATGAGCATATGTATCCACACACATAGAAACACTCTCCACACATGCAAGCACATACCACACACACAAAATAAACAGATCCATTAAAAACCCAACATTTGAAATACATACAGTTTGGCATTTAAATCCCAGAACTGGGTATCGTCTGTTATCCAAGGATTGCTTGGGAGGCAGCCTGACATGATGGCATCATTGGATGAGAACTGCTCGCTGTACTTGACGATTCTGAAAAGCAGACAGAAAAGGGCCCCTAGCAACGCAACCCAGAGAGACCAGATAATTTCTGGGCTAGTTGTCCAGGATGGCATCTCTTCTGGCATTGATTTAGTCTCTGAAAAAATGTCCAACAGCTCCTAGGACAGGCAGCTGTTTGGAAAGACCTGTTCTGTTATACTTGGGAAGTAATGCTGTTGTCTCCCAATCCTGTCCCTTTGTCAATTTTCTGTCCCCAGTTCAAGCATGGCCTTTTCACATGTCATCAGAAGATTTTACATTCCAAAATTGAGTCAGTTTGTCCGTGTCTTGATGGACATCTTGGAAGCTGTAATTGCCACAGATAAGCCGAGGCCACCGACCCTTTGGATTCTACTTCTGGCAGGATAACGCCTGTGCTTGGGAATTTCAAGTCACTACCCAAACCCTTTAGGACCTCAGTGGGTCCTTAAGTGGGACTTCTGAGTTAATGCTTTTCCTGATGTCTTATCTGTTTGTGAGGAAGGACCATGGGTTCCTGCCACAAACTCTGCCCACAGCCACAGACACGCTCTCAGGGAGGATGTCGCATTATTTTTAAAACTATGAAGTGGGGAGGTGTGAAACCTATTTGAAGATTCTTTCAATAACCTGACCCCTGGCCTAGAACTGGAAGTAAGTGCGGACAAAACACGGTTCATCGGAACCTAAAGTCCTTCCAACCACGGCTCGTCACATTCGACTTAAGCAGACATTCTCTCACACACCTGTTGCTCACACTTTAGCAAGGCCAACAAATTGGGGACATACCCTCCAAGGGACACTGAAGACTTCACTGTGGACCTCATTAGGGCCTGTTGGTAATACATGATCTGGAAGAGAGATGGTTGTTAGATGTCTGCGGCTATTGGTCATGACTGTCCTCTTGACAGGACCTGAGACACACTGGGCATGTCTATGAGGGGGTTTCTAGATTCGATTGAGACAGGAGAATCCCTCCAGGTGAACAGCACCTGGAGGGCCAGGATTGAGGAAAAGGGGAAAAGTTAGCTGGGCAGTCACATGCATCTCTCTGTTTCTTGACTGTGGATTTCATGTGACCACTGCCTCATGCTCTTGCTGCTGTGCCTCCCCTACCCATGGTGGGCTGTATCTTCTAAAACTGTGAACCCGAGTAAACCCTTCCTTCCCTAAGTGACTTTTATCATAGCAATAAAAAAAGATGACTAATGTGATCTCTAACTCCTCACCCTTGAAGGCCATTAACCACAGCATTACACACAGATCCAAGAACACAGGTCATTTGTCTTTATCGACAGTGTGCTCTCCCTCTTCAAGTCAACCACCTCAGCGACAACAGGGCTCAGGCCCACACCTCAGACTCCCACTTTGCATCTTTCTTAACCCATCACGTATCCGCTGAGAAAAGTTGACAGCTGGGAAAAACGTTCCAAGGAACACTGAAGTGAGATACGGAGGTATTATGCTTAAGTCCTGCAGAGGCCAGCCAAAAATGGGGAGCCCAGGACAGATTCCAAACGGATTTGTGAGAGCAGGGTCCAGCACAGGGATGTGGACACTCCTCCCTGACCATCCCTCCGATGTGTGGCTTCAAGGGACATTTCATATCCTGAGAGTTGGCATTTGCCCCATTCCCACCTTTCCAAGGATCCTTTGCTGTACGGTAATTTGGAAACGGCTGTCTGAACATTACACATGGATTCCGTTTCATTACCGAGTGTGGAGCGTAAAGCCAAAGGACCCACAATTTGTTAGAAGATTTTAAAGTCAAGCACCAGTGGCACTGGGAGACTAATTACCTCTTTTCTGACAGCAGTGATCGTTTGTTTCTGGAAAACAAAAAAGAAAACCCATTAAATCGGCGCCACTAAATTGACACAGTTCAACTGTCCATTTGAAAAATAAAAACACTCTTCATGAGAAAACTTACTCATCTTCTCAGACTCAGAAAGTAGCATCTCCTCCTCAGCCACCTCCACCCCCTCCATAAAGCCACTAGAGATGTGTGGGCCAAGGGAAGGAATTGGCCACTGTATCTTCCTTCCTAAAAAACGATGTGAATTAAGGACCACTTTTGGGGCTGGCCTGGCTCTCCCATTGTATCTTCAGAAACAGCTGAAAAGTGGGGGATACTGAGAGAAACCCCGTGCTAAGATGGCTCAGTAGATAACAGTATTTACCATCCCAAGACTAACCTGAGTTGGATTCCTAGAACCTACGCAAAGGTGGAAGGACAGAACTAACTCCACACAAAGTTATCCTCTGACCTCCACATAGAGGCCATGTGTCCTGGTTGGTTGGTTGGTCTGTCACCTTAACACAAGCTAGAGTTACCTGAACGGAGGGAACCACAATTGAGAAAAGGTGTTTATCCAATTGGCAAGCCTTATAGACAAGGCTGTGGGATATTTTCTTGATTAATGATTGATGTGGGAGGGCCCAGTCCGTTGTGGGCAGTGCCACCCCTGGGGTGTAAAAGAAAGCAGGCTAAGCAAGCCATAGAAGCAAGCACTTCTCCATGGCTTCACTCCAGCACTCCTGCCTTGAGTTGCCGCCTTGACTCCCCTCAATGACAGAATGTGACCTGAGAGTCTTAAGCTAAAATAAACTCTCTTCTCCCTATGTTGCTTTTGGTCATAGTGTTTTATCACAGTAATAGGAACCCTAAGACACCATGGAAAGTATGTATCTACACACACAACATATAAATAAATAAATATATGGATGGATGGATGGATGGATGGATGGATGGATGGATGGATGGATGGATGGATGGATGGGTATTGTTAATAAAGGGAAGCCGCCTCTCACTGAGACATAGCAGGAGGGATGAAGATAGAAGAAGAGACTAGCATGGACGTTGGACATTTGTTTTTCTCATTAGGAAGAGTTTTGAATGAATTGTGAGATTCACTCTCAGGCATTCATAACAATTTGATTGACACCAAAACTGAAAAAAAATAACAGCTATGTTTCTAAAAATCAAAGCACGCAATTAAAAAAAAAAACAATAAAACACACAGCCAAGTCTCAGAGCTGGGCTGTAATGTGGGAGACCACATTGGGCCCTGTGCCCTTGTGGAAAGCAAGTTCATATTCACGCTGGGGATCAGCCACAGGGCATTCCCTGGACCTTCTGAATAAATACAGAGAAGGTTGGGTCCATAGCAGGCTTCTCATTAGGCTCTTAGGAGCTCCTGAGACATTCAGATCAATCTCCAGCTGAAACCCCCCAGGAATAGGCTACCTTTCTACCCCGTGCAATCCTTTGAAGTTGGGTACTGTGGGAATCCCAGTCTTGGTTTTCTTACATGTGGTTATGTCCAGGGCTGTTTGGTGCTGACTCTAAGCCTGCAAGATGAGCCTCGTAAATCCTGGCTGCCTAATGTTGATGCTGCTAAATTAAATCAAATCTTCATAAGAAATGGGTGAGGTCAGACGGTGGTGGCGCACGCCTTTAATCCCAGCACTCG
>LOEQ01000811.1:245349-258832 GCA_001685075.1 Bramus lutescens | reverse complement strand
AGTACACAGCAAAGAAGACACAGCCCATGTAGAACCCGCCACCACGAGCCTGTGCTATGCCATGCACCCAGTCTGGCCTCTACTTCCCTGCTCAGAGCATTGCCAACGGTGGGCACACCCAGGTTTTTGCAAGCTGGAAGACACAGCTCTTTCACTCCTAGGTGACCTGGGGGCATGAAGATGCTTCCTCAGTGAGACCCCAGAAGTCCTCCAGCTATGGCATCTACAATGGGCTAGCACAGTTCCAAGGCCACCCCCTCAAAACAGACAGTATGAAGATCCTGTTCTCACCTCCCCACACCCCACATCCACACAGCTGAGCCCCCAGCCAGTCCCCACACCCCACCCACGTCAGAGCCAGTGAAGGGCATGCTGCTTCCACCCCTCTCCTCCACAGGAGAGAGGTTTCCAGAGCAGTACATTATCCATTAAAAAAAAAAAAAACAACTCTCCCACCCGGGTTCTGTATTTTACTAGATGGTTCTGTCTCCATAGCAACTGAGCCTACAAGACCTTGGCAGTAATCTGCTATCTGACAAGAAAAACGTGGAAGAGGCTGCTGGGAGAATGGTAACCCGAAAGCTTGCTGATGCACCCCAAATGTATCAAAGGAAGGGTCATTTTGGACAAGAGTCCTAACGATGTCCCCAGGTGATGCTCTCTGGGGACTCTTAAGTCCCTCTCCACATACCGCAGTGGTACTTCAGGGCTGCACCCTGCTCTTTTCTCCCCCCCCCCACCACCCAGACACACCCTTCCAGGTCCCTTCTCATGCCTGGAGGCCAAGCCTTAGCAATGGCACACTGGGTTGAAAATCTCATTCGATTTCCAAAGTGTGTCAAGTGGCCTGCTCTACAGCCTTCATTCATTCACTGTGACCACTCTCTACCCAGGACCCTGGCAATGGCCTCCTCTTCCCTTGACCCCGAGGCCACAGAGCCATAAATCAGACTGATACCATCATCAGTCTCCAAGGAGAGGTAACATTGCCTCACAGACAGATAGACTCCCAACCTCAGAGCCTCCCCAGACCCTGTCCGGAACACATCAAACATACCTGGTTTACCTTAACTTCATTTGGATTGGTCACGCGGTCCAGGCCGTAGTCTAGCACATTGTTCATCCCAGGCTGAATGGAAGGAAGACAATAAAAGGTCACTACAGGAAAAGTCTCTAGTTTCTGATCAACTCTGGATCTTTGCCAAGCTACCAATTGAGAGGCAACGCTGAGAAGGGCTAGTGGTGTCTAGCCCAGAAGGAAATGTAAGGGTCTATAAATCCCCAAATGAGCTAGAGAGCTTTCCCAGGGCTATTTGTCTGTTAGTACAGATACCCAGCACTCAACATAGCGGGAAAGAGGAAGGGAGGGGAGAGGAAGGAAGGGGGGAAGGACAGATAGCTGTGCATCACCGCAGGAGAATGGAGAGATGGATGAACGACAGATGGGATATACATCATGGACAGACAGATGGATAGATGGATGGATGGACGACATATGGGATACGTCGTGGACAGACAGATGATGGATAGGTGATGGATGGTATAGATTATGGATGGATGGAGAGCACTGAAACTCAGTAAGACCACTGAAGTTGGTACATGAGACTCCCGGTTCCTCCTATGGATCTCCTTCACCACACTCTGCAGCTGCTGCCTGGGCTGGGTTAGAAGGAAGCAAGAAGTGCGTGAGTCATGCACGACCCCATTCCAGCTCCTAGTTTGCTGTTTCCCAGATGTGCCAAACCTCTAGAGCTGTGGTTGTCAAGCCATTGGAGGGTCAAACGACCCTTTCACAGGGGTTGCTAAAGATCAACGGAAAACACAGATGTTTACATTATAATTCTGAACAATAGCAAGATTACAGTTACGAGGTAGCAACAAAAATAATGTTATGGTTGGGGATCATCACAACATGAGGAACTGTATTAAAGGGGTGCAGCATTAGGACCACTATCCTAGAAGATACTTCATCCGGTATTCACTGGCCCAGCCATCTGTGAAGCAGAGATCATGCCTCCTACCTGAAAGGTACTTCTAGGATTTATCAAGATAGAATATGACATAGAATATCACAGCATCAACAGAGAGTAGTCGTCACTGAATAAGGGCTTGGACCGTCGTTTAAGGCCATGCATGCGAAGGTGGAACCAGACCTGCGTCAGCAATCTGTTGGTTCCCACTTCCTCTGGTTAACCCCCCGCCCGGCACCTAGTCTTACTTGGCCTCTCTCATGTACTTGAGGCCAGCAATTGAGGTTTTTCACTTCCTTCTGTACAAGCAAGTGTCGGCACGTATTATTAACGAGGCTGACTTCATGCGGCAGCAAGACGGGCCCTCTCGTCATCAGGTCTTATCCCATCAGCAGAATTGAGAACATTTTCAGTCAGAGGTCAGGCTGCTAGATTACAATCTAGGACATCTGGTTAACTTCAGATAAGCACAAATAATTTAGATCCCAGCCATTTTGAAGGAGTTGAGACATAAATTGCTTGCTTGGTTGTTATTTTTTGGTTTTGGTTTTGGTTTTTGGAGCATGGGAAACAGTCTTTATGTACCTGGCTTGCCTTGAACTCACAATGCAGCACAAATCAGTCTAGAACTCACAATCCTCCTGCCTCAGCCTGACCTTACAGGCTCATATCACCATGCCTAGGTCCAATAATTTTACACTTATTGTATATCTATATTAAGAACATAAAATAGATTTTGATAGAAAATAAATTCTAATATCAATGATTTTATACAAAATAATTGTTGCTGAAGCCAGGGAAGTGGGTAAAAGTGCTTGCCGCACAAGTCTGAAAACCCAAGCTCACTCTCTAGGACACATGTGGAAAGTCCGATGGTGTGCTGCACATCTACAATCACAGCCCTCCTCCAGCATGATGGGTGGCAAGTACAGAAGAATCAGCCCAAAGCTCACAGCAGGAAACCTAGGGTGCACAACACAGCTACGGGAAGAGAGACCCTGCCTCAACACAAGATAGAAGGAGAAACCCAGCTCCAAATGCTGTCCTCTGACCTCCATGCCCCTTCTGGGCAAGTGTGTGTGTGTGTGTGTGTGTGTGTGTGTGTGTGTGTGCGTGTGCGCTCACACACACAATGTGAATCATTTAAAAATGGATACCCTGTATTTGACTTGCTAAATACCACATCCTAGCTCAGCAGGCTACCAACGAGACAAATATGGGGCTTACAGACTCTACAAGGAAGAGGTGAGAAGCAAAACAGAAGATGTGTGAGAGGAGGGTGAGGAAATGGAGTCCCCACCCTCACCCTAACTGTTACCCGTGGACTCTGATCAGTACTACCTATGTTCTAGACACTGGGCTAAATCTTGAGAGGATAGTGAGCATGACCTGAGACTTCTGCTTTGAGGGTACCCCCCCTCAAGAAAATATACAGGGACATTTCCAGTCTTGGGGATGGGAAAATCCCCTAGTCGTCATAACAAGATAAAGAACAAAAATGATAAATGTCACAAAGAGACACCACAGAAGTCCCAATCAGCTCTCGAGAAGATCTAACCTCATATGAAGGAGAAGGGAAGGATGTGGCCATTTAGGGAAGGGAAGAATGCTTGCACCTAAAATAGCCTCCAGGGATTTCCCACTATGTCTGCTACAGAGACACCCCCACCAGTGTCACTGAGACGGATTTCACACACATAACACTTTCACAGTGTTTGGTCTAACACACCGACACACCCCCTCAACTTACACATTGACACTCATCTACACATGTTCTCACACATGTACCCATGTTCATACATGCTCAGTGCACACTCAGAGCTCACCCCACAGTGACCTACAGCCACGGTCCAGTCCCTTTCACCAGCACCAGCTGCCTCAGTAGCCCCATGGGGTCATCTGCTCCAGGCTTGAGGTGGCTGTGTAACTGTTCCTTTGAACTGGCCCCACAGATGACAGCAAATAGGCAGCTGGGGCCTCAGTTGTATTAAGTGCATAGGTGAAACCAGTTCCAAGGCCACCTCTGCTGCCCAGACTCATGGCCACATCTGGCCTTTATTGCTCTGCCATCCTCTCCAGTTCCTGCTCACCACCATCCCTCACCCCTGCAGATTTCTTCACCAGCTCTACCAAACAGCCAGACACCTTCCTCTGGCTGTACTCTTCGCTTGGCCTCTCTGTGGGCAGCAACCCCTTAAATCCCAGGTGAAGAAGCTGTAATCCCAACCACTGTCTGTCCAAGCTCCCCAGAAAGCCTCCAAGGCTCATTCATTCACTCATTCATTCACTCATTCATTCACTCATCCATCCATTCCTCTATCAGGCAGTTAGTATAGCCTTTATCCTACTGTAATGACTACCAGGGCTTCTGCAGATGCACATTCTGGTCCATGGGTGGATATTTAATTTTAGGTTATCCAGAGCTCATTGTCCATGTGCATGAACTAAAGGCAACCGGTTGAGGTGCTGCCAGCAGATGCCTTCTGCCCTGGTGTCTCCGCACGGAAAGTCCTTCAGGGATGCTTGAGCTGTGAGCTTCCTTCCTTCAATGGGAGGAGCTGTGAGCACCAGGTGCGACATCTCAATTAGATCCCTTGGGCAAAAGCAAAAGGGGCCATTTGCTAAATGCCTGGTAATCTGACAATGACATCAGCAGGAATCAGCATGTCAGGGTGGCACCAGGACAAGGGCCTTCTCCCTAGTCACCCATGAGCACCCTCTAGTTCTCACAGGCCAATCCTCGCCTCCCTAAAGCCTCAGGCCCTTTTGGGCCCTTGGTCAGAGAGGATCAACAAACACTACTTGATTTATAAACAGAGTAAAGCAAGGCATGAGGGGAAGAAAAATGAGGCTGAATGAGGAGATGGCTTTAGGCTGAAGCGTTGGAAAAGTCTGTTCCAAGCACAGCTCGGCTTGGACGTCACTTCCATGCAGAGGTGTCTCCTGGCGCCTGGTCTGATGGGAGATTCCTTTCTTCTACACGTTTTCCTTCGCTGTCCTTGAGCCCATGAACCATGTCCATGTCCACAGCTACCCAGTTCATAAGCCAGATATCCCCACTGGCTCAAGAACACCTAACATAAAATAAACATCCAAAAGTTATGTTGCTTTTTTTAATCACCACCAGCATCTATCAAGTGTTCTATACAGTTTTATGATGCAGTACTGTACTTCAGATTATTTCCTAGGTTAATGAATGACCTTTGACCCTATTATTTAAATAGCTTCACAATGTCCCATCACATTGGATGTACCTTAAATTATTTTGTCACTCTCCCCTGCGGGGCATTTAGCTCAACCTCAGCAGGAAGTGGAGAGCAGACACCTTCTTAGTTGGTAGCTATGTATGTGGCTGTAATGAAGACTGCTTTGTTGAATGTTCATTCACGTGACAACTTGCCTTAGAACACAAGGCCACAAAAAGGCCTCTCCGCAGAAAGCTGGGCCTGAGTAATGGACTGCATATACCCCGAGAAGACACTGAGTCACCGGTGGTGCCCAGGTGGCTCAGTGAAGACACGGGGAAACCTCAAAATAGTTTGTGCAAGCAATCATGTCTTGGGCTAGGGCTGTGGCTCAACTGGTAGAGTGCTTGCCTAACATACATGAAGTGCTGGGTTCCATCCCTAGCAATACATAAACTGGGTAAGAAAGGCAGGCAGAGAAGTTCAAGGTTGTCCTTAACTACATAGGGAAACTATTTCTCCCTGTGCTCATTTAAACTGCTTGTATCATGCTCAGGTCTGTGTTTCGAATCCAAGTCCAGTCTCACCCTCTGCTAGGGATGCATTTCTGGGGATACCATCGAAGAGATGCTCTTTTTTCACAGGTACATCGTACGAACTCAGTGATGTCTAGCTGAGTGCCCAACACTCCTTTCCTGGTGGTCGAAGCCCAATAAGGAATTTAAGGCTTAAGAAAGAGACAAATGAGGGGCTGGGGAGATGCCTCAGTAGTTAAAGCTCTTGCTGCGCACACATGAGGGCTAAAGCTCAGATCTCTAGAACCACATAAATGATGGATGGGTGTAGCAACCGGCCTATAATTCCAGCTCTAGAAGACAGAGAGGAGATCCCTAG
Source organism: Bramus lutescens (assembly GCA_001685075.1). Taxonomy (NCBI): domain Eukaryota; kingdom Metazoa; phylum Chordata; class Mammalia; order Rodentia; family Cricetidae; genus Bramus; species Bramus lutescens. Next base: position 252,783 of record LOEQ01000811.1, on the reverse strand, counting down.
AGCAAGCTGGATAGTAAGTCTAGCTACAGGAGTGAGCCCTGGATTTGACCCATGCCTCAGTGAATGAGGTAAGAAAGCAGAGGATGATTCTGACGTCAGCCTCGGGCCACTACATGTGTACATACACCCGTGTGCCCCCACACCTGCAAACAACAAACATATATACAATATACGCACATGTGCACACACACACATGCACAGGCACACGCACAAACAATGGAAGCATACAAGAAATTGGAAAGAATAGAAAAAGAGGTTACAGACCAATGCACAAGTAAGCAGCTCATCTGGTAACTGTAGCCACGTCACACTCGAATCTACCAGGTGGCCACAGTGGGTCCCCAGAACTCCTGCTCAGTATCTATAGAGCCAAATGCTCAGCTTGCTATGGCTGGCTCTTTTCCCATAGCGCTGAGGGTTTGTTTAGGTCTCCTGGAGACAGTCTAGCAGTCTGCGGGCTCCAGGGCTCCCGAAGCTTGTCAGACAGATTGCTCTATTCCAGGCAGAGATGTTCCTTGAACAGAACACCATCTTCCCTGGGCTGGCCAGCAATAGGTGAAGAATGTTCTAGGGCAGTCAGGGACAGCAGGCTCCAGATAAAGTCCTACCTCATTCCTGAAGAAGCCAGCAGTGAAAGGGACCAGACAGGAGGAGCGTTTTGTGTCCTCCACATTTTTTTAAAGATCTATTTATTTATTTTATGCATGAGTGCTCTGTCTGCATGTACAACTTTATGCCAGAAGAGGGCATCAGATCCCACTAGAGATGGTTGTGAACCACCATGTGGGTGGTGGGAATTGAACTCAGAACCTCTGGAAGAGCAGTCAGTGCTCTTAACCTCTGAGCCATCTCTCCAGCCCTGTCCTCTGTATTTTAAGACTGCCCCACGCATATCAAACTTAGCTAGAATTCCCCCACACTAACAAAGTGGCCAGGCTTGTTTGAACACAAAAGTTTACATTTGTGGAGCGTCGGTGACTCAGAAAGTTACAAGCAAACTAAAACACACAAGGACATCAAGAGACATTGTCACAGGAGGCAAAGGGCTCATAGGGACTAAGAGGCAGTGCTTGTAGTTAAATAATTGTGTAGATTCAGATCCTCTGGCACATGTGAGAGGCATAGGTGGACAGAGCACAACATCCCTGAGCCTCAGTTTGTTTATCAGTAAAAGGGGAATAACACTCCTTTCCACACAGGATTGCAAAGAGTAGACAAAGGAATGAGAGCAGAATGCTTGGTGAGATGTGAGTTTTCAGCTCAGGTCTGCTATGTTGGTGCCAACAGGGGTGATGATAAAGGTGGTGGTGATGGTGATGATAACGTGGTGGCGATGCTGGCAGCAGTATTGGTAATGGCGGTGGTGATGACGGTGATGGTAGTGGTCACTGTGGGGGTAGTGGCGACGCTGGTGGTAGTGGTGACGGTGGTCATGGTATTAGTAGTGAAAATGTGAGGTGAAGGAAGTCATGGAGACAAGATACATCATGTTGATAGGGATGGGAGGAGGCAGGGAAAGGTGCTTATGCAGAGACCACATCACATGGATTCCTGTATCTGGCTGTGAAGAACCCCTCAGACACTTCCCCAGTGGAGGCTGGGCGCTTATACCAGGAAAATTAAGGAGGACCTAGATGATCTATTTCTTTCCTCTGACCTTCTGGGTAAGGAGATCAAGGCAGGGGGAGGGGTGTTGTGCAGCTCACTGAGCAGCCTGCTGGGTACTTTGTAAGGGCTTCAGCCACAGCGGCCTCCTCCTATCCACGGAGGAGCACACAGGAAGCACACAGGAAGTCATTCTCCACATTGAAAGGGAGAAGGTTCCCTTAGGTTTGGTGCCACAGGGCATAGGGCCAGCTCAGTAAGTGTGAACCCACCGTTCCCCCTCATTCTCAGCAAGCTGCTTTAGAACACACGAGCAATGTGAAGTTCACAAAACAATCCCACTCCAAAGCCTCCCATGGGGAGACACTGAGGCTCCGGGACTCTGTGCTCTATCATCCACACCCAACCCCCAGGCACCTGCGACAGGCACCTAAGATTTGTTTTTGCCCTGAAGCAAAGATAATCCAAATAAGCTACTTGAGAATCAAGCCCAGAACCTTCGCTTCAGCAACACAACAACATCCAAATCACACGCCACAGTGGCAATACCTTAAGAAAAATCTGTCAGAGACATACAAAGGTAAGTAAATAACCAGACTCTGGTGGGTTGATGGCGGATTTTAGCACCATCCCTGGCTCCATTCACTTCCTGTTCTGATAATTTCTGGCCATTTCAGGAGGCAAGGTCAGTAAAAGAGGAGGAGAAAGGATGTTTGTTCTGAATGTTCCACTTTCTTGAATCTCTGTCACCTCTCCCACTTTCTGTAACCCCAAGGGAAGAGCATACGACCTCGACACAGGAGGAAACTGAGGCAGCATAGATCACTTTAGTGGGATGCTGGGGAATGACTGCCATTTTCTAATACTGAGCTGGGACAGGCTACATCCATTACAGATAGCCTATCTCTTAGAACTATTAGAAATCCCAAAGTAGGGTTAGAGAGATGGCTCAGTGGTCCAGAGCACTGGCTGCTCTTGCAGAGGACCCAGGTTCTACTCCAACACCACATGTTGCTCAGAAACATCTGTAACTCCAGTACCACAGGATTCAACACCCTTTTTTGACCTATGAGGGCACCAGGCATGCACCTGGTACACATACATACATGAAGGCAAAACATTCATACACATAAAATAAAAAGAAGTCCCAATGCTAAAGAAGCAAGGTGCTCCAAGCAGTGAGATGCTTGAAAGCCTGCTCAGTCCATCCATCCTTCTCCCATTCCAGCTGCTGACCTGAACCAGGGGAGGAAAAGACAGAGCTGCAGTTCTGGCTCTGCAGACCGTCTGTTCTCACAGATTTTCTTCTTATATTCTTTTCCCAAGGAAGAAACATCAACAATGAAGATGTTCAAGTCCTCGTGAATGAGTTGATTCCGGTGACTCAGACCAGGGCAACACTTAACCCTGACAGACAAGCTGCAAGCACCCCACCAAGACACAGCATAAGGCCTCTTCATCCAGGTCACCCACACTGAACAGATCCTCCAGCTAGTCCAGTTCTAACCCTAATGAGCAGGGCAGCCAGAGGTAGCTGGGGTAAAATGGGGAGACAGGAGGGTGGGGAAGCTCAGAAGGGATGGGGAACCCGTACTCACAGGGCTACGGTGCACCAGCCAATACGCCTTCTCCTGGCAATCCAGCGCGTACCTGTCAGCTTTGTTCCTTTCCTTGCCAGTCCTAAAAAACAAAAAACCCAAATGAACGAACAAAAAAAAGCTATGTTCAGGCCAGGAGTACTTCATATCTCTTGGTCTAAGATAGCCTCCATTCCTGATGCCCTAAACCACTTTCCCCATCTGCTCAGACAACTCCCAAGAGCCATAATGATAACAGACAGCAAGCACTGCCAACATCGCACTTCTGCTCTGGGTACCACCGTCACCGTCTTCCCTACTGCGGGAAGCAGAGATGATGACCACGTGGGCCAAAATTTGACCTCCCCGGCTTCAGACTGGGTTCCTTGCTTTGACCAACAACATGATCAACATGGGGACTGGCAGATGCCAGTCCACACCAGAGATGTGGCACAGCAATGGTGGCCTCAGAGTGTTCTATTTTCTCTCTACCTGTTTGTCCTTCTCTGTCCCTCCAGTGAGTTGGAGACAACTCAGCTTATTTTCAGCCCTGCTGAGGATTTAAAGGTTATCCTGTTTTGTCTAACCATCTCCTCATGGCCGCTGCAGGAGGAAATAATGTGGGCCTCCTCCTCTCGAAGGGAAGAAGCACTCATTATCACACCAAGGGCACCATCCAGTCCCACTTCCAGGACTAGCCTTGCTCACATTTATTAACGTCTGCTTTACCAGGCAACGGGCAACGTGAGATGACGCACGCACCCTCCTCACGACAGAGCCGGTGGATTTATTTCCCCATTAATGTTCTGTGAATAACATAATAGCATCCAGAGAGCCAGATGGGTGAGCACTGCCATTTCGGCAGGGTGTTTTATCAACTTCCTCTGGAAATTAAATAGAAACACTGTTGCCCCCATTCTCCTGCAACAACCTAATGGATTTTCCTCCATTAACCAGGCTGACTCCTCAGGAGGACGGACCATGAGAAGCCTGAGGCTTGCACTATACTGCTAGCGGGTCTTGTAAATAGAGCCAGTCTCTAATGCCCCCAGCAGGCCTTTCTGGCTTTGCTCAACAGCATTTATGTGATACATACGATGGCAGGAGAGCCGTGACAGACACAATTTAAATTAGCCAGTAAATGAGGAATTCGTTTAGGTGATTACGTGACTTCTCTCCAAAACAGCATTTGTTCACCTTTCATTCATTCATCGATTTATTGATCTCCCACTACGTTCCAATTACTGGGAGTCAAAACAGCCCCAGCCTTCGAGTTTCTTTCAGGCTAAGCATTACACGAACACTCAAGAAGTAAATAAAGACTTGCCTCCTGCATTTGTACTATGAGAAACTATAAAGCGAAAACAAGGATGGTCTCTGTTGCGGTTCTGAACTATGTCTCCACGCCATTTCCATTGGTGGAAGGGTCTATTTCCCCTCCCCTGACAACCAGGCGGGATTTGTGCTGGTCTTTACCAATAGAGGGTCAGGCACAGCATGAGCAATGGCTGGGCCTCGAAAGGAAGAGCTGCCACACTGCCACAAGAGGAAGAGAAGAGGAGGAGGAGGGCAGAAGGAGGGGCTCAGCATAACAAAAAACTACCCCATGGGTCAACCCACACAGCCCATCTAGTTTTTGTGGCAGGGTCCTAAGTCTGAAATCAGAGATAGTCTTTGAGTTAAGTCGTGGAGTCAAGGGGAGGCTGGTGACTCAGCAGAAATAAGCCTTTCAGGAATTCCCCATCCCACTGCACCTGGAAGTGAAGAGAGGGGAGAATTTCCCAGGAGGCTGGGTACTTGGAGATTTATCTAGAGCTGGTGGAGGAGGAAGTGGGAGCCACTGAGAACTGCTCTGAGCTGCAGTGCCTGCAAGGGTTATGTCAGGGTGTGTGGGTGGCTGGGATTATCCCACTTGGAACACAGAAGTAGAGGGGGGACATGGGGGGCTGGGGAGATAAACACAATTCCATCTCTGTATTCCTGGGACCAGCTTAGGAACCAGCTTGGAACCCGCTAGGAATGCAAAACTATACACTGAATAGAATTTAATCATTCTAGCCCAAACGAGCAAGCGAGATCAAATAAATTTAATCTCTTCAAGCCTCAGTTTCCCGACTTAAAGGGAGAAGATAACCATGGCTGACACATTCCTGCCACGCACATCTTATGTAAAATAAAACGGCACCTGTGAACACCAAATGAAGCCTGGCAAGCAAATATCAATGGCGTGTTAGCAAGTTCCCTCTGTGTTGCTTTGTCTCAAACATGTCAGGCAGGAACACATTGGTGGCTGAAGGAGTAGTGAGATCTCTCATCAGTGCCCCCATGGTGGCATGGCAGTGAATCTTTAATTGCCAATGCCACTGGATTAGAATTACCTAGGGGGCGCATACCTGGACGTGACCGTGCGGGCGTTTCTAGAAAAGTTTAACTGAGGTGGGAAAACCCATCCTGTAGGCTGCACCATCACATGGGCTAAACTGAACAAAGAGGCAAAAGCAAGCCAAGTACCCGCATTCATTGCTACGCTTCCTGCGTGTGGGTGCAATGTGACCAGCCGCCTTGTGCCCCTGCCGCCATGGACTAGACCCCCAAACTGTGGACCAAAATCCTTTACTCTTGTGTACTGTGGTCTCACTTCAGCTCCCAGATTTGTCGTTCTGGGTCCTGAGGTCAGAGAAGGCACGACAAAGCAGCAGATGACCTACAGCTGGCACAAATGTGAACGAGAAACAAACCCTGTAGGGCCTGGGAATTGTCGTAGGGAGCAGGCACTGCCAGTTCGACACACCACACTCTACTTCAGCCATAGAAAATACCTGCACAGGGCACTCTCCCGTCTTCTGCCTGCTTAGAACACCCCCCCTCTCCCCTTTCACCCACCACCACCATCCTTCAGAGTTAAAGGATTCTACTTCCGCAGTTCCCTCTACAGACCCTGTCACAGGACCCTTGTCTCAGATACTGTATCCTACTGTGTCAATTCTGCCTGACATGCTGGGCTGTGTCCTCTGTTCCCTAGCCCTAGCCTGGATTTTATCACAGACACGCTCACCATGGGCTGGTTTTAATCAAAGGAAATGGTGGGATGAGACGATGCATTCATTGGTAAGGTGCTTGCCTCCCAAGCATGGGGACCTGAGTCTGCCCTCCAGAACCCACATAAATAGATAGATAAATATTTTTTAAAACTACACATGGTTTCATATCCTTGTAATTCTAGCACGGGAGGGGGGGGGAGCAGATTCCTGGAATTCTCAGGCCAGCCAGCCTGGATCACTTAGAACTGCAGAGTCCCAAGCCAGTGAGAGGTTCAGCTTCAAGGGATAAGGGGGCTGGCACCCGTGCATCACCAAGGTTATCTTCTAGCCAGAGCATACAGACACACACATCACACATACCACACATGCACACACACACACATGCACATACACATACATGACACATACCACATACACACACACACCACATACCCCTCCCCCGAAATTTAAGTTAAATAACACAAAACGAAAGAAGGAGAGAGGAGAGACAGCCCATAGACAAGACTTGGGACCACATTTCACTCACCGGTATTGCTCTTTGGCCTGCATAATGACAAAATCCCACTTGTAATTAATTTTTTTGTTCAGGAAATCATAATTTTCCTAGAAGAGAAAAATGAAATGAGGACAGTCTGTCTTCCAGAATGGGCCACAAATAGCAAAGCACAATGCATCAAGTCAGCAAAGGATACCCTGGCTCCCCACAGCCCAGTGTCTCCCATAGCTTCACTGTCCTTGGTTTCATTTGCTTTGTTTAAAATAAATGTATCCCCCCCTCAAAAGAAACAAATCTAGGCAGTAGTAGCACATGCCTTTAATCTCAGGCAAATCTCTGCATTTGAGGCCAGCCTGGTCTACAGAGTGAGTTCCAGGACAACCAGGACTACACAGCGAAACCCTGTGTCAAAAATAAATAAATTAAAATAAGAGAAATGTATCCTAAATCTGATTATGAAGAAAAAAGGTGGAGGGTGGCAGTAGAAACTATATTCAACAACAGAATCTAGAAAGTGAGATTGGCCCGGTGGCACAGGCAGTGATCCCAGCTTCTCAAGGGGCTGAGACAGAAGGATCATAAGTTCAAATCCAAACCGAGGAGTACAGTGGGATCCTTTCTCAAAACAACAACAACCAAAAAAAAAAAACTTTTAAAAGAGCTGAGAGTATAGCTCAGAACTTTGCTTACTATAAGGAGAGAGAGAAGGAAGGAA
>LOEQ01000811.1:189804-207548 GCA_001685075.1 Bramus lutescens | reverse complement strand
CGGTCCCGCATTCCCTTCGCTGGTGCTGTAGTTCCGTGGCGTCTAATCCTCGTACTGTCTAACCCTTTGCTAGACTCTCTCTTGGGACTGTGGGTCGCGCCTTTTCTGGGGAATCTGCACCTTCGGGATTGGGGTGCAGCAAGGGAGCGCCACACTAGCCTCCCTTTCCCTCGCGGTTGTCTTCCCGGTACCCCAAGATGTGGCCTTCTTCCCTTTCTGCTCACATCCAGATGGATTATAAAGAACAATGGTACACTCAAATTTAAAAGGATGTGGCTTGGGGCTTGTTTTTCGTGAATCAAAGACAAAGATTGGCTTGTCTTTAAATAAATAAAAGCCAAGAAACTAGCAATATACTTTAGTTGGACTGGACATGAGCGAGGTGACGTGGGTCAATGATGACGAGTTAGGAGCCCAGAATTGTGCAGATAGTGCGATCTACAAAGACTGAAGGCAATGAGTGAGAGTCACAGTACCCTAGGTATGGGAGAGGAGAGTGATGATGTTAAATCCAAGGACTCGCCAAGGAAAAACGCAACTGCCATCAGGTTGGGTTATTTAGCCAGAAGGCTTGCCCTGGTTCTGTTTCCCAAAGCAGCTGCTTACCACAGGTGCTAACTGCCTACCTAACCTTTTGTGAACCCGAGTGTCTTCAGTTTGAACCGAGATAATCTGCTTTCATGCCCCACTGTGCGTGGGGTTACGTGTTTATTTGGGCACTGATAGGCCTTCCAATAGTTTGTGAAGACGCTGTTCAATGCCTTACACAAAGAAGCTGTGCTGCAGCGTGGCCCTGAGAGGGAAATGAAAGATGGACAAGAAGGCTTGAAGTCTGAACTAGAGTCTCCACACAAGGATAGGAAAACACTCCTGGAAGACCTGATGTAATTAGAACTCACTCAACTATGCTTAGTCTGCTGATCCCCAAGCTTTCTCACCACAAGCCTTCAAGTAATAATACCTTAGTAATACAGCTCCAGGTTTTGTTTCTTTTTTTTTTTTTCCAGGAACAGATCTTGGAAGATGTTGGTATATAGAAATCAGTCACCTGGGCACTGCCCTGTGCAGAAGGCATCCTCCTTTCCCAGAAGGCATTTCACATCTCCTCTTGGGAAATCATGTGACTGGGGTTCAGTAAAGATAGCTCCCATTTTATAAACGTTCAAGAGGAAGTACCACAAGTCATAAAACATTTAGAAAGGGACATGAAAGGCTGAAGAGGTGGCTCAGTGCTTAAGAGCACTTGCTGCTCTTGCAGAGGACCTAGGTTCGATTCCCTACTCATGGTGGTTCGCAATCGCAAACACGTTTAACTCCAGTTTCAGGGGATCTGATGTTTTGAAAGGACCTCTTCGGGCATTGCATGCACAGAGTGTGTGTGTGTGTGTGTGTGTGTGTGTGTGTGTGTGTCTACCATACATCTACAAAAAAGAAAGGGAATAAAAAAATATCTTTGCTTTTCTTCCTCTTTGTCATTCCTCCTAAGTACATCACAGGCAGTAAATATCTGGTGTTATTGAGAAATACATGATTGTCTGCAGAAAGGATGGAAATAATCACTGGGGGTGAGGAAGGGACTGTGAGCTTGACCAAGTAGAAATGTTGGGTTTGTAAATGAATCAACATGGGATTGTGCTGGAAAAAAAAATTCTAGAATAAATCCCACTATCTCCAAGGATACAGAAAAAAAGAAAATGAGCCGGGTGGTGTCACATGCTTTTCATCCCAGCACTCAAGAGGCAGAAGCAGGTGGATCTCTGTGAGCTGGAGGGCACCTAGGGCCACATAAGACTATCTTATGTGGGAGGAGGAATGAATCCAGTTGAAAGCTACAGAGCAGCCCTGAGAAAATGAAGTCAGAGAGATGAAAATTTTTGGCCCAGCCCAGTTAGGGCTACATTCCTCTGAAGGCTTTGACGGAACTGGAGACTTCACTTCCAAGGTAGTGCTATCTATCACATGACTGCTTGGCCCTACTCCTACAACTGCTGGCAGGAGACCTCAGTTTCCGACCACATGGTCCTCTTACACATCCTCACCACACAGCAGCTGACTCGCCTGGAGTAAGAGAGGGAAACAGAAGCTGTCATGGCCTTTGTAAACTAGCCTCAGAAGTTATGCGTCACCTCCATAGCCTAGTGAGGAGGCGTGAACATGGGAATCAGGGATCACTGGGAGCTGTCATGGAGGTTGGTTATGTTAAGATCATATGTCAAGCCAGGCAGTGGTGGTACATACCTTTAGTCCCAGCACTCGGGAGGCCGAGGCAAGCAGATCTATGTGAGTTCGAGGTCAGCCTGGTCTACAAGAGCTAGTTCCAGGACAGGCTCCAAAACTACAGAGAAATCCTATCTTGAAAGAAAATTAAATGTCAATTTGTAAGTTTTCAGAATGTATTCTTTTTTTTCCCCCAAGACAGGGTTTCTCTGTGTAACAGCTCTGACTATCCTGGAACTTGTTTTGTAGACCAGACTGGCCTAGAACTCACAGAGATCTGACTGCCTCTGCCTCCTGAGTGCTGGGATTACAGGGATGTGCCACCACCACCAGGCTTAAAACTGTATCTATCCTTAAAGAATTATATATATGATACAATGTATTTTGGTTATGTTCATCCCCCACCTACCCCCTCTTAACTTCATCTCCTCTTCTTCCTCCTCCTCAACTGACTGAGACCAGTTAATGCTCAACATATACACATGGATGTAAAGCAATAGATGCCTGCTGACTTTGTTGCCAAACATACTAGTCATGGCACAACCTCTAATTAATCAGCTTCATCTCACTGGGAGAACTATACTCTCTGGTAAGAAGCCCCATCTGGGGCAGCAGGATAGCTCAGTGGATAAAGGCACCTGCCATTAAGCCTGATAATCTCAGTTCAATCCCAGGAAGCCATGTAATAGGAGCAAAGAAATTCTCCCAAGTTGTCCTGTGACCACATGGATGTTCTGGCATGTGTGCATGCATGTTGCATACATATATGACACACACACAAATAAATATCGCCCCCCAAAAGTCACAGGTTTGGCCATCTTGATAGGGGTCATTCTTGTAAGCATATGATCTGTGGGAGCTGTATCCACATGGTAGTTACCAAAAACATATGGATGGCTGGGGTAGTGGCACAATGCCTTCAATTCCAGCATTTAGTAGGCATAACTCTGTGAGTTTAAGGCCTCAAAAAGGAAAAAGAAAGTGAGGGGTAGGGAATGAGAGACACTTAAGCTAGGCTGATTTCCAAATATGCCTGATATGGATCTCATTGTACCTGAGGTATCAGCAGGAGAAAAGATAACTCGATAAGCAACTACTGATGCAAGGGATCCCTTAGAAAGGGATATCCAAGTCTACCCTGACACCAGTTTCATGTTCTAACATCCTTCCGGGGCAATGGGTGGCAACTGTGGCTTCTGGAGGTGATGTCTGACATCTGTAAATAGAAGACTATCCTCTGCTGGGCAGCAGAACTCAATGTCTTGGTAACTGAGGAGTGACAAGGTAGATGGGACAGACTCACCCTTCATGACAAAGTGAGGGTCATCAACGAGACTACCGGAAAGTATGAGGTTATAATGTGAGGAATCTGTGTGAGGCACGTGGTACGTGTGGCGGAGAGTCCCAAGACAACTCATCCTCAGTGGAAGATTTAGTACCTCATCATCTGTGTGGCTATGATGTGTTACAGTGTGGCACAAACGAAATTAACAGTGAGAAAAGTCACATCTCGAAGCCAGTAGGTACAAGTTTCCAAGAGTCTTTGCTCTGTGGAATCAGGCAGGATACAGTTCACCCTTCAGGCAATGGGTCCTAACAAGTGTGAAATGTCTACCTAAAAGCTTTTCAGCATCTCTTGACTCAGACTCACAGGGGGTGGAGGGAGGATGACCATAAAGGCACTTTTCACATGGCATGAACCAAGACTACAGACTTCCAGAAGAAAAGCAAGCGTTCAACCTTGCACTAATAGTCTACACAGCAGTAAACACTTGTTGGAGACTCAAGGAACCCTCCTAAAATCCCAGCCTACCTCCCATGCACAGTAGGAATGGTGGACTCTGAACAGAAGCAGCTCAGCAAAGGCTGAAGAGAAATGATACTTAGGACCAGCCTTGAAAACCAGAGCTAAGCTGTACGTGGTGGCACACACTGAGAATCCAGCACTCAGGAGGAAGAAACGGGGAGTCAGAAGTACAAGCTCAGACTCTACATAGTAGATTCAACACCACCTTGGCCATTATGAGATCCTGTCAGCAAGAAAGGGGAAGGGAGGAGAAAAAAAGGCAGACAAGAAAAGATGAGACATGAACTTCCAGCAGAGGGAGCCTTAACAGCAAAGTTGGAGAAGTGGAAGCAACCATGCCAAAGCATGGGTAGTTTTGGAGTGACTGGACCGTGGGAATGGGTGAAACAAAGTGAAGAGCCCAATTTGATGATGCTTTACTGTCTGTCTGCCTCTTGTTATTTGGTCTTTTACATTGTCTTTCTGTATATTTAATAAATTCATTCATTTGGGACTGAATATGTGGTATTGTAGCACCTTCTCCAGATCATACATAACAATATGTTAAAATAATTTCCTTCCAACTATCTTGATATCCATTTGCCTAGTCAAGTTGGTACATAACCTTAGTCATCATCATAGTAATGCTTTCATTATGCCACTTTCGTGAACTCTTGTCAAGGCACAGAAGGTATTATTGTGTAGCCTCACCTGCTGCATAGATAGCTAAGCTAGGGTTGGGTTCTGTCCCCAGGAACAGTTGCTCCTGTGGCCTCAGCAATGCAGTCTCTGTGAGTGCCAGAGAGTAGGAGAGACATCGTCACCCTAAGGCAGGCAAAGAGCAGTGTCCTCCTAGGGAATGACTTCAGTCTCCCAGGTCCAGTCTGAGCCTGAGATAGGCTAGAGTCCGAAGCTGCTGAGTGTCAGAGAAAGCCAACCTCGGAGTCAAGATAGACAACTTCATCCGTTTCTGTCACTGCAATGATGGAAATGGGTGGAAGAAAACCGCAGGCTGGATAAAGGAAGGTCATGGTCATGCTTGAGTGTTCCAGCTAGAAAGTCAAAAGCAGTCACAGGCAATCTGGGGCAAAAAAAAAAAAAACCTATCTGTGTGAGGGGGAAAAAAGTGAGACATGGATTTAAAACCTGGCTAAGCCCACAGGAGAGACAAACCTCCATCATGGGAGTAGTCCTCTGATGACAACCCTCAAGAGACATATAATAGTTGACAAGAGGAGAATCAGACACAACAGATTGTAGCAACAGGATCCAGCATTCATTGCAGCATGACATTGGTGTGGTCACTAACCTGCTCCAAGTCTTGGAATCTTTATCAGTAAAATGAGGGATGTGGTCTGAGCAAGCGCCAAGTTCCTATCCAACTCCTGTTCCTTCAGAGACTATAGAACCCACCGAGTCACAGAGCATCAGTCACAATGACATGCCTAGAAGATGAGGTTGGTCCTAGAGCAAAGAGCATAACTTAGGCCTGGTCCAGATCTTCTCTGCACTTCCTAGTGGGGTGGTCATGGGCATAATACTTCTCTGTGACTTTCTTCCTTTAAAATTGAAGAGAGGAGGCAGGAAAGATGCACCCAGGAGGAAAGAGCTTGGGGTGCAAGCTGAGGAACTGAGTTCAACTCCAACCTCCCATGTAAGAAGCCAGGCGCAGGGACTGAAGAGATGGCTCAGTGGTTAAGAGCACTTGCTCTTGCAGAGAACCCAGGTCTAGCCCCTGGTACCCAAATGATGTTCACAACCATCCTTAACTCCAATTCCAGCCAATCCAACTTTTTAATTCTGACTTCCAAGGGCAAAACATATATGGTATGCATACACACATACAGGCAAAACAATCACACTCATACACAAAAATAAAATAAATCCTTTTTGTTTTGTTTGTTGTTGTTTGAGACAGGGTCTTACTATGTAGCTCTGGCTGGCCTTGAACTCACAAATACCTGCCTTCCTCTCCCTCCTAAGTGCTGGGATTAAAAGCATGTGCTACCACACTGAGCAATAAATATAAAAAATTAAAATACATAAGCAACTTTTTAAAAAGCCAGACACAGTGTCATACACCTGCCATTCCAGTTCTGGGGCAGTGTTGGCCAGCCAGTCTAACCTAAAGAACAAGTTCCAGGGTCTTGGTGAGAGACCTTGTGTCAAAAACCAGGGTGGGCTGTGCCTGAAGGATTGCACCCAAAGTTGTCTTTACACACGTTTGCAAACACCTTCATGTTCGTGCACGTGCATGCATGCATGTATGCACGCATGTGCACGTGCACACACACACACACCACTAAATAAGTTAAATGACAAAATTGGAGAATAATAGTGGTTTTTTTTGAAGACTTGTGAGGAAGAGCAAAACACTCTGTAGAACTCTCCCACAGAGGCTCCAGCAACAATAGGTGCTTAATGAATGCTGAACTGCTTAGATTTTGTGTCCAGTCTTCCCTCCAAAACAGTTCAAGCCCCAGCTGCCAGATCAGGCAGCCTTGCCAGCAGCCTCCCTTGACCTAGTACAGGACACCAAGGCACAGCTGACAAACGGTGCAATCAGAGGGAGACCCTAATGCCATGCGCAGGTCTCTGCTCAAAGCAGCCAGACTCCCAGGCTCCGGACCAGCTCAGCGAACAACAGAACAACAATGTGTAGAAAGAAATGCTAATGAGGGTCACAGAGAAAGGCGCTTTCTCTATGGAGTGCCCGAGTGCTGGGGAAGCCAGAAGGCTGGCTGGAAGCCCCTGGCACAGTTTGCCTGAGCAGTGTTGAATTGAATTGAGGTAGGCACCTTGGCAAGATGGAAGAAAGCAAGCCACAGATGGGGCAATCTGGGAGGTCCGGTGAAGAGAGCCACAGAATGAGAAGTCAGAGGCATTTCTTTAGGAAGCAATCTGCTTGGGTGGTAAATAATTTTGATTCTTTAAATACAATTTAATGTTTAATGTATATGTGCCTCATTTTGTTTGTGAAAATCTGTTGGCATATATATTTTCTTTTCTGAATGAATCTGACATTTTCACTTTTATATATTATGTATTATATGTTATATTTATTTATATAAATATGTTATATATTTATTTAAATATGTATATTTATTATATATTGCATATTATCTTGGCATCCTAATACATGATGTGTTCACTCCCTTACCTTTGTTCAGTGATTTCAATCAGTGCCTTTTTCAGCTTCTTTGCCTAAGTGAGATGTGACGCTGTTCCTTAATTGAGAATGCGTTGAGCAGCAAAGCAAGAAATGAGAAAGGCACAATTTTTTCTGCTGATCTTGTAAAGTGATAAACAACAGCCTTCAGAATAATCTCTTAGTCACAGACCTTCGCAATGAAAGTGTGTGACCCTAGTCAGAAACATGGAAACGCAAGAAGGAGTGAAGAGAGCCAGAGAGGGAAGATCCAAGCGTGACACTGATGAGCATGGCATCAAGCCAAGACTTAGGACACCTTGTAGAGTTTAATATAAGTATAGAAGTAGGGCCATGTGTCGACGGCACAGAAGAAGAAGGCAATAAAGAACACCAAAGTGTTCTACAGCCTTTAGCAATACTGCGAAACTAACGGTTGTCGTCTTTGATATTAGACAAATAAGTGTAAAAATCAACATTGTTGTAATGCTGTGAATGAGAAACAACCCTATAGGAGAGGGTGTTTAAGCGCCGTTTGGTAGGTTTAAGGGATGCAGCCTTGCTGGAGGAAGTCCATGACTGAGGGTGGGCTTTGAGAGTTTATACCCTGGCCCCACTTCCATCACGATCTCTCTATGTCAGGCTTGTGGTTGAAGATGTGAGCACTCAGCTCCAGCCACCATGCCTGCCTGCCTGCCGTGATGGGCTCTGATCCCTCAGGGACCATATGCCAAGATGAACTCTTCCCTCTGTAAGTCGGTTTTGGTCATGGAATTTTATCAAGCAGCGGACACGTGGCTAATGCAATTACACATGGTCTAATTGCCAGGACAATGACTAAAGGGGAAAAAACACATAATAAAAATGAGGGAGGAAAAGAACAAAACAGCAAGAAATGTTGATCCAAATGAAAGGAAGGAAAACTAGAATAAAATAGGTGGATGAAAAAGAAAATACATGAACTGTCAACGATAGTTTTTTTTTTAATTTTATTCTTTGGGAGCCCACCACCCAACTCCCAAATAAATACATGGAGACTTATTCTTACTTATGAATTCCTGGTCTTGGCTTGGCTTCTTTCTAGCCAGCTTTTTCTAACTTAAATTAACCCATTTCTCTTTTATGTTTTGCCTCTGGGCTTTTTTTTATTCTATATATCTTTCTTTTCTTCTTATTCCATGGCTGGCGGTGTGGCTAGGTGGCCCCTGGAGTCCTCTCTCCTTCTTCTTTCCTAGTTCCTCATTCTTCTTCCTCCTATTTATTATCTCCGCCCACCAGTCCTGCCTATTTCTCTATCCTACCTAGTTATTGGCCATTCAGCTCTTTATTAGACTAACCTGATGTTTTAGGCAGGCAAAGTAACACAGCTTCACAGAGTTAGACACATGCTACATAAAAGAATATAGCAGATCTTTGCATTATCAAATAAGTATTCCACACCATAAACTAAGGTTACACGTCTTAAACTAATATCCTACAACAGTCAACGTTTAAGAAACTAGAATCACCTGGAACCTGGGCCTCTGGACATCTTGGTTGTGTTGGCCAAAGTAGAAAGATCCACCTACGTGAGTGGCACCTTTCCTTGGCTTGGAGGATGGGGTACCAAACAGGATGTGGGAGTTCTACACACCACCCCCATACCTTGTGTTCTGCATAGCTTCCACTTGGCTGATTCTCAGTTGTCCCCTTTATAATAAATCAGTAACCATCAATAAAGTGATTTACTAATTTGTTCTAGCAAATTGTCAAACCTGAAGTGGGGTGTGAAGATCCTGAGATCTTGAGCCAGTCGCTAGAAGGATGAGTTGTCCTGGACTTGTGACTGGCGTCTGAAATGGGTGACAGCCACATCAGACTGGGCCCTTATACCTACCATATCTGATGTGAACTCGAGAGCATCAAAACTGGACTGAGGCAAATGGTTTCCTAAGGGAAGAAAAGTATTTTAATTATAAGAACAGATGCAGCCAAGTGGGGTGGGTCATGCATGCAATACCAGCACTGGGAATGGAGTCAGAAGCAAAAGGAGCATACTTTTGAGAGACGAGCTTAGTCTATATAGTGAGCTTCAAGCCAGCCAGGGCTACATAGTGAGATACTGTCACACACACACACGCACGCACCATGAGTACAGACGCAAAATTATAAAGAAAATATTAATGACTCAAACCAAACAAACATGAGAGTCTAGGCTTTATTCCAGGAATGCAATAGTGATTTAATATTCTAAATTCAGTCAAGCTGTGCTGAGGGTGTAGCCCAGCCACAGTGTGCTCACTTGGGCACACTTGAGCCCCAAGCTTCAATATCCAGCCCTGGAGAGAAAGAATCACCTGAAATAGCTCATCACACCTGTTGTCTCACCTAGGGTTTTTACTGCTGTGAACAGACACCATGACCTTGGCAACTCTTGTAAAGAAAACATTTAATTGGGATGGCTCACTTAAAGTTTCAGAGGTTCGGTCCATTATCATAATGATGGGGAGAGTGGCCATGTGCAGGCAGACATGGTGCTGGAGCTGAAAGTGCTGAATCTTCTAGGCAACTGGAAGTCAACTGACTGTCACACTGAGGGAAGCTTGAGCAAAAGAGACCACAGAGCCCACCCCCACAGTGACACACTTCCTCCAACAAGGCCACACCCACTTTGACAAGCCACATTCTAACTGTGCCACTCTCTTTGGGAGCCATTTTTCTTTCAAACCATCACACTAGTAGAAAACTAAAATCACAAAATGATCTTGATGGATGCATAAAAACAATGGAGAACACGGTTCTCAGGAGAGAGCAGGCAGCTCCTCTCCCTCCTCAGGGTTCTACCTGTGCAGTGAGAATTAATTTGCAGGAGAAAACTGTTGTCAGGCTACATTACAGCCAAATAACCTGTTGTGCTAGTAAGGGCTCCTGGTTTCCAGAACCTTCTGTCTTTGCACTGACTCCTGGTGCTGGGTACCTTTTCCTGACACCTCATTCGCAAGATAAAATATAAAAAAGCTAGCAAACAGGTATCAGTTATAATAACATCAGGTGCCCTGGTAAACCCTGGGGTAGGGTGGGGGTGTGCAAACATGAACCGAGGTTACAGAAGACCGAACAGCTCAATGAAGAGCACAGTGATGATAACTATCAGGGCTGAGGTGTGAACACAGTCAGTCTGACTCCAGGATTCACATCTCCTGACCATTCTGTCACTGCACACACACAAGCAATTATAATGCTAAGCATGAAGTATCAAATGGACCTAAATCACACACACTACAAAAGCTCAAAGGGAAGGGATTAATCTTCACTAATAAAAGCCTGCTTTTGGGAGACCTTAAGAAGAGTAGTGCTCGGGGCCTGGGGAGATTGCTCAGCAGTTAAGAGCACTTGCTGCTCTTAGTGAGAGGATCTAGGTTTGGTTCCCAGCAACCACATCAGGGGCTCACGCCTACCTGTAATTTCAGTTCCAGAGGATATGACACCCTCTTCCAACATCCACTGACACCTACATGTATATGATGCACATAAACACATGCAGACACACATAAATAATAAGTATTTTAAAAGAGACGGAGGGAGAGAGGTGGAGGGATCGTGTTTCAGGTTTGCACCTCACGTCCCAATAAAGGCAGCAGTTTTAACTGGCAGAAAATGAGAGTCTTAACCAGGACAGACTAGGTCATGCTGTGGTAACACAGTTGAATACCACAAAGGTAATTTCCCTTTTGTAAATGCTAATCAGGTTCAGCAACATCCAGGTCCCTCCATGGATGTCTTGCATGATTCATCCATTCAGGCCAACTACCATCAGTGATCCCTCGTTCCATCATGTATCCTCCTGATCACACTGCTAGGGAGAGGAAGAAATATGGAGGATTTGCCTGTCGAAGCATGAGCCTGGAACACACACACACACACACACACGCACGCACACATGCACATGCACACGCACACACACACCTACCGTCTGCTCATGGCGCATCTATTCTTAGAGATCATGTGGAGCATTTGGTGAGAATATTCACCCTCTGCTGCTCTGGAAAGGGCCCTTCTAAATTGGAGAGGGCATCCCTAAGGCATGAAGGCACAACAGAGCACAATGTGCATGGACACAGCAGTACTGTACATGGCAGAATTCAGTGTTGCTCCACAGGCAGCTGGAAGCTGAGCAGAGAGGCAGAAACATCATAATCCGCCTCTGTTGGCAGTGGTTTTGATTTGCCATTTGTTTTATTTTTGAACATTGAGGCAGGATCTCAGAAATCCCAGGCTGGCCTTCAACTCACTGTAGCCAAGGACGACCTTGAACATCTGACCTTTCTACCTCCACTTCTCAGGTGTTGGGAGTACAGATGTGCACCAGCATGCCCATTGATGCAGTGCTGGAGATGGAACCCAGGGCCTCATGCATGCTATGTAAGCATTCTACCAAGTAAGACACATTCCCAGCCCATAGTCTGACCTGTTTTAGAAGATTCTAGAAGGTAACAAAAAAGAGGGTGTGCAGAAGTGGCAGGCCAGAGCAGGTTATGGCAACAACCCACCTAGAAAGCGCTGGAAAGAGATGAGTGAGGCTGGCGTCTAAGGCCTTGAATTCTGTAGGTGCTGTTAGGCTTGAGAACTAGACATAATCTGTAAAAAGCAAGAGGACACAGCTATGAGATTCACTGCCACCCTGCCAAGCAGACATTGGGAGCAGCAGCCAAAGCAGGTTATGCAAGAGAAATATCCTGTTTGGAAAGAGCCATCAGTGTGTGCCCTGTAGCTGGAACACGCCTACAGAAATGTCTAGGAAATCTCACTAGCAGCTCAGCTTGATCTCCTATGAAGGAGGAAGGGACTCCCGGTAGACACAGCATCACAGAAGGATGAAGGAAAGCAAAATGCTGTTGGAGAACACCCAGGAAGCTAGCAGGAGAAAGGGCTGTCTTTGCTCATGACCTCACTCCTTCCTACCCCTTCCTACCCCCTCAGAGCCACTTCCTGCCACCTGATACCCTGTGACTACACCTGTGATATGGCCACAGTGGTGGGGAACAGCACATGCTCTAGGAGCGCATTTGGACATCACTCTGTAGGAAGGAGTCTACATGGGCGTGCCGGAAGCCCTACATGGGCATGCCGGAAGCATTTTAGCACACGCGCACCGCTCACCATTTGTTCTGAGTTAAGCTTCCATCTAGATGTCACCCAAATGGGTAAGAAGGAAAGCAAAGTGGCTTTGGTGTTTACAAACCTTCCCCCTGCTATGAGGGAGGGTGTGGATGGGTAATGAAAACAAGACCCACCAGACCCGAAGGACAAGACTAAACTTTGAATTGATTTGTTGCCTTTGTCCTGGTTCTCCATTAGAGAGCGAGAGCGAGCAAGCGAGAGGGAAGGAAGGGATGCTGAGGCAGATTCCATTTTGACTCCCCAGATTGTCAGCACTCTGAATAAAGCCCAGTTTAAAGATCCAATTCTGATGTGTTTTATGCATGTGATTGGGCAGAACAGGTTTCTTGTACCAGAGGACCCTTCTAAAGTAGCCGGCTCTCTGCCCCTGTCAACAAAATCTAGAGCTACCTAGACAAACTGCTCCCTATGATGTCCCTGTTGCAAGCTCCCTGTCTCCTTCTGGTTCACCGCACTTCCACACACCGCTACATGAACCTTCCAGCTCACCAAGTCCCCTTAACACGCTAGCATGCACCAGTGGTCTGAATGAAATCAATGGTTTCCGAGCCTTGGTGAGCTGAGAAATAGAAAGTGTCAAGCACTTGACTACTCTGAACCTCAGTATTTGCATCCACTGGGGAGGGAGAATTTAACCCATTTTAAAGAGGTGGCTGTGGAAAGCAAATGAGAATAATAAATGTGGCTGGATATGGTGGCAGGAGGATGAGATAGGAGGATTGGGGAGTTGGGGTCAGCCTGAGCTACATAGGAATGTCCTATAGGGCAGGGGAAGAGAGAAGGGAGTGACAGAGTGACAAGGATTGAGGGAGGAAGAGGGAGGGAGAGAGAGACAGGGAAGGGATAGACAAAGAGGGAGGAGGGAGAGAAAAGAAAAAATTCTCAGCAAGACCACCTTATCCACAAAGACTTAACCCAGTGCTTCTTATGGATCTGGCTCAGGGACTACTGTAAATAAGCAACCCAATGTCTGTCCCCGCTGAGCTGGGATGGCAAAACCGAAGGACAAAGAGAAAGGACTGATACCATGCACAAGATCAAGTGTACCGCCTGGGGGCCATGCAGTTCCGGGTGGCACAGGAGACTCCAGGGGGGCAGGGGACACACAGGATGGTCGAGGAACACTCCCAGGAGGAAGTAGATTTTGAAGACCATTCTTGAACCGAAAGAGAAAGGAACTTATACTGACCCAGTTAGAGGGAAAGAGAACGCAAGGCTGCAGAGGGCTCAATGGGACAAATCTCACCTACCAGCCTGCTAAGACAAGAGCAGGGGGCCATGCCCTAAGCCAGCACTGAGAGGTAAGAGTCCCTACCTCAGAATTTCCTGTCAAACCAGCTTTTGCAGCTGACCACAGTCTTGAGAAACCATCCAAAATCACACGTACAGGGAAAGCTGCAAAGGGCAGCCACCCACTCAGGCTCTCAGACACAGCGCCAGCCCCTCAGATGGCACGCAAGCCCTGGCTGGCCTCCTCATGCAGGACTAACTGCATGCTTATCTGCAGGAACACTTTCTTGACTCGCAGAATTGTTTGGAACAGAGGCTACTCACTGTGGCTCCGTGTGGTGCTGTGGTCCTTGGCCTTCTGTAGCATCAGGGCTCATCTCAGGCCACGGATGCAGTCCACAGTGAAGGGACCACCAAGGTTGTTGGAGAGGGCCTGCACAGTGGNGCAGTCCACAGCGAAGGGACCACCAAGGTTGTTGGAGAGGGCCTGCACAGTGGCCACTGTACCTGGAATGTCCAGGGGAAGCCAACAGCTGTGAGGTCACTCCTTCCAATGCAGCCATCTGTCCCTGCCTCCCCAAGACAGACAGAAAGACAAGCAGACACACACACAATAAACAACACACACAATAAATAGATATAATAAATAATGTTGGACATGGTAGCTCATGCTGCAATCCTAACACTTAGAAGGTGAAGAAGACAGAAGGATCAAGAGTTCAAGGGCTGGGAGATGGAGGGAAGGCTCCAATGTTAATAAGAGTTATGTGTTGCTCTTCTAGAGGCCCAAGATTTGATTCCCAATGCCCACATGGAGGCTCACAATCATCTGTAACTCCAGTTCCAGGGGATCTGCCATCCTCTCTGGCTTCTGTGCCCATGCACGTGGTACAAAGATATACATGCAGGCAAAACACCCACACACATAAAATACAAATAAATTAATTTTTTTAAAAAGAGTTTAAGTTCATCCTTAGCCCTATGTGGAGCTCATATAATCTGGGCTAGGTGAAACGCTGTTTATCAAAAGAAAGAGAAGAAAAAGGAGGAGAATGAAGAGGAGGACAAGGAGGAGAAGAAGATTGTTGGGGTGGGACAAAGGCCAACCAAATTACAATAAATCAAAAATGCAAAAAGTATAACTGTCCCCTTGGGTCTGAAATGACCTTGGCAAGGTGACCTTGGTCATCTACTTTGTTTCAATAACAGAAGGAGACCCAGCTTGATTTTAAAGCTCCCTAAAGAGGGCACTGCTGGGGGCTTCCACGAGGCACGGTGGTGGCACTTTGCACCCTTCTCCATATGGCTGTCCCACATCCCCATCCAACCTCATCCACTGAGTGGATCGCAGCTCCCTGGTTCTCCCAGAACCATGACTTGCCCACAATTCTTTCCAAAAGCTACAATACATGCAGCATGCAAGCGACCAGCTGCAGTCCCTGTGAGCCTATGCTAGGCCTAGGGTGTCCCCTTTCAGTTTCCAGCTAACCCAGGCACGACACTGAGCATGTATAAGAGCCCAGGCCGTAAACAAAAGTCTCCTTGCTGTTCCATGCTCACAGCTGCTTTCTGAGTAGCTGTCACTCTCTGAGTAGCTGTCACTCTCCAAAAGACCTCAAAGACCAGAATTTTCCTATAAACCAGAGAGGACTCCCTGGGGGACCATCATAACCATGTACTTGGCGATGGAAAGACGCAAAGAATGATCCAAAACCACGGGACTCCCTTCTCTAGTAGACACACAGCCCACCACCATTTATGGCTCACATGCCTGAGTCCGAGAGAGCCCAGTAGCTGGATCCAGAAACATCTGTCACTCCTGTCATATTCTCAGTACCAGGTTAATGTGTGTCTCAAATCTCCCAGAACCTTCATCTAGAAACAGAACTGCCCCATTGGACATATCTATGTGGTGCCAAGCAAGAACTGGCCTGGAAAATGGGTTCCTCGGGACATTCGTGGTTCTCCTTCATGCCACCTTCCCTGCATCTAGAATACTCCCACGCCCTTTAGGACCCGTGGAAGCCACATCCCACTCTTTCCGAATCCATTATTGGCACTCCATGCAAGATAAAGTAAATATCTACTCTTAAGCACTTCCTTTATCCTCAAGGCGTTCAGCTTGGCACCTTGTGCTTGCTTGTGTTGCCAGCTCTACCCAAAATAAAATTGCCTAAGAAGAGAGAACTTCAGCTGAGACTGGCCTGGGGACATATTGGTGATTGATGATTGCTGCGGGTGCCACCCCTGGGCAGGTGGATTAAGCAGGCAAGCGAAACAAGCCATGGGAACAGACCAGTAAATAATGGGAAATTCAGTGCGAACCCTTTCCCCAGACAGGCCACCTAATAGGGAAGGAAGCCTTATATTTCTCCTGTTGTTCCCTTTCTAGGTCTTTTGCAGGGTGACCCTCCCAGCGTTCACTTCTTGGCACTGAGGACAATTGCATCACAGTACTGTCTTAGGGACCAAGTCAGCCCTCCTTGGACAGGGAAGCTCAGGCCAGATGCTAACACTACCTGCCTACATCCAGCTCTGCCACTGGCTGACCCACAGAGCCCACCTCAGCCAGAAAACGGGCACATCTAACAAGGGACCCCTAAGGATCTTTGTGGTGGGACCCAGTCCACAGTAAGTCTACGTCACTCAAGGCTGGGCTCTATTAAGCTGCCTTGGAGGGACCACTTTAGCCTGGGACATCTTTAAGAAAGCCAGTAATGCGTCTTTTGCTCCTCACCTGCTGCCTCACTGGTCCATGAGCACATTGGTTAACTAAGAGGAAATAGCACTGGATGAGGTTGGAGGATCTGACCTTTCGACTCAAATCCAAACAAGTTGAGGCAGCGAGTGGAAGATGGTGACCACGGCCTTCCTTCCGAGCTGCGCGGGTATTGCGGCCAACATGAGAAAAATGTTTCGACTCTCAAACATCACATGGTCAGAAACGGCAACTTATGAGTGTAATGAAATTAACACGTGGGTGTCTATTTACCAGTCTATGAGTCTGTGGCTGGTGACAGGCACTGCCTTTCTGACATTTTGCCCAGCCGGTCCCAATGATTCAGGACCAAGAGGCAGCTTTAGACACCTATACAATCAGTACCATCCGGCAGGAAGGACTGACCTGGAGGAATTCCGTCTACCTTGTCCAGTCTTCCTTGAACACTCCACAGACTGAATCCCTGCCCACTTGTCAGGAGGGCCAGGTGGGGACCTCGCAGGACAGTCACCCTCGGGTTGTACTGCTGGCTTTGGTGTCGGATCGCCATCCTGAGTTCTGGAGGAATTCACGACCACGACAAGAATGGGAGAGAAACGGGAAACTCCCCAGGTTCACAAGTCAGCTTTGCTGGCCCCAGTCTGGACTTGAATCCCGAGGGGGCAGGACTGGGGCTGCAGTCTGAGGACCACCAGCATCAGCCTACTTGCAAAGCACCTGGAAACCCTGCCGGCCAATCAGCTAGCGGCGCCGCGAGTTCTTTACCAAGCCCTGAGCGCAGACTCGCACTGCCACCAGGGGGCGGCGTCAGGCTCCACCTGGACCCTGTAAAGAAGCAAAAAAAGTGTCTGTCTGGAGGATAATTGAGCATTGAGCCACACCACTGAAGTCTGGGAAAGTGAAGGCAATATGGGAACCGACTTTGGATCCCTGCCTAGCCTGTTCCCAAGTCACTGTATGGCATTTAACCGTTACTTAAACTAGTCTGTATCTTCCTGTAAATTAGGAAAAGCCAAGTTTTGGAAATGAGGCTTAACTGCCATGGTGGCTCACCTACCCACTGGCTCTGAACTTTTGGTTTTACTACCCTGGGCGTAGGAGCTCCAGCCGTGATCATTGATCGTAGCTGCGACCTCTGGAGGAGACCTTCTTTGGTCCTGTTTTGGAAGCTCACTGAGCCAACGCATTCCTAAACAGAAGTATGCCTGGCACGTGCTGAATGCCTGGTAATATTTGTCTTTCGGTTCTTGGAACTTCTACCCCTCACCGCAGCCCCACCCTGCTCTCCTACCGCCTTCCTTCTTACCTGGTGCTGGGGGCTGAGCCTAGAGTCTCTTGCGGGCTAAGTTCATGCTTATCCACAAAAACCACAAAGCCACACTCCCAAGCCCATTTTGGGGACCACTCTCTGTTATCATGCCTAATGATTCCATGCCACAGAGAGAGAGAGAGAGAGAGAGAGAGAGAGAGAGAGAGAGAGAGAG
>LOEQ01000811.1:132881-147781 GCA_001685075.1 Bramus lutescens | reverse complement strand
TCTTGTAGACCAGGCTGGCCTCGAACTCACAAAGATCTGCCTGCCTCTACCTCCTGAGTGCTGGGATTAAAGAGGTGCACCACCACCACCTGACTAGAACATTTCTTTTTTAAGAAGAAAAAGAGCTAAAATGAATAAGTAGAGTACGGGACTTTTGTTTTTTAACACCCTGGGGGCACTAATTTCTAGTCTTTGAGTAACTTTTAAAAATGTGAGTGTTTTGCCTGCGAGTATGTTTGTGCCCACTTACATGCAGTGTACACAAAGGCCAAAATAGGGTGTCAGATCTCCTGGGATAAGAGCTCTGGATGGTTATTAATCGCCATGTGGGTGCTGGAGATTGAACCTGGGAGAGCTGCCAGTGCTTTTAACTGCGGAGCCATCTTTCCAGCCCCAAGTAACTAAAATTCTTCTTCTGAATTTCTTCCATCTCTATCTTCCTGCTGTTTGTTTTCAGGTAGGGGCTAGTATAACTCAGTCTGACCTTGAACTGTGTAGCCAAGGATGTTCTTGAACTAATCCTCCTGACTCCACATCTCAAGTGATGAGAATATAGATATGTACCACCACACCTGATATTTATCTACTCATTTATATGGAGGGTTTGCCTGCATGTATGTCTTTGTAGCACATGCTTGCCTGATGCCCTTGGAGGCCAGGAAAGGGTATAGGAATGGAGTTACAGATGATTGTGAGCCAATTTGTGTTGCTGGGAATCAAACCTGGGTCTTCAGGAAGAGCAGCCAGTGCTTTTCTATCTCTATCTGTCTGTTGTCTGTCTGTCTCTGTCTGTCTGTCTGTCTATCTATTTGTCTGTCTGTCTGTCTGTCTAGCTGCCTGCCTCTGTCTGTCTTTCTGTCTGCCTGCCTGCCTCTGTCTTTCTGTCTATCATCTGTTACGGTGCTAGGGCTTGAGCCTAAGCATCGAGCACAATGGACAAAGTGCTCTACCCCTGAACTACATGCTCAGTGTCTGTCTGTCTTTTGGAGAGAGGCTCTCACTGGCTCGCCTGGCCTAGAACTTGTAAACCTCCTTTCTCAGCTGCTGTGCCTGACTCCCAAGTGCTTTTTATTCTACTTTGAGACAGAATCTCACTACATTTCTTTTTGAGACAGGGTCTTACTCTACAGTGCAGACTTGGCTGGAGCTCACTAGGTAGCCCAGGTTGGCCTCTGTCGTCCTACCTCAGTCTCCCCGGTGTTGGATTACAGGTGCAAGTCATCCCTCACACGGTGCTTAGATTGTTTCTAAGTTCAAACAGCCTTGACCTTAGAACCCTCCTGCTTCAGTCTCCAGGAATTGGGACTCTAGGTGTGCTCTCCCAACTTAAAAATTTTTTTTGTGTTAAGTAGGGTAGAAATTATAGGGAGAATTTGTCACCTTCTATTATTATGTGATTTTTGCTTGGCCTTCAGCCTGAAGGATGTGTAGTTTGTTATCCATTTGCTGTTAAGAAAAAGAGTTGTGGCTGTTACTAGTAATGAGCAGCTGCCCACGGTTCCCATGTCACTGGGGGCAATTTGCTTGTGATTGCCCAGCTAATTGCTGCAGTAGACCTGACAAGTAAGGTAATGGGCATTTACTCATGATGCTTTCCAACTCCATGTTTATTCCAAATAACTAAATACTGTATGTTCGCAAAGGTACAAAGTACTAAGTGTCCTAATCAAAAATGTTGAACAATGGGCTGGAGATATACATTTGCCTGATATGAGGAAGGTCCTGAGTTCAAAGCCACATACTTAAATCTAAGATGAATGATGGGATTTAGCCAATTCAGTTAGAAATCTTGGTACACAAATGATTGGCTACTTTTAACTATTGCTAATTTGCCATGTTTGCAAGTAAAACTTATTTCCTTCAGCTTTAACCTTAATATATGATCTCTTAATCTGATTTAAAAGTTTTATTTCATAGCAATTAAATTTTTATAGGAATATGTTCATGTCTGATGTTTTTATGCAGTGTGTATGTGTGTGCACATGTTCGCTCAGGTATTAAGGTATGGAGTTATTACTTTTAATTTTCTAGTTTCATTATAGCCTGTTTTCTTTCCTCTCCTCAAATGTGGAGCATAAAAAGCAAATGTAAAAATGATGATGAAGGTAGGAAAGCCCTGGGTAACAGAAAAGCAGGCTGTAGGGTTCCTAACAGTTCTGTGAGCAC
The DNA here is from genome assembly GCA_001685075.1 of Bramus lutescens. NCBI lineage: Eukaryota > Metazoa > Chordata > Mammalia > Rodentia > Cricetidae > Bramus > Bramus lutescens. The sequence goes on along the minus strand of LOEQ01000811.1, from coordinate 145,615 downwards.
ACCTGGCAGGCTTATAGTCACATGCCGTTGCACAGTCATTGATGGGGCAGGTACCAGTCACACACCATTGCACACCCATTGATGAGGCGGGTATCTTTTTGCAGGCTTATTTGTGAGGGTACCAAGTAAAAATAATCTCTTTGTTGGTCACAGATGTTAATTGGAGTTAACTATGGTAAATAGGCAAATATATATATTTATACGTACTATCAGTACTCCAAATGAAACCATTAGGAAGAAAACACCAAGAATTTGGTTCAAAGAGGTGCTTTTTTTTTTTTTTGAGACAGGGTTTCTTTATAGCTTTAGAGCCTGCCTATCCTGGAACTAGTAGACCGGACTGACCTCAGACTCACAGAGATCACCTGCCTCTGCCTCCCGAGTGCGGGGATTAAAGGTGTGTGCCACCACCATTGGTTTAAGGAGGTGACATTTATTTAAGTCTTCATGGATGAGAGGCATGTCAGCCAGGCATGGGGGAGAAGCTGGAAGAGTTCCTCAGGCAGAAGGAGGAGTCCATGTGTGAAGTTGGAAAAGTTAGTTGCTCCTCAGAAAACTTGTTCACCATTGTGGAGGGCAGAACATGCAGGGGCCTGAGCAAGTGCTGGTGGCTGCTGGTTACTGTCTGTCCTGTAGTCCGAACTTGGGGGTTTCTGAATGCGGTGGGAAGCCACCAGAGGACCTTGGCAAGACAGGGAGGCTGTTGTGTGGAGAGCTCTGCCGGGCCTGGCCTGGGTGTTGCCGTCTGACTGGGAGAGCTCCAGGAGGAGCAGTGCCTCCAAGTGGGTGAGACACTTCGGAGTTTGACACACGAGGCTGGAGTCCAGGATAGAGTTTGGGATTGGAGAAGTTTGTGAACCTTTTGTTTGCATTGTACGTGATTTATCAAAATATAAGGTGTACAAGCAGAGGGCTACCCATAAGAGAGTCTTAAGGAACCTTGGCGCCTTTTGAAAATGTTCCGAGGCAGAAGTCATATGAAAAGGAGAAGTGTCCTGAAGTGTAGTAGCACAGCACTTGGGAGGTCGAGGCAGGAGGATTGCCTGTTTGAAGTCACCTAGTTACATAGTAAGACTAAACAAGCTAAACACATTTGTTTCAAGAGAAGAACTGTTGCAGGGATTGGGAAGTGTTTTGCAACAGACCAGCAGGGAGCTGGTAGCCGGAAGGCTCTGGCTGGCAGGTGAGAGGAGGGGAGGCCAGACTGGACGCACCTGGAGAGGGAAGGGAGGTGAGGAAGTGGAGAAGACTCACTTGAAGCCCTGCTGACTGCTCTCATTTCCCTTTTGCAGCACTTTCAACCACCTGGTTTAGCAAGTTGTGGCTTTTCAGACCTTTTTAAAGTTCAAGCACATTGTGCTTGTATTAACCAATATCTTTGAATTGCACTCAAAGAGAGTTAAAAATGAGTTAATATGCCAGATAAGGGCTCTGGGTATAGCTTGGTTGGTAGAGAACTTACCAAGTATGCCCAAAGCCTAGGCTTTGATTCCCAGCACCACATAAACTGGGCATGGTAGTCCCATACCCATAATCCTGGCACTTACACATGAGAGAACATGATTTCAAAGTAATTATTATGCTAAGTAAATACAGAAGAGTTTCTCATTTTTTTACAGCTGTTCCTCCATGTCCTCAGGGGTCTGGTAACCGCCTCAGATAGGAAAATCTTAATGTGCAGTCTCTGGTATAAAACGGTGTAATATTTGCATATAACCTAAGTACAACCTGCCGTGTGCTTTATATTGCCTCTGGCATAATAATGCCGTATATAGTGTAATGCTGTGGAAGCAGCTATTGCACGTTGTTGTTTTAGGAATAATGACAAGAAAAGAGTGTGTTCAGTGCACATGGAATTCTTGCTTTGCCATGTAGTGCAGACTGGTCTCCTAATTTGCAATCCTGTGTACCACCATGCATGGCTCCAGATGGAAACCTTTTTCCTGGCATTTTAGACTTAGGTTGGTTGGGTCTGTAGATATGGAACCTGTGAATGAAACTGTACTGGAGTGTTTTACATGTGATCCCTCCCATTTAGAGAAGTGAGGGCAGAAATGTGATCAATGTATACCTGATGCCCTTTGGTTCTTCATCAAGCATGCTTTGAGTACTTGCTGTAGGTAGTGTGTTGCGGGCCCAGAGGAGACCCTAGCAGCTCAGGTGGATTGCTAGTTTGCTGTACTGGAGTTCTCAATACTAGTGAAGAGGAAGGAGTGCAATTTGGCAGGATTCGTGCTCTTATTCACTGCTCTGTTTGTAGCTGGGTTTAGCATAGAAAGGACCTCAGAGAAAGCAGTTTTGTTTATGATTCAAGCCCAAGGCTGTGGGGCTCCATAGCCCATTTGTGATTGGTACTCAGTTCCATGCTTTTCTGCTTCTCATGCTAACAGAATTAGCCAGATCGTGATTTAGAGACAGGAACTGATGTGATCAAATACATTTTGAGCTAATTTGCACATTCGGCAGTATTTGAAATATTTTCAAATCGCCTTGCTTTGCTGTCTGATAGGATTCTGGGATGAGACAAATAGACTGGGTGGAACTTCACTGTTGTCAAGAAAGCTTAGGAATATGGAGCTCAACTAGGAGCGAAGCCATCTGGGTTTTACTGTCACCTGCTTCTCATTTATTAGTTAATGTTAATTATTCTGCAGTGTTTAAGTTTGGGGTTTGTAGCATATCCTTGATGAGCCAAACTTCCCATAGGGTCTGTGGGGTATCAGGAAGCTTCTGACCACAGCCTCATAGAAGATTGAACCAAGGGAGGAGGGTATGTTGGAAAGTTGCATGTTTCCCCCTTTCTCCCCTTTCTTCCTGCTTGCTTGCCTGAAGTGGAGGACATTGATTTTTGGAAAATGGCAAAAAGAAAAAAAAATGTAATACCAAAGACTTCTATTTGTGGCAAAGCATTTTTTCCTGTGTGTGTGTGTACGTGTGTGCATGTGTTAGAGAGCATTTACACAAACACATGTTTCAGAAAAAGAGGTCTGTGAGCATTTATGTGGGGAACAATTGTCTGGAGGTCAGAGGAGAACTTGTATAGTTGATTCTGCCCTGCTGTGTGGGAGTGGGCGGCTCTCTGGTCGGCAGGCTTTGTACACACTAGTGCCTTTGCCCACTGTCCTTTGCTTCTGTATTGCTGTGATAGGACACTTGGGGGACGAAAATGCAGGTATAGCCTATCCCTGAGGGAAGGAACCTGGAGAGAGGAACAGAATGAAGCTGGCCATGGTTTGCTCAGTTTGCTCTCCTATACTGCCCAGGACAGCCTTTCCAGGGTGGCACTGCCTCTAGTGGGCTGGGCCCTCCTAGACTAATCAAGAAATATTCCACACATTTGTCTACAGGTTATCTGGTGACAGTAATTCCTCAGGTAAGGGGCCTCTTCCCAGATGATTCTAGCTTGTGCCAAGTTGACAAAACAGAACACTAACCAACACACGCACTGAGCTGTCTGTTCTTTATATGGTTTTCAGATTGTGTATGATTGGCTCTTTTCAAAAGTTTAACATTGAAGCATTTTTCAAGGTTCAGAACTATCCTTTATTGTATTAAATGTATTATGTGAAGACTGGAGAGTAGGAAAGTTGTTCGCTTCTTGGAGAAGACGACTTAAATTTTATTTTAAAGTTTATTGTTTTTTCCTTGTGTGTGTCTGAATGTACACATGATGCATCGTGTGCACAGGCATCCAGGGAGGCCAGAACAGGGTGTGAGACCCCCTGAAAATGTCACAGGCAGTGGTGGCATTCTAAGCTATTCATTCATGCTCTCTGGGAGTAAAAAAAAAAAAAAGAAAAAATCACACAGTGATGCTCTATACCATCTGAGACATCTTTGTTGACATTTGGTTTTCTTCCGCTGGTATTTGAATACATACTGGGTACTGAGATAAACTCTTTGGTACTCTGTCCAGCTTCATATCCTGCCCTTTATGGTTGCAGTATTAGCATCTCCTGGAGGTTATTTTTCTCCATACCAGTAGATTCTTTAGATGGTGTGAACTTTTTACTTCAGTGGGAGATTCTTAGGAAGCCAAAGTAGTGAATCTGAACAGTACCATATGGGATAAATCTTACCATACTGCTATCCTGTTGGTCAGAGCTATCCCACGTCTGCAGTGTGAATGTTCTTCCCATGAAAAGTGGGTTTTACTTTCATGAGGTACTGGCAGAATTGAGCACCTTTATAGGACACCCATTTATAAACGCAAGTAGGGATGGTTGGATCTCTGTTCTTCCAGAGTAAATAAAGCATTTTAATAAAGTGAGGTACTTTCTTTTTATGACTTCTGTAGCAGGGGAATTACTTTTAGTAGATAAGTTATATCATTAAGATTACTAGCCGCATCTGAGTGGTGGTGGCGCACGCCTTTAATCCCAGCACTGGGGAGGCAGAGGCAGTTAGACCTCTGTGAGTTCAAGGCCAGCCTGGTGGTCTACAAGAGCTAGTTCCAGGACAGGCACCAAAGCTACAGAGAAACCTTGCCTTGAAAAAAAAAACAAAACAAAAACAAAAACAAATTTAAAAAAAAGATTACTATCCACAAATGATTTTGGTGGTAAATCTAAAACACTTGACATAAAGCACTTACTGACTGAGAGTTGTGGCAAGTTAGCAGCCTCCATAATAAAGTTGATGGCGTGGCTCTTTCCATGGGTGTCTCTCACACACTGCTTGTTATTACAGTCTGTGTGGTAGAAGAAGTAGACTAAACTTGAGTAAGTAAGTCAGAGATAGTATTCTTTAGGAAATTTTTACTTTGTTATAAACTATCTTAGATTGGTTTAGGAAGATTTATTATGAAAAACAATAAAAATACTGAGAGTTAATGTAACTGACTAATTTTGTCTCTTAGAATTGTTGTTAAATGTGATATGGAAAATGCTAGTAAGAAATTTGAAATTTCATTAACTTAGAGGGTGGTTGGTTTTGGTATATTGACAGAACAAAGGGGAAATTGCAGTTTCTTTTGCTATCAGTAAATATTGTTGTGTTCCTGTGATGGGAGGTGCTTAACACACACTTACAGAGGTGACAGTAGTGTACTGTATGTATAACATCAAATATTTTTCCCCAGGGAAAAGCGAGATGAAAATTAAAAAAAAAAAAAAGACTTCAAAGATATGAATCAATAAAAGAAGTTCCTTGAAACCAGGCAAGAGGAGCTGTTAGAAGGGCAGAAGTGAAACAGACCGGGATTAACATGTGTGCTGTCCTCCCTCCAATCTCTTGAGTTAGGATCTTGCTCTGTAGCCCAGGCTATACTCATTCTGTAGCCTAGCCTAGCCTTCATCCTAGAACCCTCCTGCCTCAACTCCCCAGGCTTCTAAGAAGCTGCAATTACAGGCCTATGCCAGTAGGCCCTGCAAAGTGAATAATGATTGATTAATGATTGATTGATTACAGACCTATACTACCATACCCCACAAAGTGAATATTGATGAATGGATAGATTTTTTCCTTTGAATTTTGATATTTTTTAATGATTTTGACAGAAGAGTTTATTAGATGATGGCCATAACAACTGAAAGAGGCTTGGAAAATAAAAAACGTGACCCTGTAAAAATCTTTTTAATGCTTTTCAAAGAAAACTTTTTCTCATTTAAAAGCATACCTAATTGCCTTGCATGTAAGTTTTTCACATTTTATGAAATTAAGTAATGATGGTTTGTCTGAATAGATGTTTTATTCCCCCAGTGCTGGGGATCAGGTTTACTAACTAAATACTTAAGTTAGAGCTAATTTTCAGTGTACAAACAATCAGATTTTAGTTTGCCTTCTGACTCTCCTCATGAAGATAGTCTGGTACGGTGAAGTTAAGACATATATAATACATGCTACCTATAATTCTTACTGGAATTTGACATCTGTCCAATGACCTTGTGTGTGTATTTAGAATGTCTGCTTGTGGCAAGAATCTTCCACATTCCATATGATCTGTGGCTCCCCCAATCTCTGCAGACGGAGACCTGAGCTAGGCCCCACCCTGCCTGGCTATTGGCTAGAAGACAGTTATTCAGAAACCTAAATATCCGTACAAGTTTCACCATCATCCAGTCCCTTCAGTCCTGTTGGAGGGCCAATGAGCTGACGCAGTGGGTAAAGGAAGTGCTTGCTGCCAAGTCTGACAGCTTAGCTTTAGTCCCAATACCCATGTTGTAGAAAGAGTTGTTCTCTGACCTCCACACATCTGCCACAGCTTGTGTATGTGCACACGCATGCACGCACACACGAATAAACATGATTTTAAAATTCTACTTGTATATTCTCTTTTGTAGCCCTCATCACTTTTCTTGTGTGCCCCTTTTTGTTTGGCAATAACATTTAATGATTGCCCTCACACTGAAGATCTTTGAGTTTTGTCTTTATATCATCTTGATACTGTAACTTCCTATAGTGTTTTTCATGAAATCAAGACATACTAAAAATAAATAAATAAATGGACTTTTGTTTTGGAAGAACTTAGCCATATACACTTAAGTTCATCTCTTGTTTTTCTGTTTTCTGTGCTTAATCTTTATAAGCAGATAAAACTTAGTAATCATTACTCTAAAAACCATCATTCCATATGTTACAGTCTCAGTGACTGGCGTTTGTGGAAATACAAGATAGAAACAGGATGTCAAAAGGGGGAAGTTACAATACAAAGCATCCAGCAAATGTTCATCTAGCTGTTACTATGTACAAGTTAATAACCCCATTCTGGAATACAGAGAGCAAAAGTTTAAGTCTAGGTGTTTCCATAGGAGACCATTTATCAAAGGAAGGTGTTCTGGGATGCACGAACCCTCCGTGCAAACAACAGAAGGGTATGATTCCTGAGTGTGGGCAGGGCAGCAGGGAGAAACCGTAGTCAGTGGAAAGAAAGAGTAAAAATGAGTGTATCTTAAATTCATGTTTCTTCAAGAACTGACTCTTACTGGGGAAAAAAAACAAGAATTTGAATCTTGCATCTAAAATAGTTTTCTTTCAATCTCTGCTCCTTAAATTAGTCTTGGATAAACCATGCATAGCTTCTGTCCTTCAGATTTTTCAGTTCTATAAAACGAGCAAGTCTAGCTGCTCTGCAGACTCTTCAGCTTGGATTCTCTCCGTCTCTCCCAAGAAAAGTAAGGCCCTTGGGCAGAGACTGGAAGGATTTGTGTCTGACACTGGTGTGGGTACAGAAGGAAGGAAGATGCACAGCTCTTGCAAAAGCACAGGTTGAGCCTCAAGCTTTTCTTTTTCCTGGGTTGGCCTGATAGTCATGTAGTCCAGGCTGTCCTTGAACTCATGGCTTCTTTCCTGTCTCAGCCTCAAGTGCTGGGATTTACAGGCATTTGCCACCATGCCTAGCTTTGGGGCTCATTTTTAAAATAAAAACAGTAGATAGTATAATCCCTTGGGACTAGCTGAGTGTTCAAACTAATAATTCTGGCCCACTAGGTCAGTATTTATCACTGAGAACGATGTCTTCCTCTTGTTCTAGGCGATTCCTAATAAATAGGGACTTGGTTAGGTTTGGGTTTGTTTTGTTGTTGTTGTTCACAAGGTCTTGCCAGCTGGCTTTAACTCACAGACCCTCCTGTTTCAGGTTTGGAGCTTATAGGTGTGGCTCACCACAGTTGCCTGGTAGATTTTAACCAAGCAACATAAGTAGATTGGATCTTTGATCCTTCTCTATTCCCAGAGTTTTCTCCAAAATCATTACCTTCCAATCCCAGTCAGATGAGCTTCTCAATAGTAAACCTGTGTCTAGCCCTGTTCTCTAGCCTTCCATTTATTTTTCATTCCTTCATTCCTTCATTTTAGACCAGGCTGTCCCTAAACTCAAATGGAGCCTTGATTTTTGTGTGAGTGTGCGTACATGCGTGACTTAATTGAATTATGAAGATTATGCAGTGTTGCTTAAAACCTACTCTTGAAATAAAATGAAAGTAAATTAAATTTCTAACCCAGTTTCTTAGTGGCTTGGCATTTTTAATCATGCTTTTTTTATTATCTACTTTTATGTGTATGTGTATTTTGCTGCATGTATGCCTGAATATCACATGAGTGCCTAGTGTACTTGGAGACTAAAAGGGCTTTAGATCCCTTGGAACTAGGATTACAGATGGTTGTTAGCTGCCTCATGGATGCTGGGAATTGAACCTAGGTCTGGGTCTTCTGGAAGATAGTGCACTTAACCACGGAGCAACCTCTAGCCCTTTTTATCAGGCTTTCAAAGATTTATTTTTTGTAGTTTTTAACTTAATTAAATTTAATTAGTGTGTGCATGCATGTGACTTGTGCAAGTGCCTACAGAGACTAGAGGCATTGGGTCTTCTGGAGCTGGAGTTACAGACATTTGTAAGTTGCCTGGTATAGATGCTGGGAACTAAACTTAGGTCCTCTGGAAGAGCAGCAAGTGCTTTTAACCCCTGAGCCATCTCTCTAACCCTTACCAGGCTTTTTAAAAGTTCATTTTGTATAATCACAAAAGACGAAGTTATTTTTAAAATGTATGTTGAAATATGAAGTGATACCAAGGATGACTGCATCAGAATCTCTTCTCTTGCAGCTTCTAAGATTTTGGCATGACAAGTTTTTAGTAGACCTGAGAACCTGTGTTATTTTAATAAGCACGTCAAACAGTTCTGGTCTGTACCAGTAAGAAGAACCATTTATCAGCTGGGTGTGGTTGCGCGAACTATGTAGTCCTTAGGCTGAAGCAGAAGGATCACTTAAGCTCAGGCATTTGTGCTTCTGGGCAGCATAGCATGACTCACCTCAAAACAAAGTAGGTGTTTGACATGCTACCACGCACCTTTAAGCCCAGCACTTCCGAGGCAGAGACAAGCGGGTCTCTGAGTTTGAAGCCAGCCTGGTTTACATAGTGAATTCTAGGACAGTTAGGTTTACATACTTACACACCATGTCTCAAAATAAACAAAATAAATTTCTAGAACACATTTACTAAAGGGCCAAATAATGTAGTTGAAACTTCTCATGCCAAGATATAAGATGAAAAGCATTACTGTAGTAGTCGTACCTAAGTATTATAAGAGACTTCCCTAGCAATACAGTTCAAAATGCAGTAAAATTATGTATAGCTTTTTGTAAGAGTGGCTTTACTGACCAGAAGAATCAAGTTATTTTTGCCTGTTCAGGCTCAATGCTTACTGTTACCTTCAAAATCCGTTGTAAATTTCACCCATTAATGATGATGTGTAATAATATATTTTACACATCTGATCCTTGAAAATGTCTTTGGTTAGGGATGAAGCTCAGTGAGTATTTACCTAGCATGTGTGAGGACCTACACTCTGTCCTCAAAGCAGCAAAGTGCAGATAGATGTGAGCATGTGATCTCACTGAGTGCAGTTAATTCTTCAAAAAAAAAAATTTCCACGTTTTTCCCACTGTGCTTCCTAGCGTGCAGTCATTGCACACTAACCTCTTCTGTTAGAAAGCTAGGAGAAGCTTTAGTTTGCAGTTAAATGGATTTTGTGCCTGTATTAGGATCTGAAGGATGCTTCCGGAATTGAAGTTGGAGTTTGGAACTGGACGTGCGTCGTAAATTTATATGGAAATGGGGATTCACTTCCTTTTTACCACAGTGAGTGTATAAAAACAGTTTGATGTTGCTAGAGATTCAGTCATAATGCCGGTTGTTGAGATGGATTTACCAGAGTATAAGCGTCTCCAAAATAGACTGTTCTGCCTTATAATTTTAGGTTGAACTCCTTCAAGAATAGAATCTACTCTTCCCAAAGCTAATTTCAAAGACCAGTGCTCAGCAGCAGTGGTTAAGGGTAGTGTTTGTCTAGAAGAAGAAAGTCCATTTCATCCCCATGCTCAGAAAATTTAGTAAAATGTCTCCACTCTTGGGCCACTGAACTTGTAGTTTGGTTGTGAGCCTCGCCTTTAGCGGCTGAGCCATCTCTCAGCCCACAGCACTGAACTTGCCAAGGGCGCATCAGAATACTCATTTCACCCTCCCTTCATCTTTTCTCTGTTGACACTGGGTCACATTTTGTTCATTTTGGCCTCAAACTTGCTATCAAGCAGAGGATGGTCTTGAACTTTGGTTCTCGCACCTCCTTCCAAGTGCTGAGGTTACAGGTGTGTGCCACTGCACCTTGGTGCTGAGGGTCAGACCCAGGGTTTCATGCATGCTAGGCAAAGTGTTCTACCAATTGAGCTATGTTTCTAGAATACTGACTCTATTTCTGACAAAATTCCTGGATGTAGTGATGGCCAAGTTTGCAAGAGTAAATTAAATTCTTCATTGGCACTGTTTGACTTAATGTGTTTCCCACAAGGTACCTGTTCACGGGGAATTCGGTGCCTAACTGTTTCATGGCTTTGTGTGTTTATCTCTCCACTCCCTCCCTGCTCCATTCATACTTTCCCACCATCAGAGTCCAATGCATTTGCACTGATGTGGTGTTGTCTCAGTTCTTCGGCTACTTAAAACTTGACACAACTGACTGAGCACTATTGATAATAAATTCAGCAAGAATGGAGGAAACTTCTAGAAATCATTAGTCTGTTATTGTTGCTAATTTTGTTTTGAAACAGGATCCTGCTCTGTAGCCCTGGCTGGCCTGGAACTTGATATATGGACCAGACTGGCCTCGTACTCACAGAGATCCACCTAGTGTTTAGGTTATTCCTACTGTGTTCAACCTTAAGTTCTCACTGAAAGGCTAAGTCTATAATCTTTGGATATGCTTGTTTGGCTGCTGCAATCAAACCTGACTTAATCAGCTCTCCAGCAGTAAATGACACTCCTTGCTTGGATAACAGTGAACCACATGGAAACTTTGGAAATAGGTGGAGATGTTTAGTCTGTAAGTGCTGACCCACACTGTATTCTTAGTTAGCTACAGTGACATTACATAGTAAACACGGTGCTTCACCATCTAGCATAATCACTATGCAAGTACTGATGTTGTGGTGTCTATTAAAAGCCTGGCATTCAAAATCCTCTTTTGTCTTTTTATTGTGCGTATGAACTTGTCAGTGTAGCGGGGTGGGGGTGTTGGAGTACTGTGGCAGTACTGGTGCTGTTTGAGGCATCCTCATCTTAAAACTTGCTCGCGATCACCCTCAGTGCCCTGTGCAGTGGTGTAGAAATTGGAGAGTGTGCATGGGCTTCCTCTGCTGCAGGGTGTGGAAGCAGAGCTGCTGGATGTATAAATGAATGTGGCTGTGCACCAACATAGTTTTATTTTTAGACTCTAAAATTTGATTTCACACTATTTCACATGTTAAAAATACTCTTCATGTTTTTTCCCAATCGTTGAGTAATGAGCCATAAAACAAGCAGTGGGCTGGATTTGGCCTGAGGAGTACTGTCGTTTGTGGGTAGACAGCTGATCTTCAGTCTGGGTAAATAAAAATGACCCAGTGGGTCTCTATCATGGTTGAAGTTGCAGATTCTTTCCAGTATCACTCTGCAGACAGTCTTTGTTAAAGGCATTGCTGCATATTCCCAGATTACATTCTAGAGTAAAATATTTGTGTTTGCATCATGTTGTGGCAGTACACACAGAGCTGGAAGAGGGCATTGGATTCCCTGAAGCTAGAATTATAGATGTGAGCCACCTAACTTGGGTTCTGGAATCTGAACTTGGGTCCCTGGAAGAGCAACAAGTGCTCTGAACCACTGAACCCTCGCTAAGGCTTTTAAACCTCTATTCCTTAACTACCTCAAATAAAGTTGTCTTCCCTATTGGCATAAAGCTGTCAGTAGTTTTGATATGTTTTTCCTCAAAGAATAGGTGGTTTCTTCTTGTATATTCTTGGACTATCCAGTTGAAATGTGATATTCTTCAGAAAGAAACACACAGTCTTTGGCTATTTCAGGTTGTAGAAGGGCACTTGGAATTAGTATCTTTCACTGGGGCAGTAGGTGTCAAGTGTACTGGGTCTCTCAGTCTATTTGCTTTTAGAAATTACTTTCTAGCTTAGGTTCTCAGCTTTTGGATTAACTTCTGGCCCATGTCTTTACAAACAACGAAAGTACGTTTATAACAAATGCTTCTTGGGAATGGGGGACAATGTAGCTATCTGTTTCCAGCTTAGCTGCAACTTGAAGGTTTGTAGATTCTCTCAGGGTTTGAGACTCCAAAATGTAACTAAAGCTCACTGATGTACATTGACTTTGAGGCTAGAATCAGATCTACAGGCTACAGTGCCTGATTATTGAGCCACTGAATTCTGTCCACTATTGGGGAAATAGGAACCTAGGAAAGTTTGGAAATTTGACCAAATCACTCACTCAGGGTTAAAAAAAAAAAAAAACTCCAATTCCCTTCTTTTTCTTCACACCAGCACTAGTAAACTACTTCTAGTTTACTAGACATGAGTACTGAAATTGTTAAGAAAAAGTTAGTTAGAGAGCCTTCTCCCAGCCCTTCCTTCTTGGTTCACACATGCTCTTGAAGGTAAAGATGTCAGATGCCAGACAGCCAGCATTGGACACAAACAGAGGCCATCAGAAGCATGGGCCCCCCAGAACGGAAACCCTGCTGTGTGTTCATGGCCTTCAGGGGTACACTGTAGATTATAAACAGTTTGTGCTATTTAGTTTTGTTTGCTTGTTTATTTGCTTTTAAGATTGTAAGAAGAGTTTTCTCCATGGCTTTACTCCTCTTCAATGCATTTAAAAGCTACTGGTTTTTAGAACTCAGGAGGTGTCAACAGGAGTATCTTGAATTCAAGGTCAGCATAGGCAAGACCTTGTCAAGAAGGGGGGGGGCAGA
>LOEQ01000811.1:111277-127827 GCA_001685075.1 Bramus lutescens | reverse complement strand
TTCCTTCCTTCCTTCCTTCCTTCCTTCCTTCCTTCGTTTTTTCTTTTTTTTGAGATAAAAGTCTCCCTTAGGTATCCTGACCTGGCCTTACATTCTAGTCCTGCTTCAGCTTTCCTCAATGTGACTGAGCAAAGTATGTTTGGACCAAGTGTAGGGCCCCAGAGCACAGCATAAACTGTAGCATCTAAGCCCTTGTAACTTTGTTTTCTTCTTGTTTTCAGGGTGAGTCTGTGAAGTATTTCCTGGATAACTTGGATAAACTTGGAGTACCAGTAAGTTTCAAAACAATGGCTCTGGTCATTGATACTTGGAAGCAGTTATCAGGATAGCATTTTCTTTTTTTTGATTTGGGGGCAGCTTGTTAAGAAAGTTAGAGAAAATGCTAAGCAGCCTGCCTTTCCCTTTTCTTCTGGTGGCAGTGGCCAGATTCCTCTTCTTTAAGAATCTTCGTAGCTATAAACACTGACAGTTTTCCTCATTTTTTCAACATGAACGAAATTTTGTTTGAAAATGAGATTACACATCATCTGTTATTTTCCATTATTGTTGTGGTTTCTGTATCAGAAATAGAGCAGGACTCCATTGTATTGGAGTCAAGGAAATAGGGCTCTTTCCTCAAAGTCTGCTGAAGAAACTGAGGGAAGAGAGTTACCCTTGGAAGGAGCTTGTTATCTTCCCAGTGTTTACTCCAGAGTCTGACTCAGCTGGGCTGAGGCCTGCTCATGGCTTTCCTGTACCCATGGCAGGCAGGAGCTCCACTGTCTGCTCTCTGCATTGGCGAATACCCAAGAGTCGTTAGAAGTAAGGTTTTCACTGCTTAGAGCTGTTGCCCAAGAGGTAATTTGTTAGTCACAGAATCTAGTGCAGCTGCCTTTACCTCCTCTTAGATTTCTGTTGTGAGAGCTTCTGGGCACTGAGGCCTCAGCATTAGCGTGCTGATGAAAAACCCAGAACTAGTCTGCTGCGGGTAGGAGAGTAGCATACCATGTACTTGGGGCACCAGGACCTGTACTTTTTTCCCCGGCAGGTTCATTTTCACATTTCCCTCATGTTTTTCCTATTGAATTTGCCTGCTGGGTGTGATGTGATGGCACACATCTGTAATTCTAACACTCAGAGGGCTGAGACAGAAGATCATAAATTTAAGGCCAACCTGATTTAAAAAAAAAAAACAACTAAGTTTTAATTGCATTTGTTTGCCTTTAAAGGAGTATTTTTTTTTTTACTTGCTTTCATGCATAGATATAAGAATCTTCCAGGACTTGGGTTCTTTCTAACTTACTTTGTGCACACAATGCCTGTAAGTGGGGGAAAGCACTAGGGAATAATGTGTAGGTGGGGATAGGGATGCACGTTTGCACACGCGAGTAGAGGTACCTGTGTTTGGGGTTGTGTGTCTTCTGGTTGTTTGAGACAAGGTCTGTCCCTGGCATCCTCCTGTCCCCACCTCTCCAGCTCTGGGGTGTAAGTGGGGCTCTGCTAACACCCACCATTTTGATGTGGGTGTTGGGGATCCATACTCAGGACCTCAGGCCTATGCTGCATGCATACACTTCACTGAATGAGTTTACCTCCTCCGCCCTAAACATTTTTTTAAAACGTATTCTTACTTTTTGTGTATCAGTGTTTGTCTATATGTATATATTTGCACCCCTGTTTACCTGGTGCCCTAGGAGCCCAAAGATGGTGGTTTTCTTGGAACTGGAGTTACCTCTGCCATGTGGATCCTGGGAACTAAACCCATGTCCTCTTCAAGACCAGCTCTCATTACATAGCCCTGGAACCTGCTTTGTAGACCAGGCTAGCCTTGAACTCACTGAGATCTGCCTGTGTCTGCCTTCCACTGGAACTAAAGGCATGCACTATCATGCCTGGCTAATGATTTTCTTTTTAAAGAGTGCTTTCTTGCAGTTTAAACAGAGCTAATTTGATCTGCTTTTCTGTTTTCAGTTGGGATTTTCTCTAAGCACACCATTCATATACATCTTTTTATTGTTGCTGGGGTGGTATTTTAAGGCAAGGTCTCTTGTAGCTCAGGCTAGAATTGAACTTAACTGTGTAGTCAAAGACGACCTTGAACTCCTCCTGAACTTCATCTCAGTGCTGGCACAGCAGGCTTCCCTTCCACAGCTGTCATCCTGTTCCTGTCTGTATTAGTTAGCCCTTGTTTCTTTATTGCATATATCACAGTTGATAGTTACTTTGTCTTTTACCCATTCTTTCATGAGGACCCGACTACCATCTTGATAGTAAGAGTTAAGCCAGGCCTAGTGACAGTGCCTGGCTCAAAGTACGCAATCAACAAATAGCTTGTAAATAAGTAGTCTAGCCAACCCCAGCCATTTATAGTAGGTGCTTAAACTGCTGAACTGAGAAGAGTTCTGAAGCCCAGAGAGCGCAGAGGAGAGCGGTGTAGTCAGCGCATTGTTGGGAAAGGGAGGAGAGTAAAACTGGCCGTGCTGTGTTTCTCACCCATTCTGTGAATTTAGGACAAGTCACAGAATCCCATTTGCTTCTCTCCTGTTAAAGCTACAGAGACCCTACTATGTGTTGAGCCCTGGGAAAGACATAAAATGCAGACAGCTTGTAAAGTCAGTTTTCCATCCGACCTTGACTTTTAAAATATTTTGACCATGAAGCTAAGTATTAAAACTGCTCCTCTTTGAGTTTTTCCAAAGAGCCATGGGACTTGTGGAAAAGTACTAGCCTGAGAGAGAAGAACCAGTGAGGGCATGTAAGGAAGTGTGCCACTGGGGTGCAGTTACTCTTTCCTGCAGCTAGCAGCTGCCTTTGTTCAAGAGCTTGTTTCTGTGCTCACAAGGTCTGAAAAGCCCAACATGGTGGTAGGATCTGCAGTCTTAGAACTTGTAGACAAGGCAGAAGAGTTGCCAACAAATTCCAGGTCAGCCAGGACAGCATAGCAATACTCTGCCTTAAACATGAGAGCGTGCACACGCGCCTGTGCAGGCACATACACACTCGCATGTGCATAAATGTATGATCCTAGCACTGAGGAGGCAGAGGCAGGAGGATCATCACAAATACATGTCAGCCTAGTCATCGTAGCAGTAGCCACATGAAGGGTTCAGGAAGAGCTAACCTTGACAATGATGCTCTTCCAGGACAAGTGTGCCTGTTCCTCAGCAGAGGTACTGGTGCTCAGAGTGCTTTCTTCATCAGTGACTATAAGCAGAGACTGCCCAGACCCGAATAATAACACAGAAACTATTTTAATTACAACACTGTTTGGCCAATAGCTAAGGCATATTTCTAGCTAACTCTTATATTTTAAATTAACCCATTCCTATTATTTTGTATTTTACCATGAGGCTCATGGTTTATCAGTAAGGTTCCAGGGCATCTGTTTCCTTCCGCAGCTACATGGCCTCTCCTTGACTCTGCCTACTCTCTCAGTCTTCCCTGCTATAGACTGGAGCAGCTTCTTTAAACCAGTGCTAATAAAATATATTCATAGCATACAGAGGGGAATCCCACATCAAGTGAGTAAGAGCTGCTTGAACCGTTGCCTGGAAACAGACTAGCCTATGGTCCAGAATGCACACTGTTAGTCACTTGTGCTAGGTTAAAGGTTTTTCACATGTATGACAGCATGGGGCTTATTCACCGTCGTGAAGGTGGTGTGTACAATGAAGAAGCTTTGTAACAAACTAGAGAGTAGGTCAGAACCAAGCATGGGAAGTGAGCCTCATGAATTACATTCTTAGATCCTCCTGCTTTTAGAGGGGCGAGGAACAGCATGGAGATGTGTGGGCAATGAAATTATTCCGGCCTGACCTAGGAGTGGGTACTAGTGGCAGTGCGGGAGGGTGAAGTCAGCTGGGAGTTCCACTTAACGTGTGAGATGTGCACCAGTGGTGGAGCCGCACACCTGTTGTTCTAGCACCTGGGAGGCTGAGACAGGAGGACTGAAGGATCTCAAGCTAGAGGCCAGCTTGGGCTACTAGTGAGAACTTGTCTTTTTTACTATTATTATTTAATTTACACATCCATTATTGCTACTTGTGGACTCCTAAGTATTAAACCCCTTTCTCTTCCAGGATTACATTCCATCACAGCAAGATATTCTGCTTGCCAGGAGACCCACCAAAGGCATCCATGAGTACGACTTTGAAATTAAAAATGTTCCTTTCAAAATGGTTGATGTAGGCGGCCAGAGATCAGAACGGAAACGTTGGTTTGAATGCTTTGACAGTGTGACATCAATACTGTTCCTTGTGTCTTCAAGTGAATTTGACCAGGTGCTTATGGAGGATCGCCTGACCAATCGCCTTACAGAATCTCTGAACATCTTTGAAACAATTGTCAATAACCGGGTTTTCAGCAATGTCTCTATAATTCTCTTCCTAAACAAGACAGACTTGCTTGAAGAGAAAGTACAAGTTGTGAGCATCAAAGACTACTTCCTAGACTTTGAAGGGGACCCACACTGCTTAAGAGACGTCCAAAAGTTTCTGGTGGAATGCTTCCGGGGCAAACGGCGGGACCAGCNCAGCAGCAGAGGCCACTGTACCACCACTTCACCACCGCTATCAACACGGAGAATATCCGCCTTGTGTTCCGCGACGTGAAGGACACAATCCTCCACGACAACCTCAAGCAGCTCATGCTCCAGTGATGACAAGACTTGCTATTTTAATACCTTGTTGTGGTTTTGATTGTTTTCTGTTTGTCTTGTTTTTGTTTTTTAAATAGTAGTTTACAACAGCGATTAGAAAAGTCTCAGTTCTGTGTCTAACTTCTTAGAGACCTTGTCCTTCTGTCGCCTTCAGTGTGGGACTGAAAGCTGTTGAATTAACAACACATTGCCAATATCTGCTGGAATCCAGGCTTTGATCGCTTTCACCACGGCTTCCATTCAAGTCCAGTTGTAACTTCCTGGTCAGCCTCACACTGGGTGTATTTCAGGTTTGAATTCTTCTGCTTGCAAGCTGAGTTTTCCTGCAGTGCCAAGAGTAGGCAGCATCCTTAACTCTTTGTAGGGACGAGACTAGGAATGCTCAGCTCTAAGATGAGACCCGAGAGAGAGTGCCTTACACAGCGTGAAGGGGCTGTTAGAGAAAGTTCAGTCTAGAGCCCAGCAGCCTAGGTCTTCGGAGGCTGAGCTGCGCCTTGCCTGCACACACAGCAGTAGTTTTCTTCTCGGTGTTTGTAGCTTCTGAAGGTAATGTCTTAGTGTTTAAGTTTACAGAATGGAATTCGGTCTGATGCTGATACGCTCACAAATGGTACATGGACTATATTGATCGAAAATAACCACTGGCGTGCAGTTTGCCTTTTCCATATTTAAGTAACAGAAACTTAATATGCTGTGTTAGAAACATTTTTGCCATAACAGCAACTAGAAAGGGCATGCACCATAGCTGTTCCAGAGTGCCATGTGTATGACTTTTTGGTCTGTCTCAATTGGTTTCATGCCTTGCTGGAGGAAAACTCTGTTGGGTCTTTTTTCTTTTGCCCTTCTGTCTCAATCTCAGCAGCTCTAACTGTGGTGTTTTGGGGGGTTCTTTGTCACCAAGAGCTTGGTGGGCAGTATTTTCCTGTGAAATATGCAAGAAGTCATCCTTTGAGTATCCCATTCATGCTTAGTGTCCCTGTGGACACAGTTTGTATGTGTGAGTGCTGCTGTTGTGTAGGAGATGACAACCTTATTGAGGTATATTTGAATGTCTTAAGAATGCATCTAAGGATAAGTAATTCTTTTGGTCCATACTTAGGAGGTTTGCCTTTCACGTACACACACATGAGCACACACAAACACAAACACTGCTAAGTTAAACCATGCCCATAAAGTAGCTTTGTGATTAGAGATACCCATAGTGACTGGCATACGAAAACATTTGTCATCTTCCAGCTGGCCTGTGGAGTTTGCAGAGCCTGAGCACACCCCTGCTTTCCCTGGAGAATACATGAGGACTGTGGTGCCTGTCGTGTGTGACTCTTCTCAGCCAAGAAATTGGGCCCTGAAAGATTGGTCAACTTAGTGGCTTGCAGGCAGTGGTGTTCCTTATTCCTTGATGGCAGGTGTGAGAACCGGGCCTCTTAGTGTCCTAACAAGGGATGTGTTTTGGATAGACCTGACTTGTCTTGGATTTGAACTCTTGCTGTCTTTTTATTTATAAATTCCAGTGTTTTCTTGCCTCTGGTAATACATGAGCTTAAGACATATAGTCCAATATCACAGTGCAGGTGTTGGTAGCATAATTTATGTATATTTGAAATGTTCTACATCTAGTCCTTTTTGCCAAAAAGAATGTATCGTTTAAGTGTTTGGGCTTAGCATAACTCCAGTGCTGATGGACATTTGAACACGTGCACAATAACACTTGGTTTGTTTTGTGTTAATTTAGCAAACATTGCTGTGCATTGGCCACAACTAACTGCTGTGAAGGTAGAAGTCAGTCCCTCCAGAAAGCAGTTATATCCAGTTACACTTAACTCTGGTGAGAACAGAAACCGTGCCTGTCAGAGCAGAATCACTGACTTTCTCCATTGTGACTATTGCCAAGAAATGACAAGAGCGCCCGACTAGACACAGCATCCTTCTGAAGCATGCAGACGCTCAGAGCCAAATGTAGTCTAGGTACATTCTGAAGCAGTGCATTGCTTACTTGCAATTTATACAGGTTTGTTTAGAATTCAAAGAACTGTAAGGCTCAGCCAAAACGTTCTGGTCCATGTTTGAAAGGAATCTTACAGCTGAAAGTCAGGTCCTTTTGTGAATTGAACTGTGTGAAGAGGAAGGCAAAATTTAGCCAACAGAATTGAGAAGGTGTTCCACCCTCCCTGCGCTGACTCTGACTCCCCCAGTCCCCAAAGTGTGACTTGGAGTCTTGGGCGAGTTGGATTGACCCGTGCTTAACTACCCCTTCCTGCATACCAACGCACGATCACACAAGTTTCTTGGTTGACTTTGAATTTTTTTTACATTTTACAGAGTTGCCTTATAAATGAAAGACACCACAGATTTAACCTTAACTGTTTCTAATGGGGAAAGGGCTTATCATCTTCAAGGTGCGTTTCTGCCACTTAAATATTCTTAATGTTCTGAAATGCTGCTTTCTGCCAAATGCTGTCTGTATTAAATTGATGCCTCCATTTCAGTTTTTCTATCTGGAAAGGGTTCTTGATAGCCAGAGGGCAGCTGCAGCCAAACAAGACAGGGCATCCTGAGGAGGAGCACGTTTTCTATCACAGTGCCGTGGTGGGCGCTTGACACCCAGCAGGTCCTTGGGCTCTCCAGGGAAATGCCTGCTCAGTTGGTGGCAGCTGTTGATTTAAAGTGAGAGAAAGTAGGACCACATTGGTGCCAGAAGTGACAAGTGTTGTCAGATGCCGCACATCCTGTGCCCTCTAAGTGAACCAACCACCTTCCAGTGTAAGCCCAAATGCTGGGCTTCTGTTCTGACGGGACGTGTTCCTCAGCGTTGGTGTTCACATCCGGTTATGCCTCGTTTATATGAAGAATAAAATCTCCAAGTTATGTGGTTATATCCTGAAACTCAAGCTATTTGGAAATCCCTCAAATTGGTGCTTTCATTATTTAATGATACATTTAGGCAAAACCCAAACAAACCATTTGAAACGTGACTCTGGATTGCAGTTTGTAGCGATGTTCTATTTCTCATTCGAGGAGACCAAGTGTCAGTGTTAATCTGAATTTCCTGTATGAACTCATGCACCCTACCTGTAAAGCCCAGTCATACCTTTGTAACAAATTCCCAAATAAACCTAGAGAAAGCCGCTCTGCTACCTTTTCATTTCTTTTAATTTTATTAAAAGATGGCGAGTACAGTCTTGCGGGTCCTCTCATTTGGAAATAGGCCTTTGCTGTATCTTCCTGTGGTTTCAGCACATTGAATTCCATGAGCTCAGCAAGCCTGTGCTGTGCTGCTCTGGAGAAAGCACTTTCTCCTTTCTTTTCTTCCTTTAATGCTGGGATGGCTTTTCAGTCTAGAAAGCATGGGGCACATGATACCCGTTTGCTTATGGTACGACGTTAGGACTTAGCCACTTTACACTAAAGATTGAATTCTGTGTTCAAACCTGATGATGGCTTTTCAGATAGCATCAGCTGGATACCACTAGCCTCACCTGGCAGGCACTTGCCCGATTCATCAAAGCAGTGTGTGTCCACTATCATTCTTCACCCGCCTGAATGTAGATGGGCATTGAATTGACCTGTTCATCCCTATGTATAGCATTCAGGTCTAACCATCCAGTTTTAAGTGCCAGGGGATGGCACAGAACATTGTTTTCCATTTGTTTGTATATTTGTGTGCATTTGAGACAGGGTCCCCCTGTCTACTCTTCATCTCCTGACTCAGCCAAGAGCAGAGACTACCGTTTGCCTTTTCAAGCACATGTGCCTGTATCTTGTGTGCTGTCGAGACTTTTGTGACCTTTGCTGTGTTACAGTGATGAAACTCCAGATGGATTGAAGCCTACCTGAATGCAGGAAGCATAAACTTCCAATCTGTGACAATCACTGATCTTAAGAAACCACCTTTTTGCTATGTAATTTTGATTTTATTCACAGATACAGCACTGCTAAAAAAGAGTGGCAATTTTGGCCCTAACCGTGCCCGTTTGATGATAGCAGGAGTGACGGGGAGGAAGGAGCAATGTGTTCTGGTTGAGCGCATGCGGTAATGAAGCAGACTGCACTGTGTAACCTCTCTTTACCTCTTTCTTACTTGAAAGCAGAATCGCAAAATATTCTAGATGGCTCTTCTCTATTACGTGTGAGCTCACGGGGCACAGAAAGCCTTATCCGAAGCACTCAGTGCGACCGTCACAGATACTGCTCCTAATGAGACATGGTTTATTTTACCCTGAATAAAAGTATTTGTGGCTTAGATTTTTTTTCTGTACATCTTCTTATAACTTTCCAGGAACTAGGCACATTATCTGATACTGGTGTAAATTTCTTTTGGCCAGTGCTTTAGCTCCAGAGTAGCAGTAAATTATTTCTACAGGAGGCCTAAGAGTGGAAGGAATGGTTTCTTTTTACAAAACGAGTTGCTATTCATTTAGGCTTTTTACTTTTGTACATATTTTGCAAAATTTGTTTCCTTACTATTAATATTTGCTTTGTAAAAATTACTGACATTTAATAAACATTTATAAACAATTTGATAGCATGATGTTTTAACTCGTGACACTCGGGTGAGCTTCACATTTGAAAGCAGAAGTTAGCACACCCTGCTGAAGGCACGGGGGTCTACCCTCCGTCTCTCCAGCTCTTCCTCTGCGGAAACGTGCTGGCTAAAGGTGGGAGATGCAGCCTTCATAGAGTCCTCAGGCCTCTACTGTCGTGAAGCAGAAAGGACACACCTGTACCCCGCTTCTCTTGTAGGCGCTGGGTCTCTGAATGCTTCTCCGCCCCAATTTTATCCAGTTACAGCGGGATTACTCCTAAACCGACTCATCAAATTGGCATTTAAAAAGCAACACATCACCACTCAATTTTCTCCAGAGTGGAGGAGTGCGGTTGGGCGGTGGATGGGTGGATAGTAAGGTTTCCCAGCATCTCACATGTCACTGCTTCCCCAGTGAACACCGGGCATTCTTTGGTATGTTTGTCACTACTAACGAACCAATAATGAGCTGAGCTTGGAGCTTACAACTGCTAATCCCGGCTCTAGGAGGGCTATGCCAGGAGGACTGACCGAAGTGCCTGGTCAGGCTGACTGCAGTCTGGTCTAGAACGAGACTGTCGCAAAGAGCCGGTACGAAAAGAATGGCTGTATATGAAAGCCTCACGTGATACCTCAGTTTCCCCCTTGAAGTCCTCTTTTGGAGGCCACGCGGGACCCTGCATTGTTTTTGACGTGTCCTTGAGCTCTTCTCAGCTGTTGCTTGTCCCTTGTTATCCAGACTTTCTTGTTTATGCCAACACTGGCAGTTTTAAGAAATGCTAGCCAGGGATTTTGTGGAATGTTCTATTGGCCTGATACTGGCCCAATACTTTCATTAGACTGTAGTATGGGGTTTAGAACCACCAAGTATCCTTTTTACGTTGTATATTCCCATAAATCTATTTATAAAAATAGATGGTCAGCCCAGAGGCCTTAGTAGACGATAAGAGACAGCCGTTCTCTGGCTGGGGAGATGACTCAGTGCCTGCTTCATAAGCACGAGGACTTTAGCTTGACCCTCAAAACTCCCGTGAAAAGCCAGGCATGGAAGTTCACACCTGTAACATCAGGAGTGGAGATAGATCTGTGAAGCTCGTTAGCCAGCCAGCCAGCCTGGCTGAATCCATAAGCTCCGGGATTGGTGAGAAACCCTGTTGCGGAAAGTTAAAGAGTAATAAAGACCATGATGTCGGCCTCTGGCCTATACATACAATCACACACTCACACAATATGTGCATGCATGCACCCATGTACACACCCTTCAGACCACATACAACATAATTATCTGCTTTCTGATGGCCTAAGGCAACTCCTCCAAAAGGGTCAGTTGACCCAGGGGATTGACCCCACAGGTGGAGAGCCACTGCCTTCCCATTTTATAAGGCGCAAGTTAGAAGTCGTTAACTTTTTAAAAATCTTTTCTTGAGGGAGTCTCCTTACGTAACCCAAGCTGGTCCTGAACTTTCAATCCTCCTGTCTCAGCATCAAGTGTTGGGATTACAGCTATGGCTCATCACCGTGTATGCCTTTTACTTGGATCTGTATGTTTGTGACTTATGCGTTCATCTGTATGTATGTATGTATGTATGTATGTATGTATGTATGCATGCATGCATGTGCAAGACCTAGTGTTACCATTGGGTGTAGTAGTTGTAGCTCTCCTTATTGTTGAGGCAGAGTCTCTCCACTGACCCCAGAACTCACCAGACTAGCTGGCTTGCTCCCAGTTCATTTCCCACCAGGCCCACCTGGTATTTACATGGGCTCTGGGGATCCCAGCGCCAGTTCTCACCCTTGGATGCCAAGTGCTCCATCCACAAGCGTCTGCCCCCTCCCCCTGTGTCCCCCCTCCCGGCCTGAGTCTTGCTAAGTGGCCTTAACTGATGTCTGGCTTCTCCCTAAATGAACTTGGCTTTCTCCCACAGCTGGACCTGCCCAGCAGCTGCCCGGTAGCAATGCTGGCTCCTCAGCCAGTTGGCTCTAGTCTCTGGTAAATGAAAATTCTTTTCTAGGGCCTTGCTTTCACATGATATTTAACTCTGGATCCTGAAAAAAAAAATGATATAAAATTTGGACTTTATGTAAATTTGGAAAACATATTTCAGAGACAAGTTTTTAAAGGCTCTCTGCAAGGTTTAAGAGCTTTGGAAAATGAAACTAATTTGAACATTGGAATTCCCCTCAAAACAAAAAAAAACTAAAAAAAAAAGAGAGAGAGAAGAAAGGCTTTGGTGGGGAGAAGGCTCAGTGGATGAAGTGCTTGTATCTCACCTGTGAGGTCCTGAGCCCCAATCCCCAGCACCTGGCAGGTATGATGGTGCACATCTGTCACCCAGCATGGGAGGAGACAGGCTGCCAGCTCGCCTCACCAGAACAGCAAGCTTTGAGGTTCAGTAATCCTGTCCCCCCAAATTTGGTAAAGACAGATGAAGATGCTCAATGTCTACAGTGACCTACACACACACACACACACACACACACACACACACACTCATGAGCTCATACATGTGTATGGATTCCCATACACACACATGCATAGGCACACCCCTCCCCACATGCATGAGTTCACACATACACATACATGAGCTCTCTCATACACACACACATACACACAGACACGCATGGGTTCCCATATACACACACATAGCAAACGCTAAAACTTTTCTTGTTGAAACAAAGGAATTCACTGCTAGGAAAAGAAAACAACTAAAGCCAAAGTCCTGTCTGGGAAGTGCTTTGGCACAATCAGAGTTAACTGGCATGCTGACCTGAGTCCATTGTGGGTTATTGGAAGAGAAAGGAGGCCTATCAATCAGTCCTGTGGAAATACAAGAAACCCAAGGTTTACATGTTAAACCAGAGGCTTGTGTGAGTGACTTGGGAGATTGGGCAGGACCTCCAAAACTGAGCGACCTCAGGCAGTGTCCTAAAATACATGCTGTGGTGTTTCCTCAGAAAGGAGTGGGGCCCTTGAATCCAATGCCCTGGAGAAAGGGGGTACTGTGAACTAGATTTTGCAAGCGTTTTTTTTAATAATTCGAAGAAGAAAAGGGCTCAAACAAGTTTTCAATATAAACTAGCTGTTCAGCTCACTGTGTCATCCTTGTGTGTTCCTCACAAGAGTGTTGAGAAAAGTTGTCTCTAGAATTCACACTTCCATTAAGGGAAGACCTTTCTTTTCCCCATCCAGATGCATGATAGGAATAAAGAAGCAATAGCATCCATCTTCTTTAAGGTTGGTAATAGGAAGCTGGGCAGTGGTGGTACATGCCTTTGATCCCAGCACTCAGGAGGCAGAGGCAGGTGGGAAGCCAGGGCTGCCCTACAGAGAAACCCTGTCTCGAAAAAAACAAAACACTTGGTAGTATGGGGCTGGGCATGTTGGTACGGGCCTTTAATCCTAGCACTCAAGAAGCAGAAGCAGATGGATTTCTGTGAGTTTGAGGCCAGCCTGGCCTACATAATGAGTTCCAGGTTAGCAAAGGCTATATAGAGAGACCTGTCTCCGAAAAGGAGAGAAAAACATAATGGGGGCTGCTAGTTTAATTGCTAGAGTGATTGTCTTACATCCACGAAGCCCTGGGATCCGCCCACAGCAAGGCCTGAGCCCAGAGTGGTTGTGCGTGCCTATAATCCCAGTACTCGAGAGGTGGAGACCTGAAGATCAGTCGCTGAGGTCATCCTAAGCTACAAACTGACTTCAAGGCCAGCCTGGGCTACCTGAGACCTTGTTTAAAACAAAACAAAATACTTGGTAATTTGGGGCAAGGCATGCCGCTCAGTGATGAAGGCCCCAGGTGGGGTTTGCTGGTTAGCACTATGAAGAAGGGTGCTTTTCTTTGGGGGATTATCTACTTACAGCTTTTAACAGCCTTGGTTTTCTGTCCCTGTCATGTGAAGAAAAGTCAAGTGGGAAAGATGAAGCTGAAGGTCAAATACAGTTGACCAGGAGAGGGACTGGCTGGGTTAGTTCACTTTCCTATTGCTTTACGGGAAAACCCCAGCGTTAAGGTCCATGGATTTAACTAGTGGGCTTGTTTTCAATTTTGTTTTGTTTTGTTTTTGTTTGTTTGGTTGGTTGGTTGGTTAGTTGGTTGGGTTTTTTTTTTTTTTTTTGAGACAAAGTTTCTCCGTGTAACTGTCCTGTCTGTCCTGGAACTCGCTTTGTAGACCAGGCTGTCCTCAAATACACTGAGGCCAACCTGGTGCAAATATTAATCCAAATGCTGGGATTAAAGGCATGTGCCACCACCACCCTGCTCCAGTGGGCTTGTTTTAACATCAGAGTAAGTTTAACAAAAGTGAGATACCCTGGGAATGAAGAGAGCTTGGTGTTTAAGAGCTCTGGCTGCTTTTCTAGAGGACCTGGGTTTGGTTCCCAGCTTCCACATGGTGGCTCACAGCCATCTGTCACTCCAGTTCCAGGGCATCTGACACCCTCTTCTGGCTTCCGCAGGCACCAGGCATACATGCAGGCAAAACAACCATGCAAATAAAGATTAAAATTAGTTGCATTTGTGAGGAAAGTGTGTGAG
The DNA here is from genome assembly GCA_001685075.1 of Bramus lutescens. Lineage (NCBI taxonomy): Eukaryota > Metazoa > Chordata > Mammalia > Rodentia > Cricetidae > Bramus > Bramus lutescens. The sequence goes on along the minus strand of LOEQ01000811.1, from coordinate 114,134 downwards.
ATAGGATCTCACTACATAGCCCAGACTGGCCTGGAATTCAAAATCCTCCTGCCTCAGCCTCTCAGATGCTAGAGTAATAGGTACAAGCCACCATAGCCTGCAGGTTCAGCCTCACAGTATTCTTATATTCTTCCATTTAGAATTCTGAGGTTTTATTGTCTTTATTTTCATGTCTCGGTTTGGTTTCATTTTTTTTAACCTATATTATAAGAAAATTTGTGCTTGCTGAACCATCATTGGGACTGAGGTTCCAGTCCCAGCACCCACGTAGCAGGCTGGGCATGCCACACACCCATGCTTGTAACCCACATCCAAGGGAGGCATAGACAGTATTGCTGGGACTTGGTGGCTTTCAGCCTACCCCAGGAAACACGAGCCACGGGTAGAAAGAGAGACCCTGCCTGAAAAGGAGAAAATCAGTGGAGGGCGATACAGGTCACCTGAAGCCCACCTCTGTCCCTGATGTTTGTTTGCACAGACACATTTGCACAGACACATCAATAAAATACATCTTTTGAAAAAAGAGAGAAAATTGAAGAGAGATGAGGATAATAAGCCCACTGTTGTGGGAGTAAAAAAAAGTCCCCAGCTACAGTCCGCACCTGTCGCTCACACGCCAGGCTTGGTGATAGGCACCTATAAATCCCTGTACCTGGGAGGCTCAAGTAGGAGAGTTGCTGTGAGCTGAAGGCTAGCCTGGGCTACCTAGTGGGTTCAAGCCTTGGCAGAACTACACAGCAAGACCCTGTTTCAGAAAACCCAATCAACCAGACAAAACAAAAATTCACGAGGTCGTGGTCAGTCTTGTTACCATCCTCTCTGAATCTCGCCCCTACTTCTAGTCTGGATTATCTTGAAGCAAGTCCTAGACTTTGTATCATGTTAATCATCAGGGACACTTTTCATTATCTGTCTCTAAAAGACAGGCTACTTTTCTTAGCTTGAAAAAAACGTTTGGAAAGAAATTTTTGAAATGTGATGTTTTCAATTTCTAACCATCTCGCAAGCAGTTGTAAAGGTAGACTACTCCCAGATCCTTCATGTCAGACAATGATGCCAGGAATCAGAAGGGAAACAATTGTCATGGTCCATGAGTAGACTGAGTGGTTCTTTAGTCTGGGCAAGCCAGGCTGCCCCATGATCTCTGGTCAGCTGAGAGCTTGGCTGGGAGTCAGATGACAAAAGTTGGTGTCATGGGGCTGGCGCTTGAGACCTGGGTTCTCATCTCTGGCAGGCTACTTTATTTCGATCATGTTTGCATGCATGTGTGTTTGTATGTATGTGCATTTATATATGTTGGCTGAGGGTTCTAGACACAGCAGACCTGAGGCCTGATGTTCGGACACGGTGAAGGCCTCAGCCTGTACTATATGTTTTAAAAAGAGTCCAGTTAGAGATGTGGCGATGGCTCAATGAGTAAAAACCTCACGGCTCCTACATAAATATGAGCCTTACATTTAGGGGACAGAGTCTGGGGATCCCTGGAGAAAGTTGGCTGGATGAATCTGTGAACGCTGGTCCAAGTGAGAGACTCTGCCTTTGAGACAGAGTTTTATATAGCTTGGGTTGGCCTTGAGCTCATTTAGTATCCAAGGATGACTTTGAACTCCTGATCCTCTTGTTTCAACCTCCCAGGTACTCGGATGACAGACCTGGACCACCTAACTGCTGACCAAAAATTTTTAATTACTTTTTTATATATTTATTGTGTGCATGAGGGCATATGTGTGTGCGTGCGTGCGTGTGTGTGTGTGTGTGTGTGTGTGTGCATGTGTGAAGGGGGAGAACAGTTTGCAGGAATCAGTTCTCTTCTTCTAACACATGGATCTCAAAGACCGAGCTCTGATTGTTGGGTTAGGCATTAGGTGCTTCTGTCTGCTGAGTCATCTCATCAGCCCTGAGGTTTTGGGGGTGGGGTGGGGAGGAGATTCTGGCTGTCCTGGAACTCACTCTGTAGACCAGGTTGGCCTCAAACTCACAGAGATCCACCTCTCTCAGCTTCCCTGGGTGCTGGGATGAAAGGCATGTGCCACCATGCTGAGATGTTTTATTTTTAAAAAGATTTATTTTACTTTCAGCTATGTGTGTACGTCTGAATATATGGCCCTTGTGTGGAGGTACCTGTGGAAGCCAGAGGCATCATAAGCCCCTGGATCTGGAGTCACAGGCGGTTGTGAGTTTCCTGACCTTGGTGCTAAGAGACAAACTCCTTAACTGCTGGGCCATCTCTCTAGCTGGGATTTATTTATTTTTATTTTATGTGTATGAATGCTTTGTGTATGTATATGTATGCACTGCATGTGTGTGCCCAATGCTGTCTGAGGTCAGAAGAGAGTATCTGAGCTTCTGGAATTAGAATGACAGATGGTATAAGATGCCACATGGATGTTGGAAACTGAACCTGGGTCCTCTGCAAGGTCTTGTACTGTGGCCTCAGTAAGTGGTCTTCATCACTGAGCCATCCCTCAAGCCCATCTGCCATCTGAGCTTCTCAACAGAAACAACTTTAGCCCTTGATGAGTCTATAACTTTGTATTCTGTCGGTCAAGTAAGTCCAAATGCAACGTTAGGGTCCAGTGCTATTTTCACAACCTTATAGTGCCTGAGAAGCATGCACCTTAAAAGGTAAATCGACTCCCTGGCTCAGATGCCAGAGGGCTGCTGTGCTTTGAGCCAAGGAAACAATTTCTCTATTAGGACCACAGGCGGGCGGGATGTTCAGTGACATTCCCTGGCAGGGTCAGGCTTATATTTAAAGATGTCCTCATGATGTTTACAAAACTCAGCTCAAGATCATCAGTGAGGGGCTGGAGAGATGGATGGCTCAGAGGTTAAGAGCATTGCCTGCTCTTCCAAA
>LOEQ01000811.1:8571-20899 GCA_001685075.1 Bramus lutescens | reverse complement strand
TCCATCCATCCATCCATCCATTCATTTACAGGTTACCCACTTGTCTCTGTCCATCCATCCGTCCGTCCGCCCGTCGGTCCATCCGTCCATCCATCCATCCATCCATCCATCCATCCATCCATCCATTTACAGGTTACCCACTTGTCTCTGTCCATCCATCCATCCGTCTGTCCGTCTATCCATCCGTCCATCCATCCATCCGTCCATCCATCCATCCATCCATTCATTTACAGGTTACCCACTTGTCTCTGTCCATTTATCCATCCACCCATCCGTCTGTCCATCCGTCCGTCCATCCGTCCGTCCATCCGTCCATCCGTCCATCCATCCATCCATCCATCCAAATATTCACCAACTTATCCATCTATCCATTCACTTGGTAAGATGTATGTATGTCAGGAGTTGAGAATTTAGAAGTGGACAAGACAAAATTTCTTGCCCTCGAGTTACTCACTTTCCAAAAGGGGAAACGGGTTAAGAGGAAGGTAGACAATCAAGTCTTAAGCATGCATGCTCACACGGGGAGTTCTTGGAGTCCAAAGGGGAAGATGTGAAACACTTGCCCGGGTACTCCAGGGTGTAGACAGCCTATGAAGAGCAATGGGAGCTACTGAGGACACACATTTATTTGTGAGAGGCCACAACTAGTGTTTAAGGGATTTACGTCTAATGGACCACAAAAGGGAGTGTGCACGTGACTGACAGGTGTATGTTTATAGGACCGCCATCAAAAAGTCTCGTTCAAATCCCAGCTCCTTTCCCTACTTAGACGGAGATCAAGTTTTAGAGCTCGCGGACTCCTTTGAGTCCTCCGTACCTCCTTGGGTCAGTGTTGATTCAGCTGGATGCAGGGGCATGGCTGGCTAGCGTGGATCCTGTCTGTATTTTGTAAAACACTGCATTTGGCTCAGCGGGAGTGGGAGTGGCTTCAACTGGTTGCTAGGGACAGCACATGGAACGTCTCCACAGAGTTTCTGCCTCATGCACTCCGGTGCTTGGAGCTTCTCCTTGAGATAAAGACCCTTGCATCTGACTTCACCATCGTACTCATCTCCGCCAAGGTGAGCTTTCTAGATTATTCTATGTGTTCCAATCATTCAGAGGCATTTACAACCCAAACTCCATAAAACATCTTGTGAACTGTTTTTCTCCTCTGCTTCTCCATCTTCCAGCTGACTTCAGCTGTCACCTCCCTAGGTGGGTCACGCTTTACTAGTTTGTGTGGTGGATACTTCCTGTCCTCACTGTCCACCTTCTGTTTCTTGAGTTATTGCGTATTACTTAAGTGTCAGTTTACTTAAGGTCAGATGTGCCCTGTGCTCGCAGCTTTATATGATGAGTCTTTCCATGGCTGATCACATGTTAAATAGCATCCCCCCTTCCAAATTCACGTCTCCCCAGAACCTCAGTCTTTGCAAATGTTAGTCATGAAGGATCTCAGTGACTCAATGCCAGTGAGTTTAAAGGGAAGCAAATCTTAATGACTTGTGTCTTTGTGAGGAGAGCCTGGGAGCAGGGGCACAATGGCACATGCCTGTGATTCAAGAGCCATGAATTTCAGGCCAGCCTGGGCTACATAGACCCTTATCTGAAAAACCAAAACACAACAATGGAAAAAAGAGGATTCAGAGGCAGTAAATCAAGGAGAGAGACAGGGATCAGAGGAATGTGTCTGCCAAGGACTGCTGGCAGCCACAGGAAGGTTTGGAGAGAGACTGAATAGAGTCTCCCTCAGCTTCCCAAAGAGTGGTTCTCAACCTGTGGGTCACGACGCCTCTGGGTCACGCACTAAATAGCCTGCATATCAGATATTTACATGACGATTTCTGACAGTAGCAAAATTACAGTTGTGAAGTAGCTACGAGATCATTTTATGGTTTGGGGATCACCACAACATTGAGGAACTGTATGGAAGGGCACAGTGTTAGGAAGGTTAAGGACCATTGCTCCAAAAGAAACCAACCCCACTGACACCTTCATTTAAAATCTTTGGCTTCCTATGCTGTTGCATCCAGCCACCCAGTTGTAATTTGTTGCATCAGCAACAGAAAACACGCACAGGCGCTTCCTAGCTCTGGGCTTCAAGAAGAAAAGGAACCTGTCTTTTCCCCACTTAGACTCCTGGCACAAGCCTGGGGTTTCTTGTGTAATGAGCAATTAATATCTGCTCATCAATAAACAGACTTTAGAGCCAGGCATTGTGGGCACACCTGTAATCTCAGCATTCTGGTTGCTGAGTTAGGAAGATTGTAAATTCAAGGACATCCTGGGCTAAGAGGCTAAGACCTTAGTTCATAACACAGGGTTTGTGGAAGCTGAGATAGTTTTTAAAATGCCCTCACTCCTTTCTTTCTTTTTCTTTTTTCTTTTTCCAGACAGGGTTTCCCTGTGCAGCCCTGGCAGTTCTAGAACTCTGTCTGTAGACCAGGCTCGCCTCACAGAGATCCACCTGCTCCTGCCTCCCCGAGTGCTGGAATTAAAGGCGTGTGCTCCCACATCAGGTCCTACTGTTTTTGGAGACAAGCTTTCATTATGTAGCCCTGGCTGTCCTGGAACTCACACTATAGACCAGGCTGATCTCAGCCTCTCAGAGATCTGCCTGCCTCTGCCTCCCAAGTGCTGAGATTACAGACATGTGCCACCATGCTGCTTGTCCATCTTGAATTTTGCATGTTGAAAAAATTTACCCCCAGGGGAGACAGTTACTCCAGACAAATCTCCCTACATACCTGGTTTCTAAATGTCTTAAGAGTGTCCAGTGGATTCTCCAGGAGACATCTGTGCCATTAAGCTGAGATCGAGAGGTCCTGTTACTTCTTTCTCCGAGCTGGTCCACTGATACACCACCCTGTGTGGAAGGGGGCCGGGTGCAAGCCCACTTTGGTGGGGGCTTCTCTCTTCTGTTCATCTGAGCCTATGATAGTGGTCCTGTGGACAGGTGCTCTCACACCTGGTCAGCCCTCTCCATCCTGTGCTTTGACTACTGGACAGGCAAGCTTCCCACGGAGTCAGGACTGGTGCTAGCTTCTGGGACTGATCCTCAGATGTTGCCTACGTTTTTCTTTCCGTTATTTATTTTTAGAAAATACCATGGGGTGGGTGGTCATACTGAGGCAATGGTTTTCACCAAACCTGTGGGTCCAGACTGCTTTGGGGGGGGTGTCAAACGACCCGTTCGCAGGGGTCACACATCATGTATCCCACATCTCAGATATTTACATTGTGGTTCATAACAGTAGCAAAATCACAGTTCTGAAGTGGGAATGAAAATAATTCTAAAGTTGGAGGAACTACAACGTGAGGAACTATTAAAGGGTCACAGCATCAGGAAGGTCGAGGACCACTGCTCTAGGGCGAGTGTGTTGAGGTCAGAGGACAGCATGCAGGAGTCGGTTCTCTCCTTCCACTAGGTGGGTCCTGGGATTAAACTCAAGAGTATTCAAGTTTGGTAGCAAACACTGACCAAACATCTGACTGGCGCTGTGTCCACCCNNNCCCCCGACCCCCACCCCGTCTCTCTGGCTTGGAACTCACCAAATAGACCAGCTTGGATGATCAGGGAACCCCAGAGATCCACTTGTTTCCCCTAACCCTCCTGCTAAGTGGTCACTATTGCATCTCAAACGTTTCTTTTAAATGTAGATTCTGAGGACGGACCTTGGGTCCTCCTACTTTCTGGAGCACAGGTTCTCCTGACTGACCCCTTGCCCCGCCCACCCGCACTTACGGGTGTATGGGAGAGGAAGAGAATTGAGTGACCAGGGACTGAGACGCTCGCAGCCAAGACAGCCCACAGATCTGAACTGCTCGCCAGGCTGATGCTGTTGCTGGTGAAGCTGAGAGCCAGTGGTGTCTGCACGTACTCATGAGCTTCGATTAGCAGTGCGTCCGCTTTGCGTGGTGCTCTTACTTCCTACCTTTTTCCCCGCCCCCAGTTTAGTTTTGGGTCAAGTCAATGCCTCTGCCGCTAGGGGTTCCAGGCAGTAGTTTAACCAAGCATCAAAGATCGATAGTCACTACTGAAAAGGTCAGAGACTCCCAGGGACCCGAGAACTGTTTCTAAAACGGGCGTCAGTGAGTAATGAATTAAGCTGTCAATTCAATCAAATACCTGGTTTGATTTTTGTTCTAAGAATTGACCACTTTCCCCGTTACCTTTCAGCAATCTCCCTTTATTCTCTCCCTCTTCCTCCTCCCACTCTATCCTGTTATGACGACTTGGGGGAGTGTTGTATTGACCTAAAAGAGGGTGCCAACTTTACCAGTGATTGGTGAGAGCTTGCTGTCGGGTATCCACCATGGAGACCAGCGCAGAAATGACATTCTGTGTAAGAAGAGAATGCCCCTTCCCAGGGGTGTAACCCTTCCCCAGAAGGAGGGATGGAAAAACCCTCATTGGGGGAAATCCTCATTTTCTTCTGACCTTTGCCATTAACTCCAAGACATTTGCTCCGGTTGCTTGTGTTCTGTCTCCCCAGGAGCTCTCAGCATTGTGGGGCAGGCAGCTTTCCGTCTTTGCTCTTGGGTAAATAGGTCAAATGGACATAAAAGGCACGTCATGAGCACATATCAGCTGGGACAAGATGAAGATAGCAGGAGCTTTTACCTCTCAGCCCTGTTTCATAGATGGGGACACGGGCAAGCACAGTGACCTAGATGGCAATGAATCTCAGAAAAGAAAGGGAACTGAAATATTAACCAGTGGGGCCTTGGTGTCGGCCTCCTTCACCGAAGATGAGACCAAAGAAGCCCATTCGATTGCTATGATTAGTTGCTCTTTAAGACTCATGAGTGCAGTCGTTCAATAATAAATCGCTTAGAGTCATGAGTCCAGTTCTTACCTTATGAGATACAGGATCCTAATGGCAAATAAAGATAAGAAAAGCCTTTGAAATGCAGGTGGGGTGTTGCCAGAACTGAAACCGCAGTTCAGCTCCCTCACGGGGCGTGGTGTGTGCGTGGGGGTGAACGGGGAGGCGAGGGGGTGTTTTCTGTATGAACCGGATGTAACCGGCTTGACTGCTTAGACTAGACCTAGCACACCCCTTCTGCCTTGGTCCCCAAGAGAAAGGAGAAATGCTGGGTTTCTCGCCTTCTGCATGGTGACCCTGGGGCTCTGGGAAGAGAATGACGCTGCTGTAAAAAGAATCAGGGGAGGGAGATTGGTGTTGGCTGCTTTCTGATTGTGATGAAACGCCCAACCCAAGCAGCGCGTGGAAGGATGAGTTTAATTTGGCTCACAGTTTGAGGGCACAGTTCCTTATGGCAGGGAGTCCTGCTGGCAGCTGGCCATGGGCAGGAAGCAGAGAGTGTGCAGTTGCTCAGCCTGATTTCCTTTTATTCAGCTTAGGACCCCAGCCTAGGGAATGGTGCCACCCACGTTTAAGATGGGTCTTCCCACCTCAGTTAATCCTGATTTTAAAAATCCCTCACAGACAAGTGCATGGGTTTGTTCCCATGATGATGCTGAATCCTACTAGAGTGACAGTCAAGATTAACAGGCCCAAATGCTGAGACCTGAAGAGAAGTCCAAAGCTGCCAGGCAAAGGAGGGGAACGGTGCTTCAAGCAGAGCAGATGATAGAACATTTTAGAACACTTGGAATGGCTCAAAGCGTTAGCAGAGAAGACAAGGGAATTTATTTTGGGGCCCTCCAGAAAGCTTCATTTAGGGTGCTGCTGGTGGAGAGGGATGTCAGGTCTAGGAGGGTACTGACCCATCTCCGTGAGCCCTGAGTGTGCCTGCACAGACTTACAGTGGGAGTGTGGAGAAAGAAGGGCCATTTGTCCAGGACACCACCTAACTGGGCTCTAAGGGTCTTATTCAGGAACGACAAACAAACAAAACTAGACAGTGAGCTCCTGAATGGGAGATGGGAAGAATCATGAAGGACCCAGTCCACTGCCTTTACCCACTGTTTGCTTGTAGTCGACTGTAGTCTGGGTGTCTTTTACCAGAGTGATTTGACTTAGCAGCCTTCTCAGGAGAGTCAGTCATCTGCCCATTTAAGAGAAGGTGATGTGGAGGCCTGATTAAGCTGTCAGTCCCTTTAACTAAGTCATCTCTGCAGCCCTGTCCCCCTCGACATACAAAGGCCACAATGATTTCCATGATTTCAGAAACTGATTTCCGCCCCCTTCAGCCTCTAAATTATGAATGGAACAAGGATGGTTTTTATTCCGGTCACATAGCAATTTAGCTAGTTGCCACCAAGAGCCTCGTCATCCATTCTAAATTCTTTGTCAATGAAGGCTGGGCACGCTTGAACTCTGCAGTGTGGCTTGTCTCTGCTGCAGCGGAGGCTCTCTGGCATTCTCATTCCCGGATTCTAACACGCATAATTTATGCAAAGGCAAGAGGCTTGGCTTCTGTCTAGCCGTGTCTTAATTTGTACTGATTTTCTTGTTAGCAGCCTGCTGTAATGTCTGGCCGCCAGTTTCCAGCTTCGCTGTGCAATGTATTTTCAGACTTTAATGAGGACCCCTGTTGGCGAACTGGCCTGAGCTTGCCTAGATAGATTTGGGGAAGAAAAAAAAACCTTTCCAAATAACAAGGCCAGGTTAGTGCTTATTCGTTAGTCCCTACCAAATGGACACGGTGGCCTGGAGGGATGGGATGGGAAGGAAGGTAATGCATGGGCCATGTATGTGTAGAAGGAGCAGCGAGTTGCGTTCCCCCCTGGATCCCAGCTAGCTTACCCCCGAAATAATCACAGAAACTGTATTCATTTAAACACTGCCTGGCCCATTAGTTTTAGCCTCTTTTTGGCTAACTCTCACATATTGATTTAACCCATTTCTAATAATCTGTATCTCACCATGAGCTTGTGGCTGACCCGGAATCTAAGTCGTACAGACTGGACCGTCGAAGTACCGCCCGTCGAGAGAGCCTCTGCTTTCTTTCTCTCAGAATTCTGTTCTGTCTACTCTGTCTATCTAAGCTGCTGTCCCATCAAAAAGCCAAGGCGGTCTCTTTATTTAACCAATGAAAGTAACACATAGACAGAAGACCCACCTACATCAGCCATGTCTTAAATCTCTATTTAGGGGAAGTGGAGAGATGGCACTAGCTGGGCTTTCCAAAGACCCCGTCAAACCCCTTGAGTTTCTCTTTTGAACTTTTTGTCATGTGCCGGATATTGCTGGAGTGGCCTAGCTCCACCCAGGTGGTGTGTCTGGGGCCAGAGCTGCAGGCTGAAGTCCCTGCTATCTGGAATCCACGGTCTGCAGAGGAGAGCAAAGCTACATTTTGGTGATGTATGCATGTGCTATGACGGCTCTCAGTGATGACCTTAGGATGCCTGCAGAGACATCACACTCAGGACAGACGCTACAGACGGGCAAGCTGGGATAACAGTTAATCAAGGTAGTCACCTGCCCTGTCCACATCATTAGTGCAGGCTGCTGGAAGTAAATGTATATAGCACGTGGCTTGGGCAAATATTTCTTACTGCTCTGGAGCCTGAAACCACAAGGCCACAGTGTCAGCCTGGTTGGGCTCTGGGGAGGGTTTTCTTCCGGGATTGCAGACAACCACCTTCTTGTATTCTTCTGTGGCACAGTGAAAGTGTGACGAAGTCTGTCTTCCTCTTTTTCTTCTACAGCGTCGGGGTCACATCCATGACTTTGTACAGTCTAGGCAAGTGGTGTGCCCATGAGCTACAGCCCCAACCCTAGCCCTCCCCATCATTAAATAGGGGTACTATTCTCATCGTAGTCATCATGGGGATTTTACCCTGCTGATTTCAAACTTCAGTTGTCTCCTGAAGGTCCCACCTCTGAAGCCATTACATTAGCAACTAGGGTTTCCGTATGTGAAATAAATTTTCTTTTATATGTCTTTATTCCATCCTCTTCCCCTGTGTGTGTGCACGTGTGTGCGTTTGTGTGTGTGTGTGTGTGTGTGTCTGTCTGTCTATGCACACTCAAGCCATGGTGGATGTTAAGAGGATAGATCTGCAGGAGTTGATTCTCTCATTCCACCATGTGGGTTCTGGGAATTGAACTTGGCTGATCAGACTCGGAGGCAGGCACCTTTACCTCTTGAGCCGTCTCAACAGCCCCTGCATGCGAATTTTCTAGGAACATATAAACCCTTAGCCCACAGTGCCAGGTGGGAGGAAGTAATGGTCAGCAGCTTTGGAGCACTCTAGACCCATGGGCAACAATCCATCCAGGGGACAGAAGTCCCTCCTCGCTGGCAAAACTAAGCTCTTTTCCACACTCCATCTGCACTCTTAGCACACAAACTTCACACTCACCAGGGGAACTTGGAATTCTGGGTTCCTGTGTAGCTTTTGCTAAGAAAGGAATCCTGTTGACCATGCTGACACTCTAGTTCCTATGTTGCCCTTGGAAGTGCAGAGCGGAGGACATTCCTCTGTCTTTCTCAAGCTTGTGTGGTTTGTGTGGATCTGAGTCAGGTCTAAGAACTGGGAGCTCTAGGCATAGCCCTCAGGACCTTCCCAGCCGAAGAGCAGTTCCTTTTGACGCGATGACCTAGATGATGTCATACTCCAGGAGGGCTGGCCAACTTCCACCCGAAAGCTATATAAGAAAGAGCCCAAGGACTAGGGTGGGATAAGCCTGGTTTAATCTCTAGCTCTATCACCTCCCGGCTGTTGATAGTCTCCTGTGCAGTCAGGTGATTAGAAGCCTCGGTATAAAGATTGCACCAGCACCGGGCTTGGGGAAGTAAAAAAAAACCTCAGTGTTCCCTGTAAGCTCCCTCGTCTGTAAAGATACCTCTTACAGATCATTTAAAAAGTAGAAATATGTGCCACTGGGGAGGCATAGGCAGGTGGATCTCTGAATTCAGGCCAGCCAAGGCTTCATAGTGAGACTCTGCCTTCAAACAAACAAAATAGAATGAGGATGTAGCTCGTTTGGGCAAGTGCTTATCTGGTATGCAGAACTCTGGGTTCGATCCCCAGCACACGTCTATAATCTTAGCATTTGGGAGATTGAAGCAAGAAAATGAAGATTTGAAGATACATATCACCACCACCACCTCTGCCACCTCCTCCACCGCCCCCACCACCTCCTGAGCTCAAGATCAGCCTGGGATACATAGCAAGACCTTGCCTCCATGTCTTGGAATAAACAAGAATAAAAAAATCATCATCCTGCTTGTATTTACACACACTAAGATGGCCCCCTAGCCACCCCTGTGCTGTACCTAGAACCACCATGGTGTGTGTACCCTCAGGCAGGGCATCACTGCATAGGTAAGATGCAAATGGAGGCTCTTTTCTGGTAAGGCAAACTTTAATGCCAAGTTTTACCTTCAGTGCTTGGGTCTGAACCCTGGATCTTGTGCATGCCAGGTAAGCGCTCTATACCTGAGCTAAACTTCCTGCCCCTTGCCCAGAACTTCTTTTGAGGACTGCTCCCCGGTACAAATACTCTCAGAAAGTCTTGTGCTCGCTGTTCTCCCATAGCAGAACATTCCTTGTTGAGCCCCTGCTGTGCAATAATGCTCTTGTACCCCGTAAAGATTTGTCACTCATGTTGGTTTAATAAAATGCTGATTGACCAGTAGCCAGGCGGGAAGATCGGCGGATCCATAGGAGTCACATGGAGGGTAGGTGTGCCGCTGTAAAATGCCACACAGAACTCTAATGGCCCTGGTACAGATGTTGACAGATGAGCTAGAGAGAGCTGTGAGGACAGGGAGGACAGGTCACGGGCTCCCAAAGTCACTGCTCACCATCCTGGGGGACGAGCAAAGACTATGATGATGGTAGGTTTGTGTGGGTAGCTAGGAATCTGAAAGGGCAGAAAAAGGGTGAGCTGAGTCATTCCTTCATTTGTTCTTCCTGTTAAAAAGTATATTTTGGTTTTTCAAGTTTTTGTGCCTGTGTATATTACAAGCTGAAGCTGTTTCCCCTCGGAGCCTCCTTTTCCTTTCATGGTCCGGCTTGTCCCCCTAAACACACACACTCTCTCTCCTCTGTCTCTCTCTTTCTCTCTCTCTCTTTCTCATATCTAGGAACCTTATGGTGAAGGAAAAAATGTTTGTGTTTTTGTGATTGGCTAAATTCACTTAATATGATTATTTCCAGTTGTGTCTATTTTCCTGCAAACATAACTTTGTTCTTCCTGACTGAACAACAAAACAATTCTATTGTGTACATACAACACTTTTTTTTTATTTTGAGACTGGCTTTCTTTTCATAGCCTTGGCTATCCTGAAGCTAGCTCTGTAGCCCAGGCTGGCCCCGAACTCACAAAGATCTGCTTGCCTCTGCCTCCCAAGTGCTGGGATTAAAAGTATGTGCCACCACCGCCCAGTTTATATACCTAGGTCAACTCCACAATTTAGTTATTGTGAAAAATACAGAACGCTTCACAAATTTGCATGCCGTACTTGTGATGGGGCCCCACTCAATCCCCCCTGTCTTGTTTCAGTTTCAGTATGTGTGCTGCTGAGGTGAGAACTCTTCAGTTCCAAGACACAGTCTCATGTAGTCCAGGCTAGCCTTGAGCGTGCTGTGTAGCCAAGGATGTCCTTAAACCCCTCATTCTTCTGCCTTCACCTCCCACATGCTGAAGTCACAGGCAGGTGTGTTCCATCAGTCACACCCAGCTTATGTGGTGCTGGGTGTCGAACCCGGGGCTTTGTACATGCTAGACGAGGGCCCTATCGCTGAGCTCTGTCCCCAGCTCGTTCGTTTTGCTTTTTAAGACATGGTCTCACCTGAGCACGGTGCCCACCCCCCCTTTATTCCCAGCAGTTCCAGGACAGCCAGAGCTACACGGAGAAATCCTGTCTCGCTAAACAAAACAAAACAGGGCAAGGTCTCACTGTTGTCCTGGCAGATCTTGAAGTGCGATCCTCTGTAGTCTCCCTAGTAGCTGAGACCATAGGCCTGTGCCACTAACCCTGCTGGTTATCTGTCCCTTTAATGCTTTGAGAAGAAGAAAACCATAGACATTGGCCCTCTCTGTCCCGCAGACTAGAAGATCAGAATGTTTTGTTTGGGTCATGCTCCCTCAGAAGTGCTGGGAGGTTTCTCGTCTTCCAGCTTCTGCTGGCTTCAGGCTGCCTGGACTGACTGACCTCACTACAGCCTGTCACCCTTCTTTTCATGTGACATCTTCCCCCATGCGACCCTGGATCTTTGCACTCTGTCTTCCCTCTCGCTTCTCTTCTCTTTGAACAAGGACACTGATTAAATTGGATGAGAAAATCCTTTCTGCTCCAGTGTGACTCTGTTGAAACCACACATGCAGTGGCTCTGCTTCCACAGAGCTTGCATTGGAGACACTGGGATGTGAACTTCCACAGATCTTTTTACATTGATTTGTGGGTGGCTGGGTAGGTGGATGCTTGTGCGTGTGTGCATACGGAGACCGGAGGTCAGCCTCCAGTGTGATCGTTCAGGAGCTGTCCACTTTGTTTTATTGATTTTTTTTTAAAGAAAAGATCTATTTGTACACACATGCACACACACACACAAATATTTACCCTAGTGTGGGTATAGAGGTCAGAGGACAACCTGTGGGAGTTGCTTACACTATGTGACTCTCACAGATCACAATCAAGTAGTCAGGTATGCCATAAAGTGACTTTACCTGCTCAACCATCTTGCTGGCCCCACTTCATTTATTTCTTATTTATTTATTTATTTATTTATTTATTTATTTATTTATTTATTTATTTATTTAGGTTTCTTGAGACAGGGTTTCTCTGTGTAACAGTTCTGGCTGTTATGGAACTCACTTTGTAGACCAGGTTGGTCTCGAACTCACAGAGACCCTCCTGCCCTCAGCCTTCAGAACACTGGGGTTATAGGTGTGCACCACCATGACTGGAAGCCCACTTTATTTTTTTTGAACCAGGGTCTTTCATGGAAAGCTGGGGTTCACTTGTTTGACTAGACGTGGTGATGCCCAGAGCTTCTCTTGTTTCCACTCCCACAGGACAAGGATTCCTCGTCCGTGTTACTGTGGTCTGCTTTCTGTGTGCCACATCACTGGCTGAGCTCTCTCTCCAGCTCTCAAGTGTATCTTCGTCAAGGGAGACAATCTAACTTGTAGCAGGTGATGAGGGTTCAGAAGTCTGAAAAGGTAGGTTGAGGCAAAACACAGAACATGATGGGTTCTGATGAATAAGCAGAAGTCAGTCCATGAAGATGGAGGGACCAGAGACTCAGTGTTTGGTTAGTGCGCTAAAATGGATTAGAGATTGACTGGAGTGGGGGGCAGCTGCCACCTGAGTTCTGGATGGCAGCATGGGAAATAAAGAGGCAGGAAGTGATATACAGGCTGTAGAGATAGCTCAGCTGGTAAAGCCACTTACTAAGAAAGCTTGATTAGCCAGGCGG
>LOEQ01000810.1:705337-748655 GCA_001685075.1 Bramus lutescens | reverse complement strand
TCTTTATTAACCAATGAAAGTAACACATAGACAGATGACCCTCCCACATCACCACAGTATTGGTATCTTGTCAATATTAAAAGCAATGCCAGTGCTCGTGTTATTAGACATCCTTTCTGACCCTGGAAGAGTATCAAGTGTTGCAGTTTCTTTAGCAGTCCCCATGTTTTAGATGAATTAGCAGAGGCCAGTGTATATTGAAGTCACATGATGAAGATAAAGCAGTTATTTTTTTATCATGCTAAGTAAATGGTATGACTTTTTTTTGTTACTGACTCAGTCTAATTAATTTAAGTTCTGATTGGCAGCCAAAGGTAGGTGATATTGCCTCTTGAAAAGCTTGTGCTCCAAGCCCAGATGAAAAGGATGGAGACTTCGAACTGTTTTCCAGGCTTGTTTGAAGTTTTTTGTTTTGTTTTGTTTTTCTTAGAGTTTCCAGTGGGGATGCCAAGCTGGCAGCAAATGAAGTGCACTGTAATGTGAAGCCTTAGAAATAATTATTGGACTACAGCCATCGTTATCAAAAGTGCTGCTACAGAAATGTGCCAAAGGAAGATTTTCAAATTAGACTTGGCTTGCACATATAAATGTTAGCTTGTAAAGCTCAAGATATACCAAATTGTAGTCCATTAGTCCCCTGCATTTTATTGCCCTTTTTGAAATAATCATGCACTTCAGAGCACCCTTTAATCTGAGCTAAGTTGTGGCTGGGTAAGAATGCAGCTTCTTTTTTCTTTATCCTTTATGTACTTAGATGAGGAAAATTTCATAAATAAATCACAGCTAAAAATCAAATTTTATTTCCACCTTTTTATCTTCATGGAAGTCCAGCTTTAAGGCATTTGAGTGATGCATTAATCCTCAGCTGCATGAGTCCACTGGAAAAAAAAAACCTTGAAAGTCACTTTTTTTTTCTCTGTTTTGTCTCTTGTACAGCCTTTTTATGACCTCTAGGAAAAGATCTTTGGCTGAAAGGCTAAAACTTTTACTTCTGTTTTTGCACCTAGTATAAGTTTAATGGAGATCATTAAAATGATCATTTTTTATTTAAATCAAGCTAAAGACAATCTACACTAAGACATAAGAATCCTAAATGCGTGGAGATGAATGTACATGCCAGACTGAGCAAATATACTGATTTGCCTTGAGTGAGACCTTCTTTGACAATTAGCTTCATGCTATGTGATTAGAGTAGCCCGTGTGGAGGGTCTTACACCAGCCAGATTTCTGACATCTCCCTTTGCTTGCTATTTTTTAAAACTTATTTTAAATTGTCTGCATGGAGGGGTATGTAGACATGAATGCAGGTGCCCTCAGGGGCCAGATGTGTTGGATCTTCGTGGAGCTGCAGTTCAGGCAGCCATGAGCCACCTTACGTTGTTCTGGGAATTGAACCCAAGTCTTCTGAAAGAGTACTGTACATGCGTAGCCACTGGGCCATCTATCTAGCTCCTTGGGCTTATTATTTCATACTTTTAAAAATTGCTAGTTCTCAATCAAGATAGAAGTTGTGAATTGAGAACATGCACAGAGTTTATTGGGACATTTTAAATGGTCTATAAAATATATTGATGATTGCTAAAGTTTATGATTTTAGATGCTGAACTGATGTAAAGATTTGCCCTATTAAATTTAAAGCATTTAAACACCTTATGTGAACTATTACACATATAATTAAATAATTTTTCAGATGCTTATTTCTGCTTTAGGTTATATAATTTTACATTATTTAATAGATTTTCTTTAGGTAAACATATGGTATATAATTTTAAACTGTAGTATTTAAATATTTGATGTTTTCAAATATTATCCAGTACTGTTTCTTTTCCATGTATAGGTAAACATAGGTAAGTGTTTGATGAAGTTTCATCTAAAACATTTCTTAAATGTTTTTAAGAGTGTCTCAACACTTAAAGAATTACATAGGTTAATCCCTTTTATCTCTAAGCAATGGATGAATATCTCTTTCCCTGCCAAACCCAAACCGAAATGGGGTCACCAGGTACCTACCACACACACACACACACACACTACTAAATAAAACAAACACCTGAAGCAAAGGTTTTCAAAGTTCCATAGGTCTGTAGCCATTGCTGTGAAGTGTAGTGACTGTAAGCAGCATCTGGCCTGAAGCCTGATTAGAATGGCTTTGTTCCCATGCTTGGTGTCACATGCTGTGGAGCAGCCTTAAACCCCACAGGACATGTGAATGATGACCATCATTATAAAGAGGAGGAGGAATTCCGATGGAAGACATGGGTTTGTCAGGGTGTACTACCGTGATTATTATCAGGGGTCCAAGAAGATAGATATAGATAAGGATTTGAATGGATAGACACAGGTGGTTCTTACATGGAGATGAAGATCCATGGCATGTTCATTTAGCCCATATATGCAAAGGGTTCCTTAGGTACAGATGTGCTGTGCCCAAACACAGGGTGGGTTGGTGATGGGACCTGGGAAGAACTAACCCCCATGTATACTGTCTGATTATAAAGAGACTGAAGAGCCCTGATTAAAAGGAAGCTACATGTCACTTTTCCCTATCAGTCTGTTGACCACTCAGGCTTGGGAAAGCTTTCCAGATTGGAGTCAGGGAGAAATTTGACATTCTGATAGAAAATATTTATGTTTCTATAGGAGACCCTGTAGTGACATATCTTAGAGGGAGGATTGTAAAATCACATCTGGTAACTCCAGAAAGCTCAAGTTCTTTCTGCTCACCTTTTAAAAGGCAGTAGCATAATGGATGGTTTGGGAAGGCTGTTTCCTCCCATCGTGATAAAATTCATATATTGATTTACAAGAGTTAAATTGTTCTATCACTGGCATTTGTCATTGTTACAGTTAGGAATAGGCAGCTTTGTGTGTTTATATGAGCTTGCCAGTAGGGAAGGAAGATAGCCTAGTTTGTCAGGAAAACATCACTGTTAGGCAGCCACCAGCAGGCTGTCTGGAGGCCCACTTCAATCAACTATGGAGTCCTGGCTGGAGCTCCCACAAGGATGATCACCTTAGAAATGTGTCCAAGCCCCAGATTCCTGTTCTATAAGAGAAAGGACAGAGTACCTCTTGCATGGGCTTATTGTGAAGATAAACAAAAGATGCTATATACAAATATTTTGGTTAATTCACAAAAGCCTAGTCAGAGCTTCAGAACTTGAATGCATTTATAAGTTAATGTCTTCATATTTTCCTTCTATCAATATGTGGAGAGTTCTGTTGCTTTGTGACATCCTTTTGAGGGTACAGTTTCAGTATGATGTATGAACAGATATGACGGCCATCAGTTTTAGGCAGGTGAACTAGTAAAAACAGTTTTAGGCCACTGTATGGTTCAGTTGCTTTGACCATCTGCAGGCCAATGGATGGTGTGCATATGTCTTTCTAACTGACATGATGCAGTTTTAAAACTGCAGTAGAATTCACATGCCATTATACTCCCTTGTGTAAAAAGTATAATTTGATAGACTTTTAATAGAGCAATTTGTAACTATTGCCACTATCCAATTCCATATCATACTCATGGCTCAAAAGGAAGCCACATACAAGTAACCAATCTCCCCAGCAACAGATTTATTTTCTGAGTATAGGCTTTCCAGTGCTCTGGGAACTCCTTCAGCCAATAGCCTTTAAGATACAGGCCCATTTTGGGTGTGGTCTCATGTATTATATATACAGACAAAAAGCGTGCATGGGCCCCTTGGCTGCTGTATTCATTCCAGTTCCCCACACACACACAGAGGACTGTGGATCACTACTCTTTTTGTGAGTTTACCCCCTAATAAATAAACCTTCATTATACTCCATTCTGGGCTAGTGTGGAAATCTTTCATAATATTATTATTTTCCCTTCTCAGGTCTTTGATGGGGTTGAAGACTAGATAGTCATAGTTACTTTTCTCTCATGACTTAACCAAGCCATTTCTAATAGACTTAGACTCCTTAGAATAGGATAACTATTGAAACATTTAGCATATGTTTCTTGCTTGATGTTGTTCATGCTGGTTGTAATTCTAATTTTTATAGTTGATATTTGTTCTTATTGTATATAGTTTTATATTAGGCTTAGAACTCTCTTATTTAGACAAAAGAGGGAGTTGTGGGAACTCCTTCAGCCAATAGCCTTTAAGATACTGGCACACTTTGGGCATAGTCTCATCTACTATATATGCAGACAAAAAGCATGTGTGGGCCTCTTGGCTGCTGGATTCTGTTTCAATCCCTCGTGCACACAGAGGACTGTGGATCATTACTCTTTCTGTGAATTTACCCCCAAATAAACAAACCTTTATTATACTCCATTCTGGGATAGTGTAGAAATCTTTTATACAACGACATTTTAGTTCTGAACTTTTTACATAAATGGGACCACATGTTATTTTTTATGACTGATTTTACTTGCCTTAATATTTTTAAAATTTTATATACATAATCTCCATGTTGTAGAATATATAAAAAAGTTCCTACTTTTTAAGTCTAAGTAATACTCCATTGTATAGATATCCCACATTTTATCTATCAACCAGTAAGTGGAAATGCGTAGTTTTGGTATAGTTTGTTTTTAGGGGCATATTTGAATACCGTTATGTCTTCATCAAAATGCATATTATGTGTTTTTACCCCCACCCAGACAGATTGCTCAATTGTCAGATTTTGAAAGAGAAGCTTCATAGAATATGGATCTGAAAATGCTATCTGAATTTTATTTTAGAGAGGGCTAATTTTCTTCTTTTATTACCTAGTTCTTTTTTGGTTTTAATTTTTTTAAATTTTGCAATTAAAGAGTTACTGCATTTTCCCCTTTCCCTTTCCCCTCCCAAGTCCCTTCTTCATCCTTTCCCCATGTAACTCTGGAGCTTTATGAACTTTGTAGGGAGAAGGAGGAACAGCTCTGCCGTGCGACTGAGGTTCAGAGGTTGCAGGCCCAGCAGGCAGATGCTGCCCTGGAGGAGTTTAAGCGGCAGATAGAAGTGAACTCTGAGAAAGTCTATGCGGAGATGAAAGAGCAGGTAAGACACACACTCATCCTCAGAAACATCTCACTTTTAACCACTTGGTGAGGGCTGGAGACTGCCTCAGAAGTTAAAACGCATATTGCCTTTACAGAGGACCCTAGCTCTGTTCCCACCACCCCTACTGGCTGGCTCCCAACAGCCTGTAATTGCAGTGTCAAGGAATCCAACTGCCTCCATAAGAACTGAGCTTACCTGTAGATACCCTCACAAAGGCTCACGTGAGTATGTGTAATTAAAAAGAAGGTTGAGCATAGTTATGAGTTTCCAGGCCTGCCTATATTCATGGCAAGTTCCAGGCCAGCCACTAT
Source organism: Bramus lutescens (assembly GCA_001685075.1). NCBI lineage: Eukaryota > Metazoa > Chordata > Mammalia > Rodentia > Cricetidae > Bramus > Bramus lutescens. Next base: position 743,329 of record LOEQ01000810.1, on the reverse strand, counting down.
ATAGTAAGACCTCCATCTTAAGAAAAAGAAAGCTTTGTTCAAAGTAGCAATAACACTGGGTCAGAGACTGAGAATGAAAAGGGATATGATCCCTTGATTTGCCTTTGAAGCCAGAATGATCATTTAAAAGTCCTGCATGAAGTGTGAGAATGTCAAAAATGCATCTTGCCCTGAGGATGGATGAACCTACCAGGCAAAGGCTTCCACATGCTGGCTTCTGCAGAACATGGGTTCAACTCAACCAGGTCTGTGCTTCCCAATGTTCTGTAAATACTTTTATTAATTAGTGACATTGATTCTTTCAATGGGAAACTCAAGAGGAAATAAATTGTTTCCAGTTCTTGAAAGTTAAGTTTTTATGGTAGCTTTTTTTTGTGAGAAAATTAGATATTTGCAAAATAATAGAGGAAATTATTATAACTACCTAAGTATTATGAAGAATCTACATTGTTAACACTGTGTATGCAAACTGAATTAGATAATATCTAATTTAATTTTTTATTCATGTCTACTCATGTTTTTTTCTAGCTGTAAGAAATTAATTTTATGTAAATTATTTCAATTCATTTTATATTTCATTTAAAATCTCTATAATTTATATATAAAATATAATAGCTTTTTATTAAAGAAGAAGAATTTAATGTTGTAATTTTATGTATATAATATATATAATATCCATATAATATGGTTTTTAAGCATGTGTTGATTTGTATTGATTCTTTCATTGAAAGAATATGTGATTGTTATATACACATGAAATTAGAGTAAATTTTTAAAAGAAAAGATTATATAAGTACTAAATGCTTTTTTCTACTATTCTCATTTGATTTGTTATATTTGATAGTATATATTTGTATTCTATGTTTAATTAGAATATTTTACTGGTAAATATATTTTACCATTTGAAGATGACTACATTTTAATTATCAGTTTCTTGTAGTAAGTATGTTTAGATTACTTTATAGTACTTTCTGTCATAGTTAGAGTTTCTGTTGCCGTGATGAAAACTATGACCGAAAGCACCTTGGGAAGGACATCTTACACACTTATATCACAATTCATCGAAGCCAGTGAGAGCAGGAATTCAAGTAGGGCTGTACCCTGAAGGCAGGAACTGAATCAGAAGAAATTTGATTTCCCAAAAAGAAGGTATATACATTATAAAATACAAATTTAAGAATTTGAACAAACTAGGAAATGTCTCAGTTCATAAAGTGTTTGCCACATAAGCATGAGGCCACTATCAACTATGTAAAAGCCATACAGGGTCACACACTTCTATAGTTCTAGCAGAAGAGACCAGGCATGGGGAGAAGACAAAGACAGCAAATCCCTGTAGATTGCTGGCCAGCCAGGCTAGTTAAGAACACACCACTACAACGTTATGTAGTCTTTCTTGTAGGCATCCAGCTTCCAAATATTACTTTTTCAGTTTGAAAGTAGATTCAACAATCATTCTTCTATCCACCTTTTCTTTTCAGAATGAGATCCCCGAATCTAATTTTCTTTGTTTGGTTTCCTCCCTGAGTATGGCCAATAACAACTTGCAACCAACCTCACTAACAGATGACAAACATCCATAACCCACTGAACAACCAAAAACCACCTACTCCACCTCTTAGAAGTGTGGGCATCATGTTATTACAATTACTTCCTGTTGTCTGGGGGTGACAGCATCTTTAGGGGACCCTGAAAAAATGAGATAAAGATCAAGTCCTGTGAGAGCTAGCTTGTCAGAGACCAGCTTCAACAAAAATGCCACTTACCAGGGTAGGGCATGGGAATTAGAAAAATAGTAAAGAGAACAAAGACGTGAGTGAAAATAATAAAACATAGGATATTATTTGGAGGAAGTTCCAGTGAATACTGAAATCACCCGCATTTAATTTCCACTTGCTTAAAATACCTCCGACCCCAAAAGCTAGTAGTAAGATAAAAAAAAACGCATCACCAGTCACCAGGATCTTCTTTCCCTTCTCAGACTGCATGCTGTTGTAAGTCAGGAGCATTGGTTCAGGTACCCCTTTGCTTGGCCTGTAGCATAATGGTATGAGGAAGTCAGGAACACAGTCTCTCATTCCAACTCTTCAGTGGGGGCATTAGTAGCTACAGTATGATCGGGGCTGGTACCCTTCTGCTGGATACATCAAACCAGATGTTCTGGAAACTATCTTGTTTGATCCTCATTCTGTGAAAAAACACAAACATGCCCTCGACCCCATATTAATACAGGATCAGGTCCTCTCCATAATCCAGTGCAAGGGTCTTTCTACCTTGCTTTAGCAAAGGTCACCTTGGTGCCATCATGCCAAAATCTACCCACGACAGATTGCTCACAGGCATCCATATTCAAGAAATTTAGAATAAAAAGTGCATAACTTAAGGCCTTATGTGGTGACTGAGCATATAATTCTCCCATTTTTATCTTTGGAAGTTGTGTTTTCAAGGAGCCATGTGCACGCTCCACAATTCCTTGTCCTTGAGGATTATAAGGAATACCTGTCATATGTTAGATGTTCCATTGGAAACAAAATTGTTGAAATGCTTTACTAACATATCCTGATGCATTATCTGTCTTTATCATTTTTGGAGTTCTTATGTATGAGAAACATTTTTGGGTGCTAATTGTTGGAGATCAGCTTCGACAAAAATACCACTTATCACGGTAAGAGCATGGGGATTAGAAAAATAGTAAAGAGAAAAATGTAGAACTCAATAAAAAATCAATAAAAAAACTAAAAAAAGAAAAGAAAAATAGTAAAGAGAACGAAGACATGAGTATAAATAATAAAACAGAAAACACAGGATAGTACCTAGTACTGGGAGGGAGTTCCAGTGACTATTGAAATTACCTGTGTTTAATTCCCATTTGCTTAAAATACTTCTGACCCCAAAAGATAGGAGTAAGATTTAAAAAAACTGCATTAACATGATACAATGAAATGAATATATCAGTTGGAGGTTGCGGCTACATTCATTGTTAAACATTCTGTTGCTAGAACAAGACAAGTAATGCTCACACCCTAGACTAAAACATTTTGTAGGCAAACCACTTCCTGGGTTGAATTGTTATCTCCTTAAGGGAGTAGGAACTTAGTTGGATCCTTAGACTTTTGTTTGGGGTAGAAACATAACTACTTCTCTATTCCTGAAATACAAGGTCTGGATATTCGCCACATCTGTTGACAATAATCTTGAAAGAGCAGAACTCTGTGATCTAAATCAAGAAGTCTTTCCCTGGGAAGTCCCACGTATTTTTTTCTGTCTAGCTATTGGCCATTTAGCTCTTTATTAAACCAATCAAAAGGTTCATTAGGCAGAGATGAATCTTTACAGTGTAAATAAATATTCTGCAACAACAAAAAATTGAAGTCGAGAAAATATAAATAATTGAAACATTGAGACCAGTTGAACCTTGTAATGTTTATTTAATCATAAAAAAAGAGAAAAGGAAAAAATATAGAACCAGGTACCATGCTATAATAAAAATGTTAAAGAATCCACAGCACCCTAGTCTCAAAATATGATGATTTGTTTTTATAACCAAAGAGACAGAAGTGACCAACAGCTATTTTCTGCTTGGCACACATTGCCAGTTGCCTTATTTGGGTATAACATGGCAGCCTTCAGCTTGGACTTGGCTGGTGGCTGGATGTTGTGACTCACTGTTGTACTGCTGCTCGCCTATGGCCTGTAGTCTTAGGTTACACCCTGCTTGCCCAACCGCCACACTGCATGTGGAAGTTACTTTAGGCCACACTCTTTGTTGAAGTATGGAGACTAGTTTAGGCCAGTTTATTATTTCAACAAAATGGGGGTACTAATACCATTAATTATGAAGATGCACATTTTCATAAAGATGTTTAGAAGGTAATTGGAGAACCTGAGAGGGAATATTGCCAAAGAACAGGATCAGAGTACAATAAAGTACGCTCTTGTAGTAGCAAACATTAATAGGCTTTTTCTGCTTAATGAATACTATTAATTAACAGACAGATCCACAAATATGCTTTGACAAATAAAATTAATCAAAAATTTTGTTAAAAGGATGACAAAAATGTGTCATTTATTTTCAAGGAATATGAAGAATAACTAACAAAACATCATGCAAATTAGAATTACTGTAAGTCATTATACTAGACTAAAGGGCATGTGTTTGTGTGTCAAAGGCAGTACTTCTCAGTTCACATGCTGGAAAGGTGCTGGGAAGCACAGAGAGATCATAGTTGCTGGGTGTTTTTACTGTGACTACTATTTTTTTTTGTCTATTAGACCAAGAAGCATGAACCAGACAAATTTTCTACTTTCTACCATGTCAGACAACATATTAAATCTTTACTCTTGTAAATCAGTTACGAAATTCAGTAAACAAAACTTCATTTTACTTCTAAAACTTGATGTATCAAAGAAGACATATTGTTTACCACATTGGAAATTCAATTTCTGTTGAAACTGCCACATTGACTTCACCACAATTAAAGGGTTTTGCTCTTTGAAAGACTCTAATAAATGACAACAAAAGGAAAAACTGGAGAATGGGAGAAAATATTTTAATTTCTACATTTCAAAGAATTTGCATCAAAAATATGAACGACATTAATACAACTCAATAAAAATACAAACGACCCAATTAAAAATAGACAGAGAATTAAATAGACACGTCAAAGAAGATGCACTAATGTCCAGGAAGCACATAAAAGGATGCTGAACATCTCACTAATGAGATGCAAACTAAAGCAAAAATGAGATGTCACCCTTCTTTACATAGAATGGATTGAATGACAAAGATGAGCGGGCAATATGAAGTGTTGAAAAAGATGTGATACAGTTGGAGTTCTTGTTTGTTGTTAGAAAACATGAAAAACAGCATTACAACTTTGGAAGATTGCCAGTTAAAAAACAGTTAAACATACTGTATGTCAGGTATTCTGTGTATTTAATGAAGAGAAATAAAAATAGATGCAGATAAGAACTTATGCACAAATGTTGACAGCAACTTTCTTCATAAATATCCCAAACATCAGTAATTCAAATACTACTCAACAAATGAAAAGATGGACAAGAGCTAATGGAATGTTGCTGAGCAATCAGAGGGATTTGGTTATTGATAATTCTCAACAAGTGAATACTTGAGAGTCCTGTAAAGGAAAGAAGATAAAAACAGAAAGGTCTATACGGGATGCTTTCTAATCACTGAGTTCTGTTAGAATACCATAGAAGATGTTGAGGTTTTTTTTTTTTTAATTTTGCAGATCAACTGAATTGATGTCAGAGCAAAGGTCTCATTTTCTTTGGGAAAATTTCATTTTCATAAGCTTCAAAGTTTTATCATGCTGCATTGGTTTTGGTCGTGCCACTGGGGGAATCTGACGCTTGGGTGGTGATTTTAGTCACCCCACCCAATGACTGTAGGCACCCATGAAACATTCTCTAGGACAGACGATATGCTTGGCCACAAGACAAGTCTCATAAATTTGCAAGGATTAAAATTATACTAAGTGTGTTCTTTGAGCCACATTATCATAAATTGCAAATAAATGACAAAATTAATATGCAAAACATTCAAATATCTGAAAATTAAACAACAGACTTTAAAAAGTATTTCATGGGTCAAGCACAGTAAAACAAAGAAAATAAATTTTGAACTGATTTAAAGAAAAAAGTATGGCATATCAAAATTTATTCAGTTCAAATAAAGTAGTAAGTAAGGAAAAATTTATAGCTTGAAGCACCTATATCCAGAGAGGAAAGTCTTAAGTCAGCACCCTCAACTTCACCCTAAGAATGAATGAAAAGTAAAGCAAGCATGTGTCCATGCCAGCAGAAGGAAGACTGGAGAGGAGAACGAACGGTGAAGGTTTAGATGCAGGGAAAGAGAAAAATCAGTACAACCCAAATGACCCACAAGAAACGTTATCAAAATTGACTAAACCTGGGCTAAGTGAAGAAATCAAAGGGGGAAAGATGCAAAAGGCCTAGCTAGCGCAGTAGGAAGAGGGACACCATTGTGGACTAATGTGATAAGGCATGCTGAGAGAAAAAGAGAAAACAAAAAATCCGTTGGCTATATCAGAAGAGGCAGAAGTCACCATTTATGATTTTCCCATAGATAACATGTTTTTCTTTATTTTTACTTACAAAAACTTTTATGAACATATATTCATAATCATAGTGATTGGTTTCAGAGTGTAATTTTGGCCCTGTTTACTCTGCATTCTCTCCCTTTCTGCTCTCTTTACCCCTGCTAATCTCCTTCATCCCCCTAGACAGATTCCTTTAAATTTTCATGTCAGTACACACACACAGACATGCACACATGCACACACATACTCATGCATGCATATACACAATTTATGTCTGTAAAATCACAGATATAGAAATGAGACAAATATAAACTTGTCTTGCTGAGTCTGGCTTATTTCACTTATATGACAATGTTCAATTGTATACAATCTTCAACGAGCAACATTTCATTCTCCTTCATGAACAAACAGCTTCACTGTGTATACCACATTTCTTTCTTCATCTTTCTGTTGACATATGCTAGGCTTATTCTGTAACTTGGCTATTGTGGACAGTGCTGACCTAGCCATTGATATGCAGGTAGTTCTATATGGTATGTTGTCTTAGAGTCCGTCAGATATATCCCCAGAATTAAAGCTGGGCCATATGGTAGTTCTTTGATTCATCTACATATTACTCTTCCATCAGATATAAGCTAGCAAAAATGGTCCCTCATTCTGTAAGTTGTCTCTTCCCTTGACTGCTTCCTTTTCTGTGCAGAAACCTTTTAATTTCATACAGTCCTGTTTGTCAGCTTTTGGTTTTATTTCCCTCTCTGTTGGAGTCTTCTTCATCAAGTTCTTCACTGTGCCTGTATCTTGAAGTGTTCTTCCCTATGTTTTCCTCTTAGCAGTTTCAGAATTTCAGGTCTTACATTAAGGTCTTCATTCCATTTAGTTGATTTTTGTATGGGTTGAGAGCTAGGGATCTGGTTTTATTTTTCTTTTACTTGTGGACATCCAGTTTTCCCAGAAACGTTTGTTGGAAAGATTGTCTTTTTCTTCTAATGTATGTTTTTTGGCATATGTGTCAAAAAATTAGATTTCTGGAGCTGTTTATTTCAGGGTCTCTATATTGTTCCTCTGGTGTGTATTTCTGTTTTTGTTACTGTTGCACAGTTGTAGCCGGAGGATGATTGTTTGTTTCCTGGCCGCCTAGATGGGAAATAATTTCACAGAAAGTATATCAATTGCAACACTGCTTGGCCTATTAGTTCACACTTCTTATTGGCTAGCTCTTGAATTTTTCTTTTTGACATGGGGGAGGCTGTTTAATGGACTCAGAACAGGACAAAGTAGAAAACTTTCCAAAGACTGGCCACGGGAAAAGGCTGCGCACAAGTAGCATGGGATTCTGGGACCATGACTCAGTTGCCTGGTGGAGGAAGAGGCATGTTCCTAGGGCCCATCTTAGGGAAGTGGGGGCCTTAGCATAGGGGATATAGGAGCTGGGTGCACCTATGGCTGAGGGTGGACTACTTATTATCTTAAATTTACGCATCTCTGTTATATTTTATCACAAGGCTTGTAGTTTACCGGCAAGGTTCCAGCTGATGGCTCACATCTTTCTCTGACAGCTACATGGTGTCTCACTGACTGCACCTACTTTCTCCAAACATTCAGTTTAGTTTTCCTGCCTAGCTCTATTCGACCCTATCACAGGCCAAAACAGCTTTTTTATTTAATAACCAATAAAAGCAACACATATACAGAAGGACTTCCCACATCAACTTCCCTTTTCTGTCTAAATAAAAACTGTTTTAACTTTAACATAGTAAAATTACATATGACAAAACAGGTATTAAGCAAGAATTACAGTTACAATATTTATCTTTTATCATAATTAAGGAAAACTATGATTATAACTGTTTTTTCTTCAACTTCATCAGTCTCCAGAAGGATATAACATTACCTAAGTAAACAGGAAGTGCATTGTAAGCAACTTCCAAAACTCTAGAATTGACAGAGACATCTTGCTGTCTGGACAGTCACCCAAAGTTCTTCTGTACTGTTTTTTGGGTCATCCAGTCTTCAGCCTATAGTATCAAGCAGACTTTTCCATGAAGCAGGAAATTTCAAAGACAGTTCTGCCTATATTAGTTTGTCATCACTTTCTTTTGTGTCCTGCAAAATGTCTGACAGACTCTTTCATGAAGCAGAAACTCCAAAGGACAGTCTCATCTTTAGGCATGTTTAGCAGTCATTTTTCTGTGGGTCCTACATGTCCACTTCATACAGCATAACACCAAGCATCCCAGGCAAGAATAGTTTTTTTTCCCCAAATGGCTAACAAACCCCATAAGGAGCCGCTTTGATACCCATCTTCCTCTTGAAATAGTTGGTGCTGTCAGGAGCAGATGTGTCTCATTGTCATGANGTAAGCAACTTCCAAAACTCTAGAATTGACAGAGACATCTTGCTGTCTGGACAGTCACCCAAAGTTCTTCTGTACTGTTTTTTGGGTCATCCAGTCTTCAGCCTATAGTATCAAGCAGACTTTTCCATGAAGCAGGAAATTTCAAAGACAGTTCTGCCTATATTAGTTTGTCATCACTTTCTTTTGTGTCCTGCAAAATGTCTGACAGACTCTTTCATGAAGCAGAAACTCCAAAGGACAGTCTCATCTTTAGGCATGTTTAGCAGTCATTTTTCTGTGGGTCCTACATGTCCACTTCATACAGCATAACACCAAGCATCCCAGGCAAGAATAGTTTTTTTTCCCCAAATGGCTAACAAACCCCATAAGGAGCCGCTTTGATACCCATCTTCCTCTTGAAATAGTTGGTGCTGTCAGGAGCAGATGTGTCTCATTGTCATGAAAAGCCCTAAGTTCTTAAAACATTTTAAATGCAATATTCTGTAGGTCTCTGAAAGGTTTGAAGATTATCTATCTAACTGAAATATATCCTTATATATCTAGAAAATCTAACTAACATGGCTACAAGCTTGACTTTATAGATGCTATCTAAAAACCTGTATTTCTTAATTTTACTTTACTTTTTTAAATGATCTGCACAAATGCAATACCTTAATTAAGAACAGAAATATAAATATAACAAAATTGACCTTAAATTTGTATCAATAAACCAAGATTCATAAAGATGCATAGTATTCACCTCTATAGTGTATCCTCTTTAAACGTAAATAAACATTTTTAAGCAATATTTGAGAATTTGGATATAGTTCTTTCCAAACTGCTTCTAGCTTTTGTTGGGCAAAGTAATTTTAGGGGATTATGGAGATCTTTTGGGGGATCTTGGTCCATTAGACCACACTAATCTTGAAGGAATCCACAGGTTCTCATGTTCTGTGGAAACAAAAACAGAACCTCTTTTCCAAAGCAATATATCCTTAGGCCCAAATTTTGAAGTCAAGATACCTTTAAAATATATATGTTGGTTTAGCTTAGCAGCCCATACATTGAAATGCCTCTCTGTACTTAGCTCATTCATAGTCAAAATATTCAAAGAAAACAGAATAATATACATAATCCAGACCCTCTGTGTATATTCTATCTTTATGTGTCTTATTTTTCTTTATTTCTTTAATCTGTGACTGTCTGTACTTTGTCTCTTTAAAGACTGTTTTTTAACCATTTACTTACTTTTATAACTTCTGTATTCTATTTCTTTTCTCTGCCAAGCCTATGTACATTTTTAAACGCACTGTGACCCATTCAGAGGTTAATTTCTGTCTGATTCTGTCTTTATTGCATATCTGTAATTTCTTCTTGACCAGGAGTGTTTTTTTTTCGTTCAGATGCTAAGTGGGCATGGCTAGGACCAACTCTGCCACCCTGCCTGTTGGCTCTGCCTATTCCAACATGACAGAAGCATGTATCCTGCCTCTGAGAGCCATGCATGCTGCCCCAGGACCAGGGTCTCAGTGGGTCTATTTCACCATTAAAAAAAGACTGTAGCATGCTGCTCACAAACTCCATTTAAGTGCCAGGCCTCCTGAAAGAGCCAGAGTTCTTGTTATCAGCATGAACCAGTAAGCCACTGTTTCTTATGCTGAGTCAGTAAGCCTTCTCTTAAAGGAGCCTCAGTGCTTCTGCATGCCGCCAGCAAACAGAGCCATCCAGATTTTAAAAAACAATGACAGCTACCAAGAAGCTATGCTTAACTCTGTTATTTTGTGTCTAGAATTCCTTTCCAAATTTTCTCAGGTTTTATGGATGTAGTTGACAGCTGAACTATGCAGAACACGTTTGCCGGGATTCTGAGGTAGTTCTGTGTTTCTTTTCTGCCCCATGGTGTGGCCAGTCCATTGCTGCCAGGGCAGATATTGAGAAGGCAGCCAGCTGGCTTTCAGATAAGGTGTTATTTGCAGCAATTAATTGTTGGTGGAACCAGGGAAAAATGCAGAAAACAGAAGTATTTCTTTTATTTTCCTGTATTACATCTGTATTATTTTTGGACCAATTGTATTACATCTGTATCCTTTTGGACCAATTGAATACAAAGATTCCATGAGTGTTGTTTACATTGAGAAGTCTGATTGCCAGGTGATGAAATTGCTTCTATACATCCCATCTCAATCAGAATTGCTAGATTTTTCTCTCGACCTATGAGAGAGAGTGTGAGTGTGTGCTTTACTTCAGCATTTATGGTATAAGAAGCCATGCCCAAGTGGGCTGGTATCTTAAAGGCTGCTGGCTGAAGAAGTTCCCACAGAATACATTGGTATTGCTTAAGATAAGGCATTGTGGGGCATCCAGCATTACTCTCTTTGCTCAGAATTGCTTTAGCTGTTCAGGGTGTTTTTAGTGTTGTTATTCCTATGTATGTGGATAATCTCATTGGAATTTTAGAGGTTGTATTAAATCTGTAGATTGCATGTGTAAACAGCCATTTTTATGGTATTCTGTCCATTCATGAGAGTGTGAGTTCTTTCTGATGCTGTCTTCAATTTCTTTCCTCACCATTTAAAATTTTTCATTGTAGATGGCTTTCCTTTGGTTAGATCTACTTCCCATTATCTTGTTTATTTTCAAAGCTATTGTGAGATTGTTTTCCTGACTTCTTTCTTGGCAAGCTCATTTTAGGGAGATGGAAAATTACTGTTTACATTTGCTGATGTTGGATCCTGATGCTTTGCTGAAAGTGTTTATCAGAGTGGAAACTATCTCTCTCTTCTCCTATGTGTAGGACCATATCGTCTGCAGGTGTAGATGAGCTTCTTCCATTCTTTCTTATTGCTTCAAGACTTCTAGCATTTGTTGAGTTACAATGGAGAAAGTGGACAGCATTGTTTCATTGCTGATTTCATCAGAAGTGTTTCAAGCTTTTATCCATTTGATATAATATTACCTATAGGTTTATTGTATAGAATCCTTATATCACGAGATACATGTCTATTGTTCTTAATTTCTTCAGGACTTTCATTTTGAGTAGATATATGATGATTTTTGGAATCTATTGAGATGATCATGTGATTGTAAATGGAGGTTTCTGTCCTGCCTAGTCCCACAGCAGTTCATTCCCAACAAAATACTTATATTGATTATAAACTGGTTGGCCTATTATAAGCTCAGGCTTATTATTAACTAGCTAAATTAACCCATAATTCTTGCCTATGTTGACTATGTGGCTTGATACCTTTTATCAGTGAGGCATCCTCACCTTGCTTCCTCTGTGTCTTAGTGATGGCTGCAGACTGAGCCTTTGCTCTTTCCAAAATTCTCCTAGTCTGGTCACCCCACCTATGTACTTCCTGCCTGGCTACTAGCCAATCAACATTTTATTAAACCAATACAAGTGACAAATCTTTATAGGGTACAAGAACATAAACCCCAGCATGTGATATTTTTCTTTGAGTCCTCTTATGTGCTATCCTTTACTAATTTATGTATGTTGAGCTATCTTTATGATCAAAGCCACCTTGATCCTTTTGAATGATTTTTTTTTAATTTGATAATTGAATCTTTTTAAAAAGAAAAGAATCTCTTTGTAACATGAAGGAGCCTGTTTGTTGGGGTTTTCTTTCCTGCCTGGTTCCCACAGCTGTTTAGCCCCACAGAAAATCACACAGAGACCTCTATAAGTTATAAAACTGATTGGCCCATTAGGTCGGGCTACTTATTAGCTCTTGTAGCTTATATTAATCCATTATTCTGATCTATGTTAGCTATGTGGCTAAGTACCTTTTTCAGTGGGGCAGATCACATCCTGCTGCTTTGGTGGTCTGGGCAGGAGTGNCCACTTAATCCCCCCCCCCAAGTCCTCATCCACTCCTCAGAGAGGGTAAGGCACATTGCTTTAGGGAATGTCCATGACCCTCCCTACTATATCCAAGCTGAGCAAGGTATCCATCCAAAGATAATAGGTTCCCAAAAAGCCAGGGCAAGCAGTAGAGATAAATCCTGGCACCACTGCCAGTGGCCCCGCAATCCATCCCAGCCACACAACTATCACCCACATTTAGAGGAACTAGCTTGGACCTATGCTGTTTCCTTCCCTGTCCAACTGGAGTTGGTGAGCTCTCCTTAGCTCTGGTAGACTGTTTCATTGGGTCTACCCATCATGGTCTTGACCTCTTTGCTCATGCGTTCACTCCTCCCACTCTTCAACTGAACTTTTGGAGCTCAATCCGTTGCTCTGCCTCTCTTTCCATCAGTTGCTAGATGAAAGTTCTATGGTGACATTTAAGATATTCATCAGTCTGACTACAGGGCAATGCCAGTTTGGGCACTCTCTCTGTTTTTTATGGTCTTATCTGGGGTCATCCTTGTGGATTCCTAGGAATTTCTCTAGTGTCAGGTTTCTTGATAGCCCCATAATGGCTCCCTCAATCAAGATATCTCTTTCTTTGCTTTCATCTCTGTCCTTCTTCCTTCTTGATTATCCCATTCCCTCAAGTTCTCCTTCCCCCTACCCTTCTCCCCTCATCTTGTCTTTCCACACTCCGTACTCCTCCCACCCCTATGCTCCCAATCTTTTAAGGGGATCTTGCCTATTTCCCCTTTCCAGGTGGATCTATGTATGTTTTTCTTGGGGTTCACTTTGTTACTTAGCTTCTCTAGGTTCATGAACTATAGGCTTAATATCCTTTGCCTTACAGCTAGTATCCACTTATGAATGAGTATATATCATGTTCATCTTTCTTTGTCTGGGTTACCTCACTCGGGATGATTTTTTTAGTTCCACCCATTTTCATGCAAATTTCAAGATGTCATTGTTTTTTACTGCTGAGTAGTAATCTAATATGTTAATGTCCCACATTTTCTTTATTCATTTTTCGTTGGAGGGGCTTCTAGGTTGTTGCCAGGTTCTGGCAATTACAAATAATGCTGCTATGAACACAGTTGAACAAATGACATTGTAGTATGCTTGAATATCTTTTGGGTATATGCCAAGAGTGGTATTGCTGGGTCCTGAGGTAGACTGATTCCCAATTTTCTGAGAAACCACCATACTGATTTCCAAAGTGGTTGTACAAGTTTGCATTCCCACCAGCAATGGAGGAGTGTGCCCCTAACTCCACATCTTCTCCAGCATAAACTATCATTGGTGTTTTTGTTCTTAGCCATTCTGACAGGTGTAAGATGGTATTTCAGAGTTGTTTTGATTTGCATTTCCCTGATGGCTAGGAATGTTGAACATTTTCTTAAGGGTATTTCAGCCATATGAGGTTCTTCTATTGAGAAGTCTCTGTTTAGTTCTGTACCCCCTTTTTAAATTGAGTTATTGGAATTTTGATGTCCAATTTCTTGAGTTCTTTATGTATTTTGGAGATCAGTCCTCTGATGTGGGGTTGGTGAAGATCTTTTCCCATTCAGTAGGCTGTCTCTTTGTCTTATTGACTGTGTCCTTTGCTTTTACAAACGCCTCTCAGTTTCAGGAGGTCCCATTTATTTATTGTTGTTCTCAGTGTCTGTGCTGCTAGTGTTATATTTAGGAAGTGGTCTTCTGTGCCCATGCATTGAAGGCTACTTCCCACTTTATCTTCTATCTTTCAGTGTGGTCAGACTTATACTGAGGTCTTTAATCCATTTGAATTTGAGTTTTGTGCATGAGGATAGATATGAATCTATTTTCATCCTTTTACATGTTGACATCCAGTTATTTCAGCACCATTTGTTGAACATGCTTTCTTTTTTCCATTATATATTTTTAGCTTCTTTGTCAAAAATCCCCCAGCATGTGATATTTTTCTTTGAGTCCTCTTATGTGCTATCATTTACTAATACATGTATGTTGAACTATCTTTATGATCAAATCTGACTTGATCCTTTCAAATGATCTTTTTAATGTGATAATTAATTTTTTGCAAGTATTTTATTGAATTTTTTTCATTGTTATTCATCATAAATTAACATTTAATTTTCTTTGAACATGTGTGTGCATGCATGCATGTGTGCTTGTGTCTATGTATCCTTAATATGGTTTGGGTAACAAGGTACATATTGACTTATCAAAATATATAGCAGAGGCCAGGCGGCAGTAACACATGCCTTCAATTCCAACACTCAGGAGGCAGAGGCAGGCAGAGCTCTGTGAGTCTGAGGCCAGCCTGATCTACAAGAGTTAGTTCCAGGATAGACTCCAAAGCTAGGAGAAACTCTGTGTTTAAAAACTAAACCAAACCAAACTAAACAAAACAAAAACAAAATATATAGCAGAACTTAAAGTCCCAGTGATAATGTAATCTTAGGAACCAATATCCTTTAATTATTTTTTGAGATTATAATTACATCATTTTATGTATATTTTGATTATATCATTTCCGCCTTTCCTTTCCTTTCTCCAAGTCCTTCCATAAAACTCTCCCTGCCCTCTTTCAAATTCATTTCCTTTTTTCTCTAATTGTCATTATATACATGTGTGTTTGTGAACGTAAAGGAATATATATATTCTTAAATATATAAAACCTGTTCCATCTATATATGTTACTTTATGTATATACACATTATTTTGTTATATAACATGTTTACATTTTGAGAATAAACATATTCATTTATAAATTTCATGTATTCATATAATGTATTTTTATCATATACATACCCCCTCATTCCTATCCTCTTACTCTTTCTGGATCCTCTTTTTTATGTCACCCTCCAAACTTTCTTATTTCTTTTTCCTCCACCTCCTCCACCTCCTCCTCTTCTTCTTCCCCACTCACTGAGTTCATTCAGTGATAACCATAGATTCATGGGTGTAAGGCCATCCACTGGAGCATGGTAAACCTACCAGAGACCACACTCATAGAGAAAACTGATTCTCCCTACCCTAGCAGCATCAACTGTCAGAAAATCCTTAGCTGGAGGTTGGGGCTCAAGTGCCCCTCCACCATTATGCTGGAGTGTTAACTGATGTGATCTTATGCAGGCGACCAGATCTTCTGTGAGTTCATTACTGCAGCATCCTGTTGTGTTCAGAAAACACTGTTTTGCTGCAGACCTCACTGCCTTATGACTTGTACATCTTTCCACCCTCTTTCTGCCATGTTACCTGGGCTTTTTATATAGGGCAAGTGATGTAGATATCCCATGTATAAGTGAGCCATCCTTCAATACTTGGTTTCTGAATTTTGACCAATTGTGAGTCTCTGTATTAGTTACAGTCCACTATACAAAGATGCTTTTCTTATGAGCTCTGAAAGCTGCACTAATTTGTGGTTATAGAGATAGATATTTAAAAGGCAATAGAAATAGGCTCACATTTTGGGCCTCTGAACTCTCCAGCTATGGGTTTTTGGCCAGATTAACAGTAACAGCCATGAGTTTCCTCCTGTGGCATGGACCAGAAAGCACTTGGCTATCCCTCATAATATTCATACCACTGTTGAGCCCAAAGACATATCTTGCCAAGCCAGTCATTATTGCAGCTCAGAGAATCACAGCTGAGTAAGACTCTGGAACCATTATTTTAAGAACATTACCCATACATAGAAAGAGGTGCCCATCAAATGTGGGTAGTAAAAATTACAGGTAGCCTTTGGAGATTTGCTTTAGGAAATTGAACCACTCCTCAGATCAGCTTTGTTCTGTGCTATCCCAGGCTCCAGTTTCCAACTTCACCAAATCCACCAGACAACCTGCCTGTGCCTCATTTTTACCTTAAGAGTCTGTGTGCTCTTCTTACCGTCTATGCACCATGTCTCTATGAGCTGAGTGAGCTCATGCCTTCGTTTCCGGATGCCCAGACTTAAAATAATCACTCAGAAACGATATTATTTGCAATACTGTTTGGACAATAGCTTAAATGTATTTCTGGCTAGCTCTTATATCCTAAATTAGCCCAATTCTATTATTTGTGAATTGCCATGTGGCTGTGGCTTACCAGGTAAAGTTCCTGCACATCTGTCCCTGGCAGTGGCTACATGGTGTCTCCTGACTCTGCCTTCTTTCTCCCAATATTCAGTTTAGTTTTTCCTGCCTAACTCTTCTGCCCTATCACAGGCCAAAGCAGTTTCTTTATTCATTAACCAATAAAAGCAACACATAGACATAAGGACTTTTCATACCATTTCCCCTTTTCTGTTTAAATAAAAAGGAAGGTTTTAACTTTAACATAGTAAAATTATGTATAACAAGACAGGTATCAAGCCTCTCCCAATGGTGTAGTACATGCCTTTGTAATCTTTCTACTTCTCCACATTCCGTCTCCATGGCCTGTTTCCATGAGCAGCTCTTGCCAAGTCTGGGTTGCTGGGTGGGGTTTATTCACACTTTTGAATATTAATAGTGATGACATAAGCAGGATGTTGTTTTGGTTGTCTCTTGTTGTAGGAATGGTTTCTATTACACATCATTTGCCAAGTATAATCAGATTTCTGAGATAAGAAAGCACGATTTTTATAAGTACTAAGGAATTCCATGTGTGATGGAATCCTTACAGCTAGGTTTCTTCACACATCAATCAAGTAATTTTTGCAAGAGGAACTTGAATACATATTAAACAAAATGTTAAAATATATTTTGTAAGACATGATAGATTAGAAGTCTCTTATTCAAGATTATCAGTTATTTAAAAGTGTGTGGCTGGTATAGATTACATTATACATGGGAATACCACAGTAGAATTGTTGTGTGAAGGGCTATGTTGGGTCTTCTGCAGCCTCCCTCCCTTTTCTGCTTGCCTCTGCATGCTCTAGTTTTCCTGCAAAATGTTTGCATAGAAGCCCGAAGAGTGCCAAGCATCTCCCTCTAGTAGGAGACTGCTATAGAAAGCAGAGAGGTTTATAAGCTAAAAAATGAAATACTTAGCTTGTTTAAGAAAAGACTCTGTTTCCACAGCGAGACCCATGAATGAAAGTAGAAACAAACTTTAAAAGATTTGCTTCGTGCTGTTTCTTTCACTTTGAGGAACTTTTCTTCTTGTTTGTAAGAGTCAGTTATTGATAATTATAGAATCATATATCTTAATTATTAAAATAGAATAGTTACTTATATTTAAAAACAGAAATGGGGTATGTTTACCTTTAATAAAACAAATGATTGAAAGAAACAGCTGTGTGCATACCCTGTATGAAAGTTCTTTTTTGTAATTTAAAATTGTTTTTCCATTTTACATACCAACCCCAGTTCCCCCTCCCTCTTCTTCTCCCTTCCTCTAACCTCTCCACACTCCCTGCCACCATCCACTCCTCAGAGGGGTAAGGCCTCCCTTGGGAGTCAACAAAGCCTGGTATACCAAGCTGAGGCAGGGCCAAGCCCCTCGCCCCTATATCAAAGCTGAGTAAAATATCCCACCAAAGGGAATTGACTCCAAAAATCCAGTTCATGCACCCAGAATAAGTCCTGGTCCCATTGACAGTCCCCCCCCCAACAGATTAAGCCACATAACTGTCACCCACATTCAGAGGGCTTAGTTTGGTCCCATGCAGGTTCTCCAGCTATCTGTCCAGTCTTTGAGCTCCCTCTTGCTCCTTTGACCCCTTATCACTCTCAACTAAGCTCCAGGAACTCAGCCCAGTGCTTGGCTGTGAGTCATTGTATCTGCTTCTATCAGATACTGAATGTAGGTTCTATGATGACTATTAGGGTAGTCACTAATCTGATTATAGAGGAAGGCCAGTTCAGGGACCCGCTCCACTATTGCTAGGAGTCTTAGTTGGGGTCATCCTTGTAGATTCCTGGGAATTTTCCTAGCACCAGGTTTCTCCCTAACCCCATAATGGGTCCCTCTATCAAGATATCTCTTTCTCTCTCTCTCTCTCTGTCCCTCCCCCAACTCAGCCTTCTCAATCCTTTATGTTCTCATCCCCTGTCTCCTCCCTTCCACTCCCCAATTTACCCAGGAGATTTTAACTAGTTCCTCTTCCTGGGACCCTCCATGTGTATCTCTCTTAGGGTCCTCCTTTTTTACCTGGCTTCTCTGGGGTTATATCTAATATTCACTTATGAGTGAGTGCATACCGTGTTTGTCTTACTGGGTCTGGGGTACTTCACTCAGGATGTTTTTTCTAGTTCTATCCATTTGCCTGAAATTTTCAAGATGTCTGCAAAGCCACTGCATGGATTTCAGGCAGCTTGTGGCTCCAGGGTCTTCTGCCCTCCCCACTTTTCTAGCCTTTTTCTTCTATGATAACTCTCTTGATTTACAGTCCATTCCTTTTATTTTTTTTTAACAATCTTTAGATACTTGCTATGATTTTACAGCTAGAAAACATTTTGGTTTACTATGACTAAAATTTTCAGAAAACCAGTTCTGTTGGCTAGTGGGTTGGATATTTAATCCATTAATGTTATGTTATGCTGTACATTTTATTAATTTCAGTAAAATCTCTCTTATGACCAGTGTTCTTTGACAGCTTGATGGAGTCTAGAATTACCTTGAAAATGGGCATCTGAGAAAGCCTGTTAATGACTGTGGCCGACACCATTCTTTGAGGGAAGCTGAATTGTAAAAGCTGGAAAGGAGCTGAGCACTAGCACACAGGCATCCCTCTTTGTTTCCTGATTGTCAGCCCAATGTGAGCACTTCTCAGGCTTCTGCTGCCTTGACCTCCACACCATGGTGGACTGTGCCTTGATAGGCCTGTCTTAGTTACTGTTAGAGCGTGATCATCATGGTGGAACACAGACAGGCATTGTGCTGGAGCGGTAGCTGAGAGCTTTATATCCTGTTTGGAAGGCAGCAGGCAGAGAGACAGACACTGGCCTGTCATGGGCTTTAAAACCTTAAAGCCCACCTTAGTGATGCATCTCCTCCAACAAGGCCACCCTCCTAATCCTTTCCAAACAGTTCCACCCCCTGGTGACTAAGCCTGCAGATACATGAGCATCTGGGGGACTCTCTCATCCAAGTCATCACAAGCCCTTTCTCCCTTAAATTGCTTTTGTTAGAGTGTTTTATCACAACCAAGGTGTTCTGTAATCTGGTAGTAATTTATATATAGTTACTTTTTTCTAGAAATGTTTGTACTTTTTGTTTTTCTTCCATTTTATACTGATCATTCCCCACACTAATATATGCAAAAGGCATCTTGCTTTCTTATATCAGTTAGTAATTATTGGGGCTTGGGATATAGTCCAGTGATAGTGTTTTTAGCATTTCTGAAGCTCCCCAGTGCAAGAAAAAAAAACATCACTATTATTCATAGATGAATGCTAATTGCCTTTTTTTTTTACTCAGGACTTTTATTTTTTATTCTTCATTTAGTTAGGCATATAAATAATTGTTTATCCAGCTTTCTTCCATTTGTTTTTGTTTTCCTTTTTTTATCTGTGTAGGTGTGTGCTATACATGGATATGTATACATTTTCTGCATGTATGTGAACATGTGTGTGTGCTTGAGGTTGATATCAGAAATTATCCTCAATGGCTCTACCACCTTATTTATTGAGGCAGGCTTTATCCAAAGGGAACTTCTGAGAGCTTGCCAATATGGCTAGACTTGCTAACCTCTTTCTTCTGGGGACCTCTTATCTCTGTATTCTAAGGTTATAGTCACAGATGGGCTACTACATCTACCCAACCCATTTATTTGGGTTTTCAAGATACAATCTCTGGTCTTTATACTTGTGGGGCATGCTCTTCAACCATTGAGCCATCTCCCAAGCCCTACTTCCTGGCATTGTATCTATCTGCTGACCTGTCTATATGTTTCTAAGTCTTATATATCTATCTATGTATATGTATCTGAAAATAGTTGAAAGATAATTTCTTAGCATTTATTTAAATATTTATTAAATATAATAAAATATATTTGAATTATGCAGTGTATAATTTTGTAATTTTATAACTTAGATTATGCATGTCATATCACTTATGATGTAATGACACACAGCACTTTACTGGAGAAAGACCATTTATTTTTTGTGATTATATTTGGTGTAAAATGCTACATATTTATCCATTGTACATTCTTCCTTTCTCCTACAACAGTGATCTTATTTAGGGAATCATCTAGTTAAAGACAAAGACAAGATATCCTGAGTAAATTGGGAGCATGGGGACCGTGGGGGAGGGTTGAAGGGAGGAAGGGAGAGACAGGGAGGGGAGCAGAGAAAAATGTAGATCTCAATAAAAATCAATAAAAAAGACTCTTATAGGAAGTGGTGGACATTTAGTGTAATTCAAAGGAATGAGATGCAAATTGGGCAGTCAACTTGCTATTGACAGGATCTTAAACTTGCAGAAGATCAGGGACAGAGGGTTGATTTTGGCTCACAGTTTGAGGGTGCAGTCCATCATGATGGGGAAGGCGTGGCAGCAGGAGGGTAAATCAGTTGGGCATATTGTATCTGCAGAAAGGAGAGAGAGAGAGAGAGAGAGAGAGAGAGAGGGAGGAGAGATTAATGATGGGTCTCAGCTTGCCTTCTCCATTTTTTACTGTTTATTTAATCTGGGGCCCCAGCCTGTGAGATGATTTCACCCACATTAAGGGTGGATCTTCTCAGTTAATCCCCTTATAATTCTCTTACAGACATGCCTAGAAATGTGTCTTTTACGTGATTTCAAGTCCAGTAATGTTGCCAGTGAAGAAGGAGCATCAGACCCTGGCTTAAAAGGGGCCTCTGACCTAATTTATCCCCTCTTCCCTTGTCTCCTTTCTTTTGCCCACTGCCCTCCCCTTCCCAGATGTCCAGAACTAGAGAGATCATTTTGCAACTGCTAGGGCAAGGTTGACACACAGCAGCTGTGACCCTGACAGCTTTGACCTCCTGTAGTTGCTTACTCTTGAACTTTCTTACATTGGGAAACAATTAAGGCCCATGGTGCATTTTTGAAGCCTGGAGTACCTGGATTTTCTCTTAGCAAGGAGTAATCTGGAGGCTCCTACCAGGAAGATCCCAATGCTGCTCACCATTTCTGGTTCTTGGTTCTGTGCACTGAACACAGAAAGGCATACAGTCCTGCCCCTGCTCCTGAATGGGCCCACCAGACTGTATTCTTGGGTTTCCTTGAAGCCAGAGTTGCACAATAAAGGAGCTCTTGCATCCTTTGTTTTTGTTTGAAGTGGAATGGAATTTGGAATGATGATGTGTGATGAAACAGAATCCTTTGTAGTTATGACAACTGGGAAGTCTAGTTTTAGATACGCTTTATAAGAATTGCTTTCTATACTTCTAAAATTGTGGAAGAATGATGGAGTGGGGTTTGGCATTCTCGGTCAGTGTTATTCTAAAGTGAAATATATTTCATTTTTACTTACTAGCCATTGTTATTTTCTGTTTTCTTAACATTTATGTTTTGAAAGTATTACTGTTTTCTGTTCTGATTACAGACAATAATGCTTAGATATATAAAGTGTTAATTATAAAGTGCTGTTTTACAACTTTATGTATTTTCAGTTTTAAAATTTATTTCTTTTATATTCTGTCTGTACTGAAGTATTAAGCAAGAATCTGTGTTATGTGAAGTTAGTCTAAAAAACTAAGTGGATCAAGTCTGCCATCCCCAGTTTGCCCTCTATCTTTCCTGTCCCTTTACTTTCATTTACTTATTATTATTTATGTATTTATTTTTAGGTTTTTAGGATCTGGATCAGGTGTGCCATCCCCTGTTTTCTCTCTTGCCTTTACTTTTGTTTACTTTGATGGATTCATAAGAAAACTTTTTGTCTCTAAATATTATGATTTCATTATTTCTTAAATCCACAAGTCACCATCATATATTTATGGTGGATCATATCATATCTTTCCATCATGTGGATGGCCCAAATGGGAGAGTCTTTATACCTCCCTTCTTTGTGGTAAGATGATTGATGGATCCTGAGGTTTGCATTATTGACTGCAGTCCCTCCTGGTGCAGCAGATCACTAGAACTCTTTTTGTGTCATTGATACTTTGTCTTGAACAACATGTCCCATTTCTAACCCCCTTTCTGCCACTGTCCTTCTGTTCCTTTATCTTGAGTTTGTCAGATTCTACATGTGAGACCATGCAGCTTTATCCTCCTGCACTTGCTTATTTCATTTAACATGGTACCTCCTCCCATGCTGTTGCAAATGGCAGGATGCCCTTCTTTTCAAAGGCTGAACAGGACTCTGTTTTGCATGTACCCAACTCTGTTTTGTGTCTGTGAATATTTGGAACCATCTTATATTTTGGCTACTGTGAATGAAACTACAATGAACACAGGAGTGCAAATATCTCTTCAACATAGCCATTTCAGTTACTAAGGATATATATACAGTTACTGGATGCCAGATCAAATTACAGTTCTGCATTTACTTGAAAGCTCTGTAGTGTTCTCTACATTTTGCAGTGCTAATTTACATACCCACCAACAGTCTCAGAAATTCCTTTTATTTTGCTTTCTTCTCAGCGCTATCTTTATCTTTTGAATAATAATCGATCTTATGGGTCTAAGATGCTAATTATGATTTTAATTTAGTATTTTCTTAATGGTTAGTGTTATTGAACATTCTTTTCATGAATCTGTTGGCCATTTGGATGTTCAAGACCTTTGTCTGGTTTTAAATGGCTGGGTTCCTTGCTGTGTTTTTGGTAGTGACCCTTTGTGAAACGCACTCCATCGACTGTCTAGGTGTCTCTTCACTGGATTGTCACAGCAGCTGTAAAGGAACCTTTACTTTCATGTCTACTGTTGCTTTGTTGACTCTTCATTTTGTCGCTGCACCAGGAAACCTTGCTAAGACTAATGCCAAGAATCTTTGTTCATATATTAATTCCTATAGTTTTACAGTGTCAGGTATAATGTTTAAATCCCTCATCCATTTTGAGTTTTGTGTATATTGTGTGAAAGAAACAAGTTCCACACTCTTAAGGTAGATAGACAATTTTTCAAATACATCTTTTGAAGAAATTTCTGTCTGTGAGATCCTGGCATGCATGTGAAAATCAACTGCATGTTAATTTCTAGACTCACATTCCAGTGGTCAGTGTGTCTGACTTTATGCCAATGTCATGCTGTTTTGATTACTGCAGCTTCAATGTATATCTTGATGTCAGATAGTGTGATGGCTTCAGCTTTGTTCTTTTTACTCAAAATTGCTTAAGGTGCCCAGAATCTTTAATGATCCTTTGCAAATTTTAGGCTTCCTATATCCAGTTCTGTGAAAAAGGATACTGGAATTTGATAAGGACTTCACTGAATCTATGGATTACTTTGATTTGTGTAAACATTGAAAAACCATTAATTATTCTAAGCAAAGAACACAGGGTATCTTTATATTGAATTGTTTTCTTTGGTTTCTTTTATCAGCACTTTATAGTTCTGATACATGCATTCTTTAGCTGTTTGTTTAAAGTTATGCCTAATCATTAGATTTTGTTACATTTCTAAATGGGGTTGTTTTCTTCCATTCTTTTGTGGTGATCCATAATAACCTTCCTGGTCTTAGACTGCTGCTTTATATTTGGCAGCTTCATTAAATTCATTTGTTAGTTTTGAAAGTTTTTAGTGACATCTTTAGGGTTTTCTGTTTGCAAGCTCAGTGATGATTTCATTTGTCTCAGCAAGCCCTTGCTCTATCTAGCTCCAGAACTATGGAGAAAGGGTGAAAATGGATATCCTTGTCTAGTGCCTTCTTTTAGAGGAAGAACCTTCAGTTTTTCACAGTTTGCTATGATGCTAGTTTAGAGCTTATTAACCTCATTATTATGCTGCAGTACATTCTTTCTATGTCTAATTTGTCAAGAATTTCCAGTGATGGAAAAATGTTGGCTTTCAGGAGCCACTGGTGATGGCACACTCCTGTAATCCTGGTAATGGGAGGCTGAAGCAGGAGGACTTTGAGTTCCAGGACAGCCTAGGCTAAATATGGGAAAACTACATTTTAAAAGGAAAAAAAAAGATGTTGAATTTATTTATTTATTTATTTATTCATTCATTCATTCATTCATTCATTCATTCATTCATTCATTTTTGTTTTTTGGGACAGGGTTTCTGTATGTAGTTTTGGAGCCTGTCCTGGAACTCACTCTGTAGACCAGGCTGGCCTTGAACTCACAGAGATCCGCCTGCCTCTACCTCCCAAGTGCTGGGATTAAAGGCATTCACCACCACTGCCTGGCAACAATGAATTTTGAATTTTGTTTAATGCTTTTCCTTAAAATCTTGTGGTGATTACATATATTTTTCTTTATTTCATCAATATAGTATATTTTAATGTTGTTATAACAGTAGAACATAGTAGAACAATAGAACATAGTCGAATATGTACCAATTTTAATTTCCTTCTTGAAACTATTAAAATATACTAAAATAGTCATATGTTTAATTATTTTATCAACTTTC
Source organism: Bramus lutescens (assembly GCA_001685075.1). NCBI lineage: Eukaryota > Metazoa > Chordata > Mammalia > Rodentia > Cricetidae > Bramus > Bramus lutescens. Next base: position 718,614 of record LOEQ01000810.1, on the reverse strand, counting down.
CTTTCATTACTGATTGTTGAAGTGTTTAAGGTCAGAGATTTTAAAGGATGGGCAAAATTTAAGTTATGAAATACAAGGGTTTTTTAAATTTGTTTTGTAACTTCACAGATGGAAAATGTGGAAGCAGACCTAACTAGATCCAAGTCTCTTCGCGAGAAGCAGTCTAAGGAGTTTCTGTGGCGGCTAGAAGGCGTCAAGCAGAGATATGAGCAGCAGGTCAGCCTTTCGTTTTCAGGATACCAGTTAATTTTTGATAGGCATAGAACCTTCTTTTAATCATCTCTTCTTATCAGAGAAATCTCTGTAAATAAAAATACAACCACTAATGTATTTAAAATATTTAATAAATTGTAATGAAACACAGACACAAAAGTTTTACTATTCTACTGAAGCCTATTCAGGTTGTTTATTATTCTGACTATTTAGTTGTGAACTTTATTGTGGGTCTTGATTCCCTCTAGCCCTAGGATGACTTGCTCACACATTTACAAGGTGGCACTGGGTCCCTACCCTGTGTCTGCCTCTGCTAACAGCACTATGCATTGTCAAGGAGGCGGGTCCCTTTGTTGATGAGCTCTAGATCTTGGTAGACAGTCAACACATGAATAAGAGTTGATGTGATTCTGAAAAGTAAGTAGAAAGGAGAAAAAGAGCATGCCCATAAGCTTTGCCCATCTCAGGGCAGGAGCTTAAACCAGCATGGCAGCATGGATATGTGGATGATCAGGGAAGCCCGAATCCCTGCTGAGAGGCCTCAGAACACCACAGGGAATTTCCAGGTCTCTGAGGCACAGCATTCTAGTCAGAGGAAACAGCAAGTTACAAGACCCCAAGAAGAGAGTAAGCTGGGAGGAAGAAAACTGACAGACCAGGTTAGGGAAATTTAGGGAGAAAGTTCCAAGTGTGGGAGCAGGGAAGTAGACCCAAACTACAGTGGAAAGATTTTAGATTTTAAAAATCAAAAGCTATTCTCTTTTTAAAAGTCTTCCAGAATATTTAACTACTACTAATTTTTTTTTTATCCAATTTGCTTGCATTTAACATCTGGAAAAGCATTAATTGGATTTGTAACAGAGGTTAATAAATTTATTTCTAAAGATATTTAAATCTTTTGAATCTTAAAGTAAGAATAATTTTTAAATTATACTTTAAGCTCCATTAAGCAGGTACTATATCAAAACTAATTAATCCCTTATGATCACTGGATTTTATTTCCTCTACTAATTGATAGCAATTAGTGGTTTACTTGAATTCAGTAAAAAACATGCCTGATCTGATATGTGTCCTGAGGGTTGTTGTTTTAATCTTAATATATTAGCGAAAATATTTGCCTGAGTTACTTCTATGGGGATGGTATGATCGCATCTAGTTAGAAAAAGAGTGCAATGGTCTTTCCTATTTAGAATCTGAAGTTCCTTCTCTGTTTGGAACAGGCAACTCATGCCCGCCCTGTAAGATCTAACCTGTGCTCAAGGCTTTACATTTTTTTAGCCCACATCACTTTTTTTTTGTTGTTATTTCTCTAGAATCTAGCATATCATTTTGGACCTTAAATATGTTCTTTGTTGAAAAATTGTCGCTTATAACTCTGTATTATTAATCCTAGTTGCGAAGTGACCTGCTCAGAGTCCCAAGTTAAATTGTGTGTTAGAGTATAAGAACACTGAAATAAGTGGGGTGGATCAAACGGAAGAGAGGAGGAGGTGAACCTCCCCTATGAAGTATTTACACATGTGTACAAAATGTGTGTGTGTGTGTGTATGTGTGTGTGAGTCTGCAGATTATTTGGAGTAATAGAAAGTTAGAAATGAAATATATCACACTAAATCTATCTGATGCAATCCTATGTCAAAACATGCAAACTATTTGATAAGAGGAATAAATTACATTTAGAACACCTTGTAGATTATCTCATTTGTATAAAATTAAAGGATATGTATCTATATTGTGCTGTTAGACATATAAATTTAGCAAAAAAAATTTGAAAGACTACACACTTCTATGGTATGAAGACAGATTTGTAGGTTTGAATTGTAATGAATGCAGTCTTTCCAATCATGCCTTAGGTAACCCATTTTACTTGAAATTAACAAATCAATATGTGCATTATATAGATACTTAAGACATTAGAACTATTAATGCCAAGAAGCTATAGAAAAATATATTACACTTTAAGTGATAAATGTATATAAATAAAATAGAAAATAAATTCAAATCATACACATACACTCAGACATGTATATATTATAAAAATAAGTATGAAAATCTGAAAAGAAAAGATAAAGCATTAGTGGATTGTTTTCAAATGCACCAAAATCTGGGTAGCATGCTATTTTCAAACTGTAAGATTCAGTACAAAGGTTATTTTTCAAATCAGATTTTTAAAAGGAGTTGCATAATAGAAGAATGGTGTAGCCAATTTCTGATTATTATGTAATGGCATCTAAAAGTCATTCGGAAATATACCAACTTAATAATGTATATTTCTACTGTAGTATGCTTGGTCTACAGAGAAATGGAGGATTATTCCATAATCCTAGTGGTATAAGAGAGGCATTTTGGAAAATGGAGCATCAAATATCAAATATTATAGTTAGCAGTGTAGCCTGTGATTGAAGGGTGATGGCAAGATGTAGGGGCATAGACAACATACATTTTAGCTGAATAATGGTCAATATGGTAACTTTAAAACTTTGAAATTTTTCTTAGCAGAAAAAATTATTGGTTAGAACAGTATTCTCCAGAAGCCAGTCTAGAAATTTCAGGTTTTTAATGTGAATGTTTATTTTGAGAAATGATAGCTCATTAGTGACCCAACATGTCATCCTGAGTATGCCCCAAACTAACCCAACTAAACCAAGTTCATTTCCCTCTTTGACCCAGGTATGCCAGTGGAATTTTAGAGAAAGGGGAGTGTGGAGGTATGTTGACTGAGGTTTCTGTCCCACCCAGTCCTGCAGTCATTCAGTCCCAAAGAAATACACAGAGGTCTACATTAATTATAAATTGATTGGCCTATTAGCTCAGGCTTCTTATTAAGTCTTATAACCTATATTAGCCCATAATTCTTGTCTGTGTTAATACCCTTTTTGGCTTGGTACCCTTTTTGGTGAGATAGTCACATCTTGCTATCTTGCTTCCTCTGTGGCTGGGTCATGACTGCAGACTGATTCTTTCTCTTCCCGGAATTCTCCTGTTCTTGTTGCCCTGCCTCTACTTTCTGCCTGGCCACCCCACCTCTACTTCCTGTTTGGCTACTTGCCAATCAGCATTTATTTAAAATACAAGTGACAGGGTATGGACCATTGTCCCACAGCAGAGGTGACCTGTCTTCATGAGCAATGTGACAAGGGTCAGCATGAAGGCACTATGAGAAACTTCTCAGTGAAGTGATAGCTTACAGAGCCATCTTTAAATGAGTCGCTGAACTGAGACAGGTGTTTTTTAATCACAAGTGGTGATTTAGAATCAAGCTTATTGAAGTTAAGAATTCAGACAGTGAGTTAATATGTAGGATAACTCCCCCCCCCAATTTTCTGATGTTTCAAATTGACTGAAATTAAGTATCTTATTTACTGGGATTAAACATGAAGTGCTGTGCTTTGCTTTGGCTTAGAATGTCAGCTGCAGAAATTTGAGGGTAAGTGAAAGGAAAGATGATAGAAAGAATCAGATCATGGAAACACAGTAACCAGGACCACAAGACAGGATTTTTAAATAGCTATGATCCTAGTCTATCTACATCTTATGTCAGTCAAATAAGCAGTAAAAATCCGGGTAATATTTATGTAGGGCCCTGACAAACTTGAACATAGAATATAACAAGGTCAGGAATTATGTCAGAGGGAACTTTTAAAGCATTAGATTATCTAACCAAGAAGAGACAAAACTAAAGAGAATTGATATCTTCCATTTTTACTGTAGGTCACAGCTCCCCAGAACTCCTTTGGGCCAAGCACTGTTCTCTACATGTTCTGTCTTCATGTTCCTGTACATGCTCATCTTGACAGTGCTCTGGTGAGGCAGGCATCTTTATTCATCCCCCATCTTCTAGGTCTAGAGCACAAGGCATGTGCAGTTATCTCACTAGCTGTAGTTCCGCACTGAGTAGGTGACAGGTCAAACTAGAACCTGAGCTGTTCTCATAGCCTCCACTCTAAACCTGCTGCTGGGAGTTCCAGGGGCAGAAATGGAACTCCAGTGCAGCTGGAATTGTTTCAAGGTAGCTCTCTATTGGAGAACTTTCAAATGTGCACTGAAAGTCTATGAGAAAGTATGTTTCCCAGTGTCTAGCATGTTCAAGTATCTGTTGGGAGGGTTAGGAAGGCATGTTTTGCATTTGGGGTTATCCCATTATGAAGGTCTCTTCCATACTGAACATTCTGTGATTTTCTGCTCTTCTGGTCTCAGCTTCTGCATGAGAGATGCACACTAGTCGTGTGCCATGACGGAGTCTTTCCTTACATATCTACCTCACCACATTTTCTCATACACTTCCACCTACTTTCTCAGTTCCCAGTCATATTCAAGTGTGATGCGCTTTCTATCATTTTGTCTTCCTTCTCTCCAAAGGTGAACGTTTAGACACCGTGATTATGGCATTTCTACCCAAGCCCATGATTCTCTCACTGGGGAAGAGTAACCCCGAAGGGTGGTTAGCAAATAGGGTTGTGGAAGGCTCCTTATATTCCTCCTGGAGTGTTGGATTCATGTGATTATTTTAACAGAAAGCATATGGTTTTACTATTGAAGTAATATTCATATTAAAACAAACATACGCTTTGCTGCTTTGTAAAATGCAAAATTCTCACAAAATTTTAATATGAAATTGGACAATTTCAACAAAGCTTTCAGTTTGCTTTCTGCCTAGGGCTGTGGCCTCAGGTCCTGGGGGAGGGGATGTGGGCATAAGTCATTTGCACTGCTGGGAAAGTTTTTGGTGGCAAAGTTTCAGAAGCACCTCCCCAGTCAGTCCTTAGGTTTTATAATGAGGAGCTGACATTCAGAGGAAGTGAGAGAGTTGTGCCCTGTGGGCCTCAGTGTCCTTCACCGTAGAGAACACAACTTGCTGGGAGCTGTAATGATGTCAGAAAAGCAAAGAACAAGTGGGCCAAATTCAGGCCCAGAGTGTACAGATGTGGAAGAGAAACATCAAACGCATGGGATAAATACTCACAAATATCCTGTAAAGCCCAAGCTTCCATCAGGATTTCCTGTTTCTTTCCTGTATGAGCCATTGGAACAGAAAGACAATTCTAATTGTTCTTTCACAGACTGCATTCAGGTTGGAAACCAACAGCCAACGAGGCATGCTAGGATTTTGTGAACCATGGAAATGTGTTTTTTGGCAATTCTATCTTATCTCTCTTTAATCTTCTATTTTATATCTTCCCTTTAGACTACAAAGCCTTTAAAGAAAAATGTTGTTCAGCAGATAAACAAGTGATCACAATTTTCAGAAAGAATAAATGTTTGTTGTCAGTGATTGTGAAAAAGAAACATGGGGGCCATATCTAGCAAGGCCATGATCTGAATGATTGGAAACAAAATGTCTTGGCAACAAATGCAGTGGCAGAGACAAGGTGACCATTCTGGAAGAAACACAAATGGGAAGTTTTCAGTGAAGCCCAGTTGGGACTTTGAAGGAGACTGTTTATTCTACACTAAATAGAAGACAGGAGGGAGAGTGGGGGGGTGGATATTTCATTCATTCAGTGGCCTAGGTCATACAAAGTGTAGACATGTAGGCAGGGCCTAATCACAGATTGAGTTACTGGCTGGAGCAGAGGGGCAGGGGCCCTACTGTAACTAGAGAGGGATGGGGTGGCATGGGTGTTCTGTTAACACACTCATGAGGTCTTAGAACTGGAGGCGTGTCTTCTGAGATAGGGCTGGTGTGTTTATCGAGACTAGAGAGTTAAAGGGGCAGAGGAGTTCATCTGAATGGGACTACATTACTTTGGTGTTTCCAGAAAGAGCTGGCTAAACACTGTTAGGAAAAAATGTTTTTTCATTATTAGTCACCAAGAGTATGTGAGTCTCCCTAAAAATCTTTTCGAAATATAATTTTATATAATTTTTAATTATTAGATGTATATAATTTATTGTACATCCATTACAGTATACTGCTTTTTTTACTTTGTATTCTATTTACTTCGTGCTTTTTGGAAAAAAACAAGCAAAAAATGTTTCACTTAGCTTTTCTTATATATTTGATTTTCTTGTTACTGTTTTTTTTTTTATTTCCAGTACTGGGATAGAATCCAGGCTTTCATGTATGCTAGGCAAGTTCTCTGTCACTGAACTACATCCCCAGACCTACAGTTTATAACAAATAGTTTTCCTCTGGCACATACTGTCCCTACAGGCTTCAGGATATGAACTCTATTCCTGGTCATGAATTGTCAAAATCAGAGATCCATGTAGTGAGGCTACAGGCATTGGTCATGAGGACAAGGCCAAGTGTCTGGGTATGGAGACAGGTTTTGTGAAAGTCAGCACATTCTGTCTTCCTTTTATTTGTGTGTGTGTTGTTAAAAGATAGGGGAGTGGCTGAGGTTTTTTTCTACCTAGATTAAAGACTGGTAAAAAGAACAGGAATTAAGAGGTCAAGGGTGAAGACAGTGACCAGAATATGGACTATATCTGTTTCATTTTAGTGGTGATTCATTTAATATTTCTTCCTGGGTAGTAACATGACTAACTCACTCTTTGCATTGTCTTGTGTTTGGTTAAAATGTGAACAGCAGTCAATGTTTTCTCATTTGTTAATTCATGTTTTAAGAAGAAATGCCTTGCATTAACCGTTGTTCCAAAGGCTCAGGATATGGCAGTGAAGAATTTCTTTCTTTGAAAATTCAGTAACTTAAGATGAGGCAGTGACCTTTGTTTTCAAGATCCATAATGCTGGCTATTCCGACTGTGAGTGGAGAGCTGTTTTAAAGAGAGTCATTTTTACATAGATTGACAACTGAGGACTCTAATGAACCCATACTTGAATTAGGACCTGAAAGACGTGAAGGAAGAACCTTCCTGAGGCTGGGATAGATTGGTCTGTGACTGGAGTGGAGTGAGCTATGGGAGGTTGGCAGGAATGAAGTTGGAGAGGGAAAATCCTATCCAGTGATACAACAGACTATGGGAGTTTGGATTTCATTTGGGGTATGAGAAACCATGGGATCATTTGAGCAAGGGCTGCCTTCTATAGTTTTCAAATATTTCTGTGTCTACTGTAGTGGAGGCAGGAGAGAAGTGCATTCTGAGATGGTAGCAGTAGTCTGGCAAGAGAGCAGTGTATTATATTAGTCAGGGTTTATATTGCTGTGATAAAATGCCATGACCAAAAACAACTTGAGGGGGGGCAGGTTTATTACAGCTTATACTTCTATGTTGCTGTTTACCAATGAAGGAAATCAGGTCAGGAACTCAATCAGGACAGGAACCTGGAGGCAAGAGCTGATCCAGAGGCCATGGGATGGGGTGCTTACTGGCTTACATCTCATGGCTTGCTTAGCCTGCTTTCTTATGGAACCCAGGACTTTCCAGTTGGGGGCAGCACCACCCATGATGGTTTGGGCCCTCTCACATCAATAGCTAACAAAGAAAATGTTCCACAGAACAATCTGCTAAGGACATTTTCTCAATTATTTCTTCCCAAGTGATTCTAGACTGAATTAAGTTAACAAAGAAACTAACACAACCACCATGGCTGGGACCATGTAGGAGTAGTGGGCCAATGACAAGTAGTCACACTGGGGATCTGTATGACAGCAGGATTTGTCAGTACTTATGGAATGGAACTTAGATGGGACTAGATTTTTTTTCCACTAGGCAACTGGATTAGTGGTTGTGACAGACACTGAATTAATAGTACATAGAGAGAAAGTTCTAATACTGAAACCAAGACCATGACAACAGTTAGAGATGGGAAAGAGGTAGGCACAGCAACAGAAGAGTCTTAGAAGGGACAGCCTGTGAGGTGACAGGAGAATTCAAGTATGATTGCATGAAGCACACACAAGCGTCCCTTCAAGGAAAGGGAAGTGAGTAGCCTTTTGTTTCAGGCCTTTCCAAGAGGGGGCATTAGTTGGAAACTGAGAGCTGTTGACTTTGGCAAGCAAACCTTTAGTCAACTGGTCCAGTTCTACTAGAATGTGGGAACAGAGCCCGGATAGTATGGGTGGAGAGAGAAGAGGCTATGAGCAGTCCTTCTGAGGAATAAAAGTAGAGCAGAGAAATGAGGTGATAGCTATGGTCTTCTAGGGTTAAGGGGAAGATTTTAAAAATAAAATAGACTCCAGACATATTTATAAGTAAGAATGAGCCAAAAGAATGAAAACTTAATGTTCAGAGAGTGATGAAAGTGTTGTGAGAGCAACATCTTTACAAGAGAGTGGATGGACCCAGTGAGTGGTGGCAACTCAGCTTGGCGGCAGTAAAACTGCCCAGCCATTCAGTCTGTTCATGGACATGGACTCCACAGTGGACTGGTGCTGAGAAAGGGAAGTGGCCTTCATCTGACTACTTCTGTTTGTTCTTGTTCTTGTTGTTGTTTTGTGTGTATGTGTGGTGTGTGCACGTGCATGCATGTGTAGGTCAGAAGTCAAATCTCAGGTGTTGTTCCTCATTTATTACAGGGTTTATCACTGGCATGAAGCTCACCTGTTCGTCCTGCCTGGCTGGCCAGTGTACATTGTGGATCCACCTGGCTTTTGTCCCCCACTCCAGCACTAGGATTATAGTCATGTGACACCGTCCTTGCTTTTGTTTACATGTTTTATGAATGGAACTCAGGTCCTCGTGCTTGCACAAACACTACCAACCCTGATTTTATTTTTTGTTTGTTCCTGGATCCCACATTGTTCCATTTACAATAAGTGTATGAAGCATTGCAGGTGAAGGAGGAGTTTCTAAACTTTGACCAGTCTTGTTTTTCACAATCCCATACTGACTGACAAACTTGGATTATTCTAGTTAGTATTCTTGCAACAGCAATGATGTGTTTGATTCAGGCACTCAGCACTTCACCTAGAACTGCATGTGCTTCAGAGAGACAGACGTAAAGTAAGTTGATAGGAATTTAAAGTCCCCATCCCGAAGTTGAGTTCCACCTACAAAGGTGAATTCTTAACTAATTTTGCTGATTGTTCCACTTAACTTGAGCATCACTGAAACAGAAAATCCTTCCTGAATTCCTCACTGAAGGATGGAGAGAGTCATAAACCCTCATCTGACTGTCTTGCCGCTCCTTCAATTACCTTGGCCTCTGGGAGGGGATGGAGTATATAGGCCAGAAAAGACTAAGCCAGGGGAGCCCCAGCTATGTATATCTGTAAAAAACACTCATCCCTGTGTGTAAAGCCTGTTGGGGGGAGTACCCACACACCTGTAAGCACCCCTTTAACTGTACTTTATAAGGAGGCCCAGTAAACTCAGTGATTCTTCAGTGTAAACTTTGGTGGAATTGTGCCCCAGTTTGCCGTTGGGACCATAGGAGAAGGTATAGACATTACTTACTCTCCTTGGGAGGAATTTTTGCAACAGTTAGTCATACACTTAGACAATACTAATCTACTAGGACTCCAAAGGCACTGAAAGGATTGTATGTGTCCTGAAGGAAGGACACTTTCAAGGAAGTAATTTTCTCATGTAACAGAGTAGCATATTTTGTATCATATAATGATTTTAAAAGATTCCAACACCATTTGTAAGGATATAAGACCAGTTTAGGGACATTGTGTTAAAGTAAATTTTATCCTGCTTTAGCTAGATGTCTAGAATTCTAGAGAATGTAATAACTTATTTTAACATTTTAGTTGTGGTATTTTGCATGTACAAATTGTTCAGAGATATAACTAGAGGATGATATTAGGTCTATGTCTCAGTAATGGAAAGAATAAGGATTCTGTTTCTTAGTGTGAATCTTTATATCATGTTTTACCAAGAGTATAAAAGTGTTACTGGATTTCATGAACAAGAAATGAGAGTTTCCATAGAGAGCCCTCAAGTGGACTGTGGCATGGTTTTGAAATGTTGCCTGGTAGACTCTGTAGAAAAACTCCTGTCTTGATTGACTGATGTCTTAAAGCAAACTATCCCTTGAACTATTAGTGTGATGATCAATTTTTGATGGAACCCACAATAGTTGAACTGATTTTAATTTGTCATTAAAAAGAAATGTAGACAGAGTTGGTAAGGTAGCTCAGCACTAAAGGCTCTGGTCACCAAGGCTGGATACCTGAGTTCAATCCCCAGGACCAGATGATGGAAGGAGAGAACGGAACCTTTCAAGTCATCCTCTAGTGCATTCACACACATGTATGTGTGCCCATATACACACCTGTTCTAAGGAGGCCACTTGTTGGTTCCCAGCTGTCAGCCCTGAAATAACCACACAAAACTATATTATTTAAAACACTGCTTGGCCCACTAGCTCTATCTTTTTATTGGCTAACTCTTATACCTTAATTTAACCCATTTCCAGTTCATCACCATGAGGCTGTGGCTTACCAGGTAAAGTTCTGGCATCTGTCTCCAGTGGAGCAACATGGCTTCTCCTTGACTCCACCTCCTTTCTCCCAGCATTCAGTTTAGTTTTCCCCACCTACCTCTATTCCCTGCACAGGCCCAAGACATTAATGAATGTTATTCACAGCATACAGAGGGGACTATTATTAAAGGGGAGGTCATGTAGGATTCCCCTCTGTATGCTGTGAATACCATTGGTTAATAAAGAAACTGATTTGGACTTGCCCAGGGAATAGAGATGGGTAGGGAAAACTAAATGGGATGCTGGGAGAAAGAAGGAGGAGTTAGAGAGAAGCCATGTAGCCCTGCTGGATACAGATGCCAGAACTTTACCCAGTAAGCCACAGCCACGTGGCGATACACAGATTCATGGAGATGGGTTAAATTAATATGTAAGAATTATCCAATAAGAAGCTAGAGCTAATGAGCCAAACAGTGATTTAAATAATATAGTTTCTCTGTGGTTATTTCAAAGCTGAGCAACTGGGAACCAATAAGTGGCCTCTTACTACACATACCAGTTTCTCATGGGGACATTTAGAATAGTCTACAATATTTTTAGTAGTGAGTTTCATTACTCTTCCAGCTACACTGACCCATCCGTAGTAGAAGTACAGAACTGACTTGCAAAATACTGGGCAAGAATCAACACTATCAGTAAATGAAAATGCCAGGGTGTTTTTGCTGCCCTAGCCCAGAAAACCTGCCCCAGGAGAGGGCCTCGATGACATTACTCCCAATAGAGGGCCTCACTCTTGGCAAGGGCACTGATGCCATTAAACAGCTGTTTAATGTTTTGGGTCCTCTGTGTTCCAGGGGCCAAATACAGGATATGTGCTTTGGAACTGGGCTGCCTGTTTTCAATAGCATAGTAGGGATCAACAATGGCATGCAACACAAGGGCACTCAGTGTCTGATCCAAGACAAAAACGATTGCTCTCACAATATTCAGACAAGCCTACAGAGGGGTCTAGCAACAATGGAGAAGACTGTGATATTCCAGGGGGAAAATAGACACATAGCCAATGAGAGGAGTAATTGGCTTGCAAACCATGAGGGCAAAGTCCAGAGTTGGTGAACATACGTTAGTCTCCCACTTAAGTGGAAAATCATGGTCTTTTATCTAAATTTCATATCTAAGTGAGTTTACAGTCCCTTAAACCATTGCTTTGGAGGGAGGCTCTATCTTTTGTTGAAGACTCTTGTAAAACCACCATATGGAAATAGTCTTCCAAAAAGAGCTGTTGTTACATGACATGTGAACTAACTTCTTTCAGATCCTGCAGAAATGACATGTGCGTGTGTGTTTGTGTGTGGGGGGGGGTTCGAAACAGGGTTTCTCTGTAGCTTTGGAGCCTGTCCTGGAACTGGCTCTTGTGTACCAGGCTGGCCTCAAACTCACAGAGATCTGCCTGCTCCTGCCTCCCAAGTGCTGGGATTAAAGGCATGCGCCACCATTGCCCAGCAAAATGACTATCGTTAACGGTGTCACTATGTAAAGTTCATAAGAGGTTCATAAATTTAAGGATAAGTAGGTTAGACACAAAACAGATTTTTAGAAAAAGACCATGCCATACTTGCCAATTTTATTAAAAAGTAAAATTTAATTTTATGTGAATTTGGATGAAGACTAAAAGAAATTGAAGCATTTCTGAAGTTTAGAAAGCTATTTCTTCATGTAAGAGATGAGTTCTTAGGATGTTAAGAAATTTTTATTATAACACATTGAGGTTTCAGTGCTTTAAATATTTTGAGGGCATTAGTTATTCCCCAATATAAAACTCAACTTGCATAGACTTCTTTGCTGAGTCTTCCAGTCTGTCACTTAAGGCATTAATTGTCCATTATTGAGCTCTGTAACATATATATTCTGTCCTGTTGCCCTTCCTACAGTTATATAGATTTGGGTTTACTTAAAGCAGTTTCCTTGAGGTTCTGATGTAATGAGATCTCATCAATGAACAGCTCACAGTGTGGTCACTGTGTGGTGAGCCCATAATAACTGAATGGCTTGACTGAACACCATACTAGCTGACTAGCCTTTCTTTTCCCCCAATGCTTTGTGTAAAGTTCCTGGTTGTCTTTTGATCCTAATCTTGCTTTTAGCTTTTCTTGTCAATTCTTAATTTCTCAAAGTTTACCTGCAACTCTTACTGGTTTTAAGACAGGTTTGGGTCTGAGGTCATCCATGTTTGAACCTAGTGACAACCCTGAGCCATGCTTTTCCTCAATTGTAACTTTCCTCAGTGCACAGTATGCACTTTTGATATGTGCATTTTCATCTTGGTTTATTAAAGGGAAATTTTCAGTTTTCATACCTGTGCACTACATAGATTTCTTATTTTCTTTCTCTTTTCTCCGTATTTATTCTTCTCTGCACCTTTGCTATGATTTTCTAAACCCTTTTGTTTGCATCACCGATTTGGTTTTCAGCCAGGCGTATACTGCTTATGATTGTATCTAATTCAGGTTAGTTTTACGATGGATTTATTTCGACCTGTACCTAATTCTCTTTTTTATCTTCTGAGTTTTGAGTTCTTCTTTAATTGTACTCATGTTCTTGTTGAATGCTCCCATAACTGTTCCTGATCCCCCCATCATGAAAGCCATTCCTTCCTTCTTATCAATTCTTTTTCTTTTTTGTTTTTCTTTTTTTGTTTGATTTTGCTGAATTATTTTTTCATTTAAAAAACTCTAGACATCTCACTGCCTGGATAGTCACCCAAAGTTCTTCTGTACTGTTGGGGCAT
>LOEQ01000810.1:691244-705244 GCA_001685075.1 Bramus lutescens | reverse complement strand
GTTCTGCCTATATTGGCAGTTTGTCAGTCACTTTCTTCTGTGTCCTGCAGAATAGCTTGCAGACTCTTTTATGAAGCAGGAACCCTGAAGGATTGTCTCACCTTTAGGCAAGTTCAGCAGTTATTTCTCTATGGCTCCTGCATGTCCAGTTCATCAAGCAGATCAGGCAAGAGCAGTTTCTTGCCAAAATGGCTAACAAGCTCCATAAGGAGCCTCTTTGACACCCATTATCTTCTTGAAGTAGCTTGGTGCTGTCAGGAACAGATGTGTCTCACTGTCATGAAGAGTCCTAAATTCTTGAACATTTTAAATGCCATATTCTGTAGTCTTTGAAAGGTTTGAATAATGCCTATCCACCTGAAACATATTTCTGTACATCGAGAAAATCTAACATGACTACAAGCTTGACTATTATAGATTATCTATTAACCTATATTTTTAATTATACGTTACAATTCTAAATGAGCTATACAAATACAAAACCTTAGTCAAGAGCAAAAATATACATATAAAAAAATTAACTTTAAATTTGTCTCAATAAACCAAGATCCATACCAATGCAAATCTCTATAGCATATCCCCATTTAAATGTAAACAAACATTTATAGACAATATTTGGGAATATGGGCATAGTTCTTTCCAAACTTTTTCCTGCTGTTTATTGGGCAAAGTAATTTTTTGAGGGGTGTTCAAGGCAACCTTTCAGGTGGTCTTGGTCCATCAAACCACATTAGTCTAAAAGGATTCCATAGGTTCTCATCTTCTGTAGAAACAAAAGAAGAACCTCTTTTCCAAAGTAACATATCATTATTTCCATATTTTGAAATCAAGATACCTTTAAAGTATATATGTTGATTTAACTTAGCAATCCCCAGAATCAAATGTCTCTCTGCAGCCAAAAAATTCAAAGAAAATACAATATACATAATCCAGACTCTCTGTGTACATTTCATCTTTACGTGGCTTATTTTACTTTTTCTACAATTTTAATATTTATTTTATTATTTTTACTTCTTTAATCTTTTACTGTCTATATTCTTTTATATTGCATTTACAGTCTCTTTACTCTTTTTCTTCTTTCTCCCAAGCCTATGTACATTTTTTAAAAACACTGTGTCTCATTTAGAGGTCTTTTATGTCTGAATCTGTTTATGTGGATTTTAGTTGTTCACATTGGAACAAATTTGTAGTAGCAGCAGGCCGCTTGTTCGTACTGACCATCTAGAACCAAAATAACTACACAGAAACTATATTATTTAAAACACTGCTTGGCCCATTAGCCCTAACTTCTTATTGGCTAACTCTTACATCTTAGTTTACCCATTTCTAGTAATCTGTGTATCGCCAACGAGGCTGTGGCTTACCGGGTAAAGTTCCGGCTGTCTGTGTTTGACAGGGCTACATGGCTTCTTTTTGACTTTGCCTTCTTCCTTTCAGCATTCAGCTTAGTTTTCCCCTCCTATCTCTGTTCCCCTACAGCTTTGCTATAGGCCCAAAGCAGTTTCTTTATTAACCAATGATATTCACAACATATGGAAGGGAATCCTACATCAGGTGCTGGGAACAGAACCCAGGTCTTTTGGAGGAGTAAGAAGAGTTCTTAACCCCTGATCCATCACTCCAACTCTGTCATTTTAATTCTCAATACAATGTTTTATAGATGTTCAAAAATAATTTTTATCTGACCATGTCTTGGTCTTTTTAGATTTGAAATCTGAAACCCTTGTGGTTGTTTGTGGGGACTTCTGTAGCCAGTCTTTGTCACTGTACGTCCTGTTCCCCTTCACATGTACAAAGGCCCAGTCTCTGTACCTCATTTGACTTAGAATCTCACTGAACACTCAGTATTCAGCCATGTGGATGTCGTCTGATTTTACAACCTATGCATTTTCTGCCATCTAACACCTCGTCTTTATTAGCTCTATTAGACTTAGTTGCTTGACTCAAAGTATCCAGGAGTTCAAAATAAGGAAGGTATGCTGTTTCTCTGTGAGCTGTGCTCCTGAATAAAGGAGCACACGAGAGTCTGAAGGACCTTTGTATCATACACTTGAAGCAAAGCTTTGCTTTCTAACACAGTTCTACCCAACTGATGGCCTTTGTGGCTGTGAATATCATTGTTAGACTATTCCCAGAACATCCGGGGCTGCCATTTATCTAGAGAAGGCAGGAGAATATGACCAGGAAGAAACCTGAGCTGAGTCCAGAAGAGGCTCATAACATCCAGAAATTAGCAACATAGTGTGCAACTGAGCAGGCAGTCCTCAACTCAACTCTGGCATTTACCAGGCCTCACTAACCTGAAGGTTTATACCTTAAGAAGACTCACTGGGCAATAGGCCTTAGCAAAACATTAAACTAACAATTCATGAACATATATTTCTACAGTTCACCTTCTATTAATTATTTCTCTTTTTTCCCTTTTTTAAAATGTGTGTGAAGAAACATATTTGACCAATGCAGAATAACTGAATAGGCTATTAGAACACTTCAGAATACTGAGGTCAGAGAGCTACTGAAGTTGTGTGGGATCATTTATTACTGAATCGTAGAGGAGTTTGGTAGTGTCATACCTGAATGGTAGCATTTCATGACGATCTTCTCCATCCTCTGTGTCCTGAATTCTTTCCAGCCTTCCTTCTGTAATGTGCCACAGGACTTTGGGGTAGGAATGTGTGGATGAAATAGTTGTCTTAGTCAGGACAGTTCTCTTTAGTCATTTTTCTCAGAACTTTGATGACATATAAGTCTCTGCTGTGACCGCTACCCTCTACAGACAGTCTCTGTCCCAGGCTAAAAGCTGCAGCAGGCTACAAGTATAAACATTTAGATGACTGACTGTGTTTTCACTTAGGGAAACAATGGGCTCATGCCTTCCACAGCTGTAGACTTCCGACCTGATTTATAGTATCAGGCGTATATTCCTGCCCATGGGACAAGCCTCGCATTCAGTGAATTGCAATGACACATACTCAGCAACCTGTGTACACAAGACTGTCCCTCCAGCTTCCTCTCATGAATAGAGGAGGTGCCCATGTGGTCCTGTCTCTTCTTAAGAGCTAATTACTGTAAATGGTTGCCGACAGAGGGATGTCATTTTCTCTAATGTAACCATTTGGGGACTAGGTGAGAAGAAGACAACATTCAAAATAAAGGAAGGGGGCATACCAAAGAGGAATGGGGTGACTATAACCCCATACATTGTGTACACAACTGCTGTAAAATAAAGGGAAGATAAACAATCAGACATTATTGCTAGTAGCCTGAGTTCTATTTCTTGGCTTATGTCCTTGGGAGGGAAATATTCTGTAATTCTTTCCTTCTAGTCCCAGGCTATTTGGCTACTTATAAATATTCTATTCTCTATTAATCTTAAGTCGTACCATTCTCTCACAATTTTTTTAAAGTTTTCAAAGATCCAAGTAGAACTTTCTATGCCTCTTTCTGCTTTACTTCATTATAGAATGTGCTTGAATAATTTTGATTAATCTTTTAAATTTTATTATAATGATACTTGATATTATAACACTGAGTAGAAATAATAATGTGTCTAAGAACTAAAGATATTCCAGTTCAATAATTCATAGTTAGCCGCTGAAAATCTGCTCCAGCAATTTATTTTAAATAATAAAAAACTTTTATTTACTACTTGGTTACTTAATATATATTATTTTTAAAAACCACTTTTTTTTACTCTTTACTACTAACACTGGAATAAGACAGACAAACATCCAAATTTTAAATGAATTCACTAAAATGCATCTTTGGTCTCAGATGAAAAACACGTTTTCAATATTATTTATACATTGTTGTAACATACTTGTAAGTGGTATGTTCAAGTTGTTCATGCATTAGCATACATTGCTTCTAAACAGTATAACAAATTTATGAATGATTATAAATTTACTTTTGATTTCCAACTCTAAATATTTTTAAACATATGCTTTAATCTAAAGCAAACTTAGTTTATGTTTTGATACTTGATTTGTGATTTGAAATGAAAGCCTAAAATTTTATAGGAAAATGACTTCTGAGACTTAGTGCTGTGTGTGTGCTTTGCTGGAGAAATGACTGCTATAACTTTAAGATAAGGTAGTCTGATGATTCGGGGCAGGAAACAAGATCGATTTGGAGCAGGCTCCTACTGTTAGCTTTTTTGAAGATGGATTCTCACGCAGAAAATAACACAACATATTCTAAATAACAGCACCCCCTCCCCGAAATCCACCAAAACTGAAGAAAAATCCAAGTGACTGTTCTTAGCAGCTGTGTGGCCTAGAGTTCACTGGGGAAGCTGGCTTCCTGCAGTCCCCTATTCATCACCTGCTTCAAAGACAGCCTGGCTGGCTATAGTTTGCAGGCCAGGTAGGGTGCCATTGTGCACAGTCTGGGAGGATTAGTATCAAAGCTGCAGCAACCAGGCCCTTGGTCTCAGGCTGCCATTCAGTCTAGCAGGGAGAGGCTAAGACTGGCCAAGGTCACAGTCTCCAGTGTGGAGTGGACTGGGAAAGGATCCTGAGAAGAGAATGCTTTTTATGAAATCATGGCGCAGGCTTGCAGCACAGCAGGTGCCCTTCTGGAAGACATAACATCTGTTTATGTTGGTATGCCGTAGCTGACAGAGAGATAATAGAGCTTTGAAATTTATCATTTTATTTCTAAAAGACAACTATATATACAATAATCCAGATGCATATTTAACTCAGATCTTTTATTGGAAAATCATAAAGGGAAATGATCGATTTAATTGCTGCTTTTTACATGTATATATTCAAGCAGAAAGCAAAGTGTACTGACTATTAACCATTTACAACCATTGCTGATCAGCAATACCCAATTCTTGGGGAGGAATTTCCTAGCATTCAACGCAAATCTTTTCAATATTCAGACATTAGTGTCAACAGATTGCAAAGGATTTCTTGAATATGACAAGTGTCTTGAATATTAGGAGCTTAGAAAAAATGCTCTGCATCAAATGAAGGTATTTTAAGGATGAGGTAATAATGACGCAAAAATAAAATTTTCAGTTTGCACAAATTAGAGAAAAATTAAGCTGTACATGAGTTGTCATGACGACAAGGATGTTCTGTTGATGAACTGTCCTCCTCATTGTCCAATCAGATAGTAGAGCTGAAGCTGGAGCATGAACAGGAGAAGACGCACCTATTAGAGCAGCATAGCGCAGAGAAGGATAGCCTAGTCCGAGACCATGAACGGGAAATTGAAAACCTGGAGAAACAGCTTCGCGCTGCCAATATGGAGCACGAAAATCAAATTCAAGAGTCCAAGAAACGAGATGCGCAGGTAATTATCAATAATATTTGCTAAAATGGGCGTCTATCTTTAAAAAGTCATCAGCGTTTTTTGTTTTCTTCTTCTTGATGCACGCTGTTTGATCATTTGCAAAACTGACATATAAATGTGATTTTTTTTGTTTTCTCCCCCTGCCCACACCCCCACCCCACCCCGTTTGGAGGATGAATAAGGCTTTAACTACAGAAACCACAGGTAGCCAGATTAAAAATCCCATGGCGCGCTATAACTTGGTCCCTTTTTTATAATCTTGTCTCAATTCCTTTCATGATTTTTTTTAAAGGTATGCCCCTTACCCCTCCCCTCAGCCTTAGAAAATCCCTAAGAAATATATTAGCCTCACCCCTGGCTTTTTGTTTTAATCTCTGAAGGCAATCAAGCAGCTGCTTTAATATTTGCTTTCCTGCCTATTGTTGCTTTTTTCTGTCAGACTCTATGTTTGATTAGCTTACTTGGATGGTAATTGATAAAAATGACTCCAGAGAAGGGCTATTTCCCATCATGTCTGTTGCTTTTTCCTGCATGCACACACACATGCCTCCTAGCCTCCATCTCTGTAGTCCCTGTTGGAAGCCATTTGGCAGAATAACCCCCAGCTGTGGTAGCATTTGACTCTTCAAACTTGTGGATGAAATGTGCACTGTCAGCATGGAAAATTATCTTTATAAATTTCAGATAAAAAATCATATTGGGTATGTATCTTTGTGGCACAATATATTCTTTAAGGGATATATAATCAAGGCCCTATAGTATATCCTCTTGAGCAGATTGCTATGAAATTTTATTAAAGAAAAATTGAAGAGCAATTGACAACAATAAAAAGATAATTTTCTTTTCTAATAAAACCATATCATCTACTAGGTCTAAAGACCTCTTTTGCCATTGAAATCCAAACATGCTAACGACAGCACAGAGAAGCCCTGGTTATCCTTCCTTCCAAAATAATATAATTTCCAAATAACAAAATAAATCTTCTGTTATGGTATGTGCTTAAGCAATTTTGTAATTGCTTAAACATCAAAACATTCCTAATTAAAGAAGATGTTAATTTTTTGAGTGGCGAGCAATGGCGGTAAGGAAAGACTGGGCTTGGTTGTTTTTCGTTTGACCTTGATTTGTCTTTTATTTCAAAGAGTTACTGGTGCAATAGGAGTATACTTGGTGGAGATTTTCTGTCAATATATACATTTATGGGGAAAGTATATTTTGATCGTTTTATGGTTATATACTTTCTGAAAGGTGATTAATGTAGTACGCATGGCTCCAAGATAATCATATGGTTTCTAACAACATTCATTATATTTTTGCTAACAACCTGTGGACCCTTAGAAAATATATGCTGTTCTTGTAATTTTCAGTCAAATGATTTTTTAAAGAATATTTTTGAACATGTTTTCTCTTCATATGTAATGTTAACTTTACCATTGTCTTCCCATAAGGAACATGAGGTCTGAGTCAGTACGGGATCTATTTGCATAGAAAAATTACATAATAGAATAAAATCCATTAGTTTGCTTAAATGCCCACTATTTTTGTGCTATGGTGGAAAACTGACACACCGGAGGCCAAATTTATAGGCAATCTTTGTGATTGTTGCATATGCCATATCTGCCATGTAGGGTGCGGTTCATCTGATCAAACAAAAGGGAAATTTTAGAACTGTTATGTGTAATTCAGCCACAGGAATGGTCCAATATGGCTGTTCCCTGGGTTTATGCTTGTCACAGTGTTAAATGGAAAGACTCTCTGACATATTCAGATGCTTTGGTTTCGGAGATTTCTCATATTTTATGTCTTTCTTAGAGCGTTTTAAAAATTTGGATTGCTGTCATGGGAATGCAGTAAGGAATGCAAATTCAGACCCAATTCATCCCTATGCAAAATAAAAATATCTTGGCACACATTGTTGCCTACTTGTGTTTGGAGAATACAACCTTAAAGAACTTTTATTAATAACTACATTTTAAAAATCTATGCATACCAAAATACTAATAATGTGTGTCTCTGATGATTCACTGAGGATATGAACTCAGTTTCCTTCAGGTAGCTCTTAAAATTTTATATTATGTCTTTTCATAATTGTGGCCTAAAAATTTAATGTGTAATACCTTTGAAGTACTAAATTCCATTCACGAATTAAATATACACAAAACAGCTTGATGTTTTTCAAAATAGAAGATGGGACAAAAATCATTGTGGTGTTTGATGCAGAAAAGACCTCATAATATTATATTATGTAATTTTTCATTTCCAAAGAAATGATTTTCAGTTAAGTTTGGCTCATCTGGTTTAGCATTGGAGGCCATTTTGTAAGAAGGACAACTTGCAGTTCTTAGCTACAGAACAGCCTTGCACTGTCTGTTTTGGATGCAATGGCTTTGTTCGCTGATCTCTTCCATCAGACTCTGATAATGAGGATAATAATCAAAACTAGATCATTTCAACTCCTTCCAAATATGTAGTGTATTATATGCTGAAAGACAACCATTACTGTGAGATTACCCTTTGCAATGTGTGTCTTGCCAACTAGGACTTCCTCTTGATGAATAGCATTATAATTATAACAAATTAGGTTTTAGCCTATTAGTCCCCTTTTCTAAGACAATGATGGCATCCATATTACATCTAAGGGCAGTTAGCCATGACTCTCATCTACTAACTAATTATTCTAGTGTATGCTGCATTTCTCCAGACTTTTTAATGGCAGGATATGTTATCATGTGATAACTATGTTTGCTAAAATGCACATCAAATTTTGTCACCATTGTTTAACTTGTTCAGTCTGGGTCTGTCTAGGCTCAAGTTTTAGAAAAAGCATCCAGGTTGACAGAAATCAACACATGTAAAACTCTTTGATTTTGTCAGATATTTTTCATTTGCCAATACTCTCTTACTGAAATTGGAGAATGATTTGATTGATTCAATCTCATTTGAATATAAAGAAAATTTATAAATATCATCTTACAAAGCTTTGTCTAGTATGGCAGTTCTATATGCAATTCTTATTTTGCTTTTGTATTGTCACATATGAATTTATTATGTTGAATTGGAAGAAAAATAAAGCATGTTTCCTTGACTTGTGGTTGTCAGTTGTCAATTTAGGATAATGAACCTTTTAAAGATTTTTTGTTCTTATCTGTTAATGGCCTGAATGAGAGGTATATAGCAATACCAAAAGACAGTTTTGTGGAGTTTTTGTGATCCACACCAGAGGTGGCTTCAACACCTTGGAATGTCCATGTGACCTACTGCAGGATAAACAAATCTGGGAATCAGGGAAACTGGCAAGCACTGTCAGCCCTCCTCAGGACAGCATCCTTGGAGAAAGTTATTAGCAATGTCTAAAAGTAGGCTAAACCAATCACTTATATGTGCACTATGGATTTTGCATAACATTAGTGTACTGAATATATTTTAAACAGACAGTCATGATTCTGATCCTTTTTAACTTTTACATAGTAAGTAGGTAAATCAACCTGTTTTGCTTTATTCACACTAAGAATTTGTGCCTACTGCACGTTCTAAAATGTAGAATTTGTAGACCTCTACTTTAAAATTTTTCCTGAGAAGATATTCATACTTTTAAAATTGCACTTTAACAACATTGTATTTTCTATTAATTTGCATATATGAGCACAAGCTATAAATTCCCATTTATATTTAGATTTGTGTACTGCACCGAGTTAAGCATTGCTATAACCCTTTGAAATTTTTCAAAGGGTTAACTGAGCAGTCCGTGCAATCTGATCATTATTGGTACACCAACTTTTGGACACAGATAGCATTTTCTATCAAAAATGTTAGACTTTTCTTTGTATAACTAATACATTCAAAAATGTCTATAAGCAACATTTTATAATAACTTTATACTTTATGATCAAGCATAGTAGTTGAGCCATAGATGATGTTGGTCAGATTAGAACATCTACACTTGTAAAAAGTTCTGTAGTTAAGTGTGAGGTTAACCTGTGAGCTTACTAGAAGCCACAGCAAAAAGGAAAAGATGGTGACATATATGAGTTTTAAAGCCTTTGATAGCTGTCCCCAACAATGAGAAAAGCCTTGACTCTTCTCCCTAATTCTCATTTTGGTATAAATTTATCTTATGGGACTGACATAAAACTGATAATGTTTTCTGTGGGTTAAGCATGTTCAAGTATCAGAGGGGAAATGTTAGAATCTTTGAGAGTTTTCACAAATGTAGGTAGTATACTGTATGTTAATCAGAGAGCAAAGCTCCTTTGAGAGCTCTAACTTTTCAGACATGATGAATCATATGGAAGTATATTCTGAGTAACAACCAAGTTCTAGCACTGTCACTTTATTGCTGGACCTGAATTCTAGTAAGATATCTCAAAGTAGCAATTTAGACATGGCCAAATTATATAAGTAAGTTAGATGCTAACTAATTTCCAAATGCCTTTCTTCCTTACATTACATTCTCTTCTCTGAATTGACTGTGAAACTTTTAGTCAGGAAAATCAAATGGTAATCAATTCCAAGAAGAAAAGATATTTATATCTATGTATAAATGACCAAAGTAGTATTTCATCATCAGTATCTATTGTTACTCCCATATTCTAAAGGAGTAAAGAGTTTTACTTCTTTGGGTCACATCAAACTAATTGCTTAGAAAACCCAAACTGTGTGACTCTTTATTTCCCTAACTTAATGAGGCAGCTGCTGAACTGTCACCCTGCCTGATCTTCATCTCCTCTTCTAGTGACACAGTCACATCAGAGTGGCTGTCTGGTGCTCCAGCTGTGTACACACCACACTTTGATAGCTGTCCCTGACATACCCAGCTATTTGTATTGTAGGGAAAGTGGAGGAGAATTAAGTGTGTTTTAAGTGTTAAGAGGATTTCGATACACTGTACGAAGTTATTTCTAGGCGCTAGAGGGCTGATGGAAAAAAGACTTTCCACAGTTCACTTTTATTTGCAAAAAGAAAACAGGACTTTTAGGGAAGATATCTGATAAAACTCATTACGACGATGATCTGCTTTCTTCAGATGCTTTGTCACCGTTAACTGATGTATTTCTCTAAACTTAAATATAATTAGACATTTCCTAACTAGGTTATTTGTAAAAAGTCTGTGGGGGAAATTAATTATTCTTCTAATACCATCCTAGATCATACAGATATTTTTTTCAAATTGAAGTGGTGGAAAATTCCCCTTATATTTTGATATAGATATCCTGATGGGAAGATACTTTATTTGTAGCCAACAGTGGTTTCTTTTACAGGTCTATTAAGAATATGCCAGTGTAACTGTGAGTTATACAAATTAAAATGTACAACTATTACTATGAATTTAATGAGGCAGAAATATGTCATTTCAAGTAAAGATAGAGCTTACAATTTTAAAGGATTTCCAGATTCTTTTTCCATTATAATTCTAAAATTTTCACCTTACAACGTAAAAATATAAATGAGTCATTTTAATCTTCATCATGGAAAAGGGAAGTTTAAGCAAAATTACAAGTTGAAACAGGTAATTTATTTTTCTAAGAATGGTCCATTCCTGAAAGAATCACAGTGTATCTGTAGTTCTATGCATATTTTTAAGATGGGTTAGTTACCATAGAAACCACATGCTATGCTATGTGGTCCACTTTCAGATAAAGAATATTCATTTAAAGAGAAGCTTTCTAAATAATAATGTATAAAGTATTCCTTTTGAATTAACAACCTTGTATCAACTAATAATGACTGGTTTAAAAATCTTTTCTTTGTTCTCATTATACTTAATGGGTTTCTTTGAAAATACTAAAATTGTTCTTGAAAAAGAGTTAATTAAATGCTGGAGACAGTTTAAATACAGAGTAGAACATGATCCCTCTGTAGTGGCGAAACAGTTCAGCAAGGCACATAGGTTGAACAATCATTGAACATAGGTGGTTCCAGCACTCACGTGAAGAGATTATTCATAGGTGATGTTGTGTCTAATAATAATTGTAGTAGTGGTAGTGGTAATATAGTCAGGTCAGGGCAGCTAGAGAGGACTGTATTTCAATGACTTCAGTTTATGATAAGGAACTTTGAATTCAAGGACATCATCTTGCCCAAGGTCACAGAATTAGCAAACAGGGCTCCATACTCTTAATTCAATGGCTTTTTTTTTATGTCAGAGAATTCTCAGAAAAAGATTTTAGGTTTTTGAAAAGATTTGGACATGACAACAAAATGCACATGAAGCCTTGTGCGGCACAGGAGAGACTCCAGGGCCTTTGTCTCCAGGCTGAGATTCGCCAAGCACTTTCAGTTTGCGTTTCTTTCTATGCCTGCGGTCCTCAGTGTTGCTGTAAAGTTGTAGTGCAACAAGACTGTTGTTCTCCATTGTGGTAGACTGCAGTGGGCCTTTATATCTGTGTATGCTTGACAACACTGACACTGGGAAATGCCTCTAGTTATCTCTAGTGCCGTGTTCTTGTTGCTCCTCACCCCTGCCTCGGTGAAATCATCTTTGAGGAGATGTTGGCTGACTATCTTCTTCCTTGAAGTCTCAGAAAAGCCATTTTTGGATTTCTGACCCCATCAGTTTTGTAAGGTACATCCCTGAGGTCTTCATTTGTATAGTTGAGGTAATTTTTCATGGCAGAGAAGTTGAAACCAGAGTGCAAGAAATGATTGGCAAAATGATGATATCATCAAATGTTCAAAGAGCTGGCAAATTGAAGCTTATTAAGCTGTCATTTACGTTCTATTCTGAACTAGTTGGAATCATGCCTGGTTGCATGATATGAATGATATTTAACAACTGAGCCACTTTAATGACAAAATGACAGAAATTGATGTAAAGGAGAACTTATATTTGAGGAGGAAAGAAGGGTAGTGCAGAAAAGTTATGGTCCTTCTTTCAAACTAATTTAATGTCATATGCAGAAAGTATTTGAAAAATATTTTCTTAAGTAGAAACTTTATAAATAATAAAAAGCTTTATTAAACCTAAGATATTGAAGTCAGTATTAATGAGTTGAGATTTGAAGATTTGAAACAAATAGTAAAGTCCATTTTTTAAAAGTTCACTTGTTTTAATAATTATTCTATTTGCTGATCTTTCTAATATTTTTGGATATTTGTCTACTCAACAACTGGAAAAAAACAATATGAAATAAGAAAATATTAACAATTGAGACTTCCAGAATTTGAACATGTGTTATTTTTCTAGTTCATTTGTATTTTCCCCTTAGATTTAAGATCAAAGATTTAAATCAAATTCATTTAATATGAAATAATGGTATTTCAGAAAATGAAGTTTGAGGCACTAAGAGTCTGAATCTTGTAATGATATTTTGTTTGTATGTCAACAAATAGAGCTTGACTAAAGATCAAAGTGCAGAGGTAAGCCACTAGAGGCCAGAGAGTGGTGGCTCACACCTTTAATCCCAGAAGACAGAGGCAGAGAGATCTCTGTGAGTTCAAGGCCACCCTGGGCTACACAGGATTGAATCTGTCTAAAAGAGAAACAGAGCCCACACAAAGGTGATCCCAGCACTAGGAAGATGAAGACAGGAGTGATGTGACTGGGTAGAGAAAGGAATATAAGGGGGAAGAGACAACTCAGTGCAGTCTGAGGTTTGGTAGAGACAGTAGCAGTCTAAGGTTTGGTGACGACAATGGAAGTTTGAGGTTTGGTAGAGACAGTTGCAGTCTGTGATTTGGTGGAGAAAAATGGAGTATGGAGATGCAGTCTGAGGACAGGATTGCCTCTTCAGTCTGAGCATTGTAGAGGTAAAAGAACTGTCTAGTGGCTGGCGCTCTGCTTCTCTAACCTTCAGCATTAGCCCTTGTGTCTGACTCTGGGTTATTAAAACCAACTAGAATTCGTGCTATGGACTCTAAGACTTTTTCCTTGCTTATAGGAACAGTTGTAAGTGTAGCACCAGTCTCTATACATGTCTGTGCATCTTCCCAGTAATACAATGGTGGTGGCATAGGCCGTTAATCACAACACTCATGAGTCAAAGACCAGTGGATCTCTGAGCTCAAGGCCAGCTTGGCTACACTGAGAACCCCTGTCTTGAAAACAACAACAAAAGTACAGTGACCCCTAAATGAAAAGGAGATTTCAGTGTCCAGACCAAATTTCAGAACAAGTGAATTTTCCAGTAGGAAAATTTGAAAATTACAAATCTTTGAAAAGTTTAAAACAAATAAGGTAATTTGTTTTTCTAAATGTCCTATATTAGCAATTATTAATATTTGTTTTAGTATTTCCAAAACTGTAATTTAATATGAAAAATGCATGTGTTCATTAATGTTGTCTGAAAAAACAAATGCTTGAAATGTGAATGTTATGTGCACTTAATGAGAAAATCATTTGATAGCTTCAGATTTGGCCATATTGGGTATACATTAAGAGAAATGGAGGACAAGGCTTCAAGACTTTTTTCTCCTCAATTCCTCAAAGATTACTGCTGAAGCTGGCCCTTGATAAAAAGCCACAGATTTAAAATGTGAGGTGTTCTACACTTTATATTACAGTCAGCCCAACTGTTCAGATATTTCAATCTTTGGGTAAACCATAGAATACCTTTCTAGTGGCATTCAAGAAAAAAATCATCTAAAAGTATTTCTGATTTATATATATATAATGAAATATGATCATATGTACCCTCATTTCTCCCCTCCAACTTCCAGTATGTACCCCCAGAACATCCACTCCCAAGACACATCAGATA
>LOEQ01000810.1:635914-665175 GCA_001685075.1 Bramus lutescens | reverse complement strand
TTATGTCATGAGAGCCAAGCCTAAGTTTGCAGCCTGGTTTGAGATGCATTTAATCAGGAGCTACATTCAACCCCCAAACTTTGGAATGCCAATGTCCTTCACTGTGGCAGGCATTTTTTAACTTAGTTTTTTATTTCTCTTTAGCATGAAAAGGCTGTTTAAGTGCTCTGATGTAAGGTAGAGTTTCTTAAAGGAGCTGTATCTGGTTTTTTTAGGAGGGATTGTTTGTTTGTTTTAGCTTTCTCAGGCCCTACATGAAAATATTGCCCCATGTTGGGTGCAAAAATGTAATTGGGTGTTTTTTTTCTCCTTTGACCCTTTGCTCTCTGGGGACCCGCTTCCCAGCTCCCAAATCAATATACAGAAACATACATATTCTTATGAATATCCAGTTTAGTTTGGCTTATTTCCTGCCAGCTTTTCTTAAATAATATAAAGTAATAATAAGTGTGGTGCATAGGCCTAATAAATATCTGTGTTTCTAATCCTGGTCATAATGTTGTCCAAGCAGCATATCTGAGTCATTCTTGTCCCTCCTCCTCACCTGCCTGATGCAAAGATAAAGGCTATTTCCCAACAGCTTCATTTGACAAGGGTTTCAGTGTACTTGTAAATACATACAAGTGGTACATTATTTATACCTATAATATACTGTAATTTAAAAGTTACTTAAGGAATTTTCCAGTTCATATTTTTAGACCATGGTTGACCATGAAACTGTGGAAAGCAAAACTGAAGCTAATGAGAGGCTACTGTTCTCAAAGAGATGGTCAGTTCTCACCAGTCAGTTTCAGAAATTGATCATCTACCCACAAAGCAGCCATATGCATTACCAGTTACCCCTAGTTCCCACTGGTAGCCCCAGGCAGCTTCCTATTGTGTTAGAGGTTTTTCATGTGTATTGTGTAAGTAGGACCTTACAGTATGTGATGATGGCTTCTTTCACCTAATGTGTTTTCAAGGTTAATTATGCTATAGCGGGCTTGGTTTTCCATTCCTCTTCTTTACTGGGTAATATTCCATTCTGTGGATCTGCTGTATTTGTCAACTCATCAGTTAGCAGACATTTTAGTTACATTTAATTTTTGACCACTAAGAATAATGCTATGAGCATTCATGGACAAGCATTCTATGCTCTTACTTTTCATTTATTTTTAATATAGACTTGGGAATTGAGAGATTTTTATTGGCATATACTTGGTTTCATAAGGACTTTTTCATAAAAGTATGTAATATGTTTTGAGAATATTTCCTCAAGCCCTCCTAATCACCTCTTCCACTCATCCATCATCCATCAATTTCCTTCATTCCCCTGAACAGTTCTGATTCTGCTTTAATGTCATATATAAACACACAATTTTGTGCATTTGTTTAAAATCTAGGATTCTTAAATGAGAAAAAAACTTGAGATGCTTGTCTGAGACTGGCCCTATCATTTAACATGATGATCTCCAGTTGCACCCTCTTTCTTGCCACTGACATGACTTCACTATGTCTGAATAAATTATCATTGTGTAGTTATACTACATTATATTTATCAAATTCCTATGTTGACCAGTGCCTAGGTAGATTCTGTAACTTTACTATTATGAATAATTCTGCAATAAATGTTGACGCACAATTATTTCTTTAATGTGCTGACTTGTACTGCTTTGATAAAATCCATGAGGTATAGCTGAGTCATTAGGTAGATACACTGTAGTGTTAGGAGAGCCTCCTACTGACTTCCACAGTGCTGGACCAGTCTATGTTCCTGCCAGCCTGTGTATAAGAATTCCCCTTTGTCCACATGATAATCAGCATGTATTTGTGAGATGGACTCTTGGTGTGGTATAGATTTTTACTCCTCTGATGTCTGCTGGGACTGAGCAGTTTTCATCTACTTATTGACTGATTTTGCTTCATCTTTTGAGAACTGTCTGCCCACTTCATTCATCCATTAATTGATTTGGGTTGTTCAATTTCTTGTTATTTAGTTTTCTGAGTTCTTTTGTATATTAGATATTAATCCTCTGTCAGATGTGTAGTTAGTAAAGATTTGAGATAATTGCTTTTTGTCCCTTCTAAAATATGGATCTGTTTTGATTTTTTCTATGTTAATAACTATTTTCTCAGCACATTCTCTCTATCTCTCTGTCTCTCTCTCTCTATCTCCCCCCCACTATGCTAGTGCCTGTCCAGATGTCCAGATGTCCAGATGTGTGGGCTCTCAGCTGTGCTCCATCAGTCAATCTTTTTACTGTCTTATAATCCTATTCTCTGTTAGTTGCTACAATATTGTTAAGTCTGGATTTATAATAGGTAGTAGTAGAGCCTTAATTGCATTCTGCTTTTCTTGTTTTGTGGGGAGTATAGGTGCTAGAGATAGAACTTTAAGCCTTGCAAATGTTGACCATTGGCTCTGGCTACTAAGCTGTAGCTCCAGGTTTTGAAAGCAGGATCTTGCTACATAACTCAGATTGGTCAGGCTCTCCTCCTAGCTTAGCTGCTTAAGTGTTGGGGTTTTAGGCATGTGCCACCACATCCAGAGTTCCTTTTCTTTTATAGCTCAGGCTGGCTTCAAATTCATGATTTTCCCATTTCCTGCTCACGTGTGTCTTGTCACCTATCTCAAAAACCTTTCTTTATGTTTTAGTTGAACCTGGTGCTATAGTTCCATCAGGAGTGAACTGGTGGGCTTTGCCTCACTGTGGTGTTAGCTCAGATCATCCTCAGTGACTTTCATAGGGGCTTACACTTTTAGAGTTGTGTAAATCTTTTCATGTACCTACTCTTAAGAATTTTTATAGAATTTAATTTTTATTACCCTGGATCACATAAGGCCATTTCCATGAACTATAACATATTCTTTGAGCATATTTCTCTTTATACCCTATTCTGTGCTCTTTGTCATTGCTCCTTGATTTTAAAAAGACTATTTCAAAGATGACGTTTGTTAAAGTTTGAATAAGTACCTATTAGCTAGTTGAGAACATTCTTTCAAATGCCTGCCTACTTAGCCGAGAATTTCTGTCACTAAACTTTTTAAAGTATTTTTTCACTGAAATAGTATAACCCTGGAAGTAATCAGTTTTATCAGATGCTTTTCTGTTTATTGAGATATACTTGCTATTTTCTTTTAATGGGTTAAGAAATAGATTAATACTTCAGGTTACTTTTGATATTTTAACCTTATGGTGATACGTATGTGTGTGTGTGTTCATAGATACAGGAGCACATTGTGCCTATACATGTAGACATAGAAGGCTGATATCAAGTGTTTTTCTCAATTTCACTTCACCTTGTTTTTGAGACAGTCTCTCACTGTCTGAGCGCTCACCTGCCAGGCAGGCCGACTGACCAGCTGCTTCCAGAGACCCCTGCTTCCCCAGTTCTGAGATACAGGTGCATGCTACTGTGCTTTCTTCCTTATGTGCATTCTAGGGACCAGAACTCAGGCTTCATGCTTGCCCAGTAGGGCCTTTTACCACTGAGTTACCTGTTCAGCCCTCCGTTCTGTGTTGATAATGTTATATCATTGAATTCAGCTAACTAAAGACCATTGATGAGATAATGACCTGCACATTGTATAATAGATGTGGGGGTTCTCCAGTTAGTATGCTTTTAAACTGGGGTTAGCTAGTTTTATAAATTGAGTTCCTGAATTATTAATCTTCTGTTCTCTGAAAGGATGCAGTATGAAAGACCAAGTTACGTGTTTTTTCTCTTAAATATTTAGTGGAACTGACCAGTAGAGCCGGGCCTGATACTTCATTTCTGGAAATATATTTTATTATTGTTTCTATTTTTGTTAAATGTTTTTAGGGTGATTCACATCTTCTGAGTTTCTTTTTTATTTAGGTTTGTTGGTCAGTTTTGATAAATTTTTACAGTTCAAATATTTTTTTCTTTTCATTTGAGTTTTACGTTGTTGACAGTTCTAAATTTTTATAAGTGTCAAACTGTTTTTGCATTCTCTAAACTCAGTGATTACATATTTTATTTTTATGCAGCGGTAGGTCTGGTTTACCTGTAATTTATTTTAAGGCTTTTTTTATTCCTGTATTTATAAATGAGTTTGCTTAGCAATTCTATTTCTCTTACTGTCCCTGTCATCTTTTATTAATGTTGTGCTAACATTTAATTTAATTTGTAAACAATTTTGTCTTTCTCTGTTTTCTGAGTTTATAGCTGGTAGATTGATATGTACCTTCAAAAGAGAAATTTCAGAACTTACCTATGAAGTTATGAGTTCAGTGTTTTTTGTGGAAAAATTTGTAGGTATTACCTCATTTTTTATTAAATTTGCTTAGTTTTCAATTTCTAATTCTGTTATTTTGTCTGTTCCAAGAAATGTGTTCATTTCATCTCAGTTCTCCAATTGCTGGCATGGTGTTTTATTACCTTTCCACTCTGGTGGTTCCACATCATCTCCTTTATTGTCATTTTAGTTAGTAATGTGTGGTTTTGTGGGTGACTTGTCATGGCTTTATTTTTATCTCTAACAGTGCTCTTTTTGTGCTTTCCTTTTGTTTTGTTGATTAGTTTTGCCAGAACTTGGTCTCCTTAACTAATTTATTAATCAGGTTACCAATATTATTAATAATTAGCATTTTAAATAAATAACACACACAAGACTCTTTTCCCTGAATGGGGTTTCATCTTTCAAGGTTAATAGGACACACTGCAATTATCAGTCATTTATAAACATCTTCCTTAAATGTTATGCATTTGAGTTAGGAAGTAAGTAACATCAATCAGAATTTGTAAGCTACAAAAAATATATATAGTAATACTGACCACTTACCCCTGAGCTGCTGTCACCCACCCCTTTCATTCCTATCTAAAACAGTCCCAATGTGAGAAGGACCAGTGTCCTTCCACAAATCAGCTCTAGATACTTTACATTCCCTTTTAATTTTGTCTTGAACCCTGAGTTAAAGTGAGTGTTTTTAAGTCAAAATGTCTAGGGAACTATTTTCCTTTTGCACTAATTTGGTCACTTCTTGTCAGCTAATTCAGTCGCAGTGTTGTAGAGGATAGCCCTCGGAGGCCACCAATTTTTGGAAGGTCAGTGCTTTAATTTGACAAATACACCTAAGTACGTTTGCATGATGAATAGATGTGACCTTTCTCCCCATAGTTCCATTCCATTTGTTGTGTCCTGTGCTTTGCACTCTTCTTCCATTCTGTGTATTATTTTGTCATGCTTTTACCAGATCTTTCACAGGGTAGCCATTTAAATTTTAAAAATATTATTCCTTGTATCAGTGTTTTTATTTCATAATTATGCGGATGTACATAATAACAAGTAGTGAAGGCCTGATACATTTCCTCGTATTTTTTTCTTCTTTAAGTCTTATGTTTTTTATTTTTCTGTTTATTTTCATAGCACTGAAGATCAAGTCCAGGGCTTTGTGATGCTAAGCAGTGATCAGTGATCTGTACCCCAGCCCTTCTGTTCTGAGGGTTTGTTGTTTACCTTTATATCCATAAACCATTTATAGCTGATTAATTTTTTACAAAAGGAGTGATATTTGCATCTTTGTTGATTTTAATGTCTATATAATTGTCCCAGAACCCTGAATTTTAAAAATTCTCATTGAATAGCCTTCCAGGCTTTGTAAAGACCAGCCAGCAGTTTGTGTGAGTCTTTCTGGGCCCCATGTTCCTCATCAGTCTGTAGATGTGGGCCTTGCTGGTTCTGCAATGTCTGCCACATTCACGTAGCTTTAGAAGTCCTGAAATCACATAGTGTGAATGTTTCAACTTCATTCTCTCGATTTCTAAGTCTGTTTTGAAAGTCAAGACTCGTTTAAAGGTACCAGTAAAAACAAATCTAGAATGAGGAATAAGAATGGAGTCTTAAATTCTATCAATGTATTAGGCATGGAATAAAATTGAACCTTAGGAAAATGTGTTAGTAAGGGTTTTAAAGTACTTATCCATGCTATTTCCTTCTTCATCCCTTCAATCCCTCCTGCCCCCTTCATCTCTTCTTTTTAAAACTTTTCATTAAGTGTAGTTAAAACAAACAAAATGATGTTGGAGGCTATGTATGGATAGGAAGATGACACTATACTGAAGTAAACTGTCGCATGTAGTTGCCGTTTCTGTGGCAAGAAATCTAAACTCCCTTTACCTATGAACCCCTGGCAGTCGGATCTTCTGCTGTACCTATGTAACTAAGCTTGTTCGGGCTACACTTATGCAGCTTTGTCCCCTGACCTTCCTGTCCCCATTTTCTTTTCCCGTCCCTACCAGCATCCCTGGTGACCACTGCTTTGTTCTCTTATTAAAGTCATTTATATTTTTAGGTCTCACATAGAATGATACTGTGTGGTATATTCTCCTGTGTGCGGCTAGTCATTTAGCACCCTACCTCTTCCGGACACACGCTAGGACAGTGCGGCCAGCCTCCTCGCTTGCTTCCCCCCCCACTCGGCAGATCTTCTACTCCCTACTTCTCACTTTTCAAAATTCTCCTGTCTCCTGAAATCTCCCTGTCACCCCCTTTCCTCTTCCTCAAGCTCTAATTAGGCATGCATTAGGGTCTCTCATTTCCCTTCCATAACCACCTCATTCCTTAGTTGTCTTTTTCTGGTTTACTCGGCTGTAATGTGGGTGCTTTATTAAGTTACCTTCTACATGTAGCTGTTTGCTTCTACTGTGTTTCAGCTGCCTTAATTTGCCCGTCCTCCCTTCGGTAGGCATCGTCTTGGTAGCTGTGTCCTCAGCTCTTTAGCATGTATTTTGTTTTGTCCTTACTCTGACTACTACAGAGCACAGGAGGATTAACTTGTTCATGGTCATTTGGGGATGGTCTTTCTGTATTCCCATTGTTAATATTAACTTAAGAAACATTTGAAGACATTACCTGAGAAAACTTTTCTTCAAAGAGGAGTTGGTATTCATTTCAGCTGAGGATAGAAAACACTTGCTCTGGAACCACTTTACCAGTTCCAGATTTTCTGGTGTTCTGCGGGACAGCTGCTCTGGAGGCACAACATGATGTGCCGGTTCCCTCCATGGCACCTTGTCCCGGGTGTGCTCCTTGTTCGTTTCTCTGCTTTCAGCACATGAAATTCACCCTGGGCGTGGTTTGTTTTATTTTTTCCTTCGCATGTTTCAGTTATTTCTATGAACAAAGAAACATCAAAAAAGTCTCATGCA
This sequence comes from Bramus lutescens, assembly GCA_001685075.1. Lineage (NCBI taxonomy): Eukaryota > Metazoa > Chordata > Mammalia > Rodentia > Cricetidae > Bramus > Bramus lutescens. Next base: position 658,023 of record LOEQ01000810.1, on the reverse strand, counting down.
AGATTTAGTTTTCACTTCCTGAGGGATTCTCAGAATACCTCAATTAGGAAACCTGCTGAAGCCAGGATGCTAATAACTCAACAATTTTCCTCTTTCACTCTCACCTTTAGCAAGTGTTTAGTTATTTAACCCTTACATTTCTGCTTCCAAAATTAGTTGGAGCCATTTTATTCTTAACTCAGTGGGCCTTTCTGTCTCTTTGGAGGATTTTTAATCAATCTTATAGCATTCTGGGTTCTTTAATGTCTGCACTTTTTTTCATTTCTCTTTAATTTGGTGTCTCATTTATTTCATGATTCTCACTCTTTGTATACCTGAAACATCCTGTCTGTGCCTACCTGCAGATGGCATTTCTTTACCTCTTAGGGATTAGCCGAGGTTATTTGGTTTTATTTAGTCTGGCAGAGTTTTTCCCAGAGAGAATTTCCTGCTTCCTCATCTGAACTCTCCTGGTTCTGTCTCAGCTGTTATGGTGTGGGTGTACTTTATATTTTCTTTACAATACTCCTTAAGGAATCTTTTTCCTGGCATTTCCTACATGATTGCTTTCACATAAGATATAAGTATTAAAAATAGTAAATTATAAGTTTAGGGAGTAGCATTGAAAGGTCTCAGCTTCTTGTGCTTGTTCATGAACTTTGTGTAAAAGATGACAGAGATTGCAAATTTAGCTTCATGTGTCAGGATTTAACTGATGTTCCTTTATACCAAAAGGTCTGAAAAATAATTTTCACCTTGGAAAATAATCCAACTGGTTAACTGATGTGGGATGTCCTTCTGTATTTGTGTTGCTTTTATTGGTTAATAATTAAAGCTGTTCCAACAAGTGCCTTAGCAGAGTAAAGCCAGGTGGGAAATCCAGAGAGAGAGAGAGAGAGAGAGAGAGAGAGAGAAGAGGAGAGGAGAAACAGAATCAAGCAGAGAGCAGTCACCAAGGAAACAAGACATATAGAAAATGAGGTAACACCACAGCCATGTGGATTTGTTTCTGCATTGATCTTGTATAGCCCAGAGCAGCCTTGAACTCACAGAGATCCATCTGCCTCTGTCTCCCAAATCCTGGGATTAAAGGTCTGTGTCACCTCTGCGTGACCTCTAGTGGCTTTAGCTTTGCCTCTGGTCTTCAGGGAAGATTTATTTATTAAAATACAAATAACATACCACTATAGTTAACAACTTGCCCTCAATGTAAGTTACATTGTAATTTTATGAAGTATATTTATAAATTCTGTTTATAAATTCTATTTGTGGCTATTTTGATGGTGATCGTGGCAATTCATAATCATTTGTAGAGTGTTTGAACCTTGCCTTTCTGTTGCTACAACTTGTGAGATTCCAAATGGCTTTGAGATCATTAGCTTTCTAAGGAAACTGGTGGTATATTTTTAATTATTGATTGAAAGTCAGTTTGAAAAGTTGTTGATGTGTTTGCTTATAGACACAGCCTTTAAAACCTGTGAAAATTTTTAATGATTTGTTTTGACTGCATGTATGTATGTGTGTCTCATATGGGCCTGCTGCATGAGGCAGGCAGAAGGTGATGTCAGATCCCCTGGTTCTGGAGTGCAGAAGGTTGTGAACCACCATGTGGGTGATAAGAACCAAAACTGGATCCTGTGCCAGTCCTCTTAACCACTGAGCCATCATCTCTCTATCCTGTCTGTGAAAGTTTCAGTAATTCAGTTCCTTTTTATCAGTAGCATAGATGAAGTTTTATACCGTATTATTTATACTAGTAAGGCGACACAACAGCACCTGATTCCTCTGACACTGGTGCCCAAATCAGTCTAGTTACCATACATGCTATGACCTAAGTGAAGCCCTCACCCTTAAGTTCCTTCTTACCATTCCATTTCTTCTATGATTAATTGATGCACTTTCAGAACAGACTTTCATTTTGAAAATCACCATTAAATTTAAGCCAGTATGTGTGTCCATATTGTCAGAAATTAAATACTCCTTTTTCTAATTCAACATCACATAACCAAGTCAGCTAATAGAATATACATTGTGCAGCACAGCTCCAGGGAAGTGTGGAGTGCATTCTGCACATATGCACACTGTGGGCCATACCCAAAGTGGATTAGATTATTTCTCTGGAGCAATTTGACAGGGTGGGAGTGTGGGCGGGGCACATTATTGTATCTTTTGTGCAAATAATTTGGCCAATGTACCCTAAAGCAAAACTTCTTTGTAATTTGTTCACAAATTTATCATGTGGTTATCAATAATTTTCAATAAGACAAATTGATAAGAGTTGATCGTCTCATGGCAACCAAAGGGAGAGGCACTTGTCAAAAGGACTCACATCAGCCTCCTTCTGTATTTTTCCATAGCCGTAAGTTTTATGTTAGAACTGACTTGGCCTCTTCTTGGAGTTTGTTGGTACTTATTGACCTCTAAAGCCATGCTTCCTGAGGATGTCACAGTGTTGATTAGGCAGGACAGCCAGTTCTGCTTTGTCACCTGGACATCATGGAACTTTTTTAAAGTATTTTTTTCTCTAGAAGCATGTCTAGTGTTTCTGTTTGTCCAGTCTCAGTGTTCTCATCTGTTCTCAATTTAATTAAATGACTGTTATTCTAATTATTAAGATTGGAGTAATCATTATAAAACACAGAACAAAAAGCAAGAGACTATTTTCAAAGGAAATTTATATGTTGTTATCTATTGATATGCAAATGTATATATCCTTATGAAAGGTTAAAACAAGCAATAAAACATTCCATATATTTTCAGGAGGAAAAAAGACTTTTCTAGCACACACTAGGAGAACTGGAGTTTTATGTGAAGTCCTACACACTTCTCTGAGATGATTTTAAGTTGGCATTTTTATAGAGAGACAGAATAAAAAAGGGGACACTCATCACCTCAGCCTTCTGTCATCATCACCCACTTTCAAACATAAGTGTCTTTGTGCTGCCACCTGGAGTAGTTGAGTAAGGAGCAGGGTCAGTAGGCCAGCTAGTGAAGGTGTTCCTCAGTGCAAAATGAGGGAATCATAGTGTATTGGTATCTGTCAGAGAATTACTGCAAAGATTAAATCAAATAATCTGTGGAAGATGACATGTGCAATCTAAATACTCAAAACTCTAAGTTAGCATTTAGCAAGTAGAAAGAGTAAAGTTTTTAAATAAAACAATGAAATAAATCTTTTTGTTGATGGTGAGGTATAGTTATCTTGATTATTACAAAAGTATATTTTATTCTTTCAAAATTTCATACACACACATAGACACACACACAATGTATTTTTATTTTATCCACCCCTGATCCCACACTCCAATTACTCCCAGATCTTCCCCTATAATTCCTTTCCAACTCCATGTCCTCATTTTGTTCTTTTAAGAACAAGCTGATCTCAGTACTACCTGTATGCACTTTTGTGTAGGGCCATCCACTGGAGCACAGGCAACCTACCTGGAACCACATCCATGAAGAAAACTAAACCTCTCTACCCCAGCAGCCTTCAGCTACCAAGGAAGTTCAGCTTCTGTGCATCATCATGAGGTTATGGCCACCCAGCAAAGTTTCAGCACGCCTGTCTCTGGCAGTGGCTCCATGGCTACTTCTCTCACTCTGCCTCCTTTCTCCCAGCATTCAGTTTGGTTTTCCCCTCCTACTTCTGTTTCCCTATATCTTGCTATAGGCTCAAAGCAGTTCCTTTATTAACCAATGGTAATCACAGCATACAGAGGGAAATCCCACATCACAGAACTGTGAAAGAATATATTTCTCTTATATTTCAATGATTTATTTATTTTATGTGTATGAATGTTTTGCATGTATGTATGTATGTATGTATGTATGTATGTATGTATGTATGTATGTACACTGTGTGCTGGCCTGCTTCCCACAGAGGTTGGAAAAGAACACATGATCCCCCTTATAACAACAGCTATGAATGGTAGCAAGCTGCCACATGGGTTCTGGGAACCAAACCTCAGTGTTCTGCAAGAGCAGCAATGTATTCTTAAATGTTCAGAGGGCTGCTGAGCCCTCTCCCAAGCTTCACATTAATTTTCTTTTAAACCACTCCACTTGGGGTACTTAATAAAGAGCTCTAATAAAAGCAGCCTTGGGAAACATAGTCCATGAATTTTAGAGCTAAGAAGCATGCATCTAAATGATTCACATGTCAAAGGAAAGAATAAAGGAAGTTAAATGTGTATTGAACTAAGTGATAATAAAAACATCATATATCTAAAATAAACAAATGGAATACAACTTCAAATTTATAAATCAGAAAAGAAGGGATAAAAATGAGTTATATATCTAAAAAATAAAATACTAGAAGAAGGAATAGAAAAGAAACTAAGAAAATGGAAGGACATAACAAAATCAAAGCAAAAACCAACAATACAAAAACAAAAGCACAAAGACATTAGATGAATACCAAGAACTTGATGTTGAATATTTGAAAACCAGTTTCAGAAGAGCACTCGTAATATTCCACCAACATAGGTATTATGAACAAGTAAGATTAGGCAATGTGGTGGTGTTTAATAAAACAATGTATAGGAAAATGTTTATCTCCACATGGTGTTGTCACCTCTGAAGGTGAGAAGGAACAGCATGGAATTGAAGGACACAGAGAGCAAAAATGATCCTGGGTGGGGACATGAAGGACAAGTGAACTTTAAGATGTGTACTTATTGGCCTTGTGTGGTTGTTCCTCTGTGACTTCTCTATTCATGTCTGTCTGTTTCTCCTAGATTATTGCTGACATGGAGGCCCAGGTCCATAAGTTGAGGGAAGAGCTGATTAACGTGAACTCTCAGCGGAAACAGCAGCTGGTAGAACTTGGTCTTCTTCGAGAAGAAGAAAAGCAAAGGGCTGCAAGGGACCATGAGACCGCTGTCAACAAACTGAAGGCTGAATCAGAGAGGGTGAGAATGGAGCTGAAAAAGAAGCATGCTGCAGAGACTGAGATGACCCTGGAGAAGGTGAGGAGCTGTTTGGAAGGCCTCTGGTTAGACTGTAGAGTGCAGACTTAAAACCCACTCTGAGGTTTAGTCTCCGAAAGGTGTTAGACAGGGATCTGCTCTTCAGATTTAGATGAGCAGTTTGGACATCTTGCTCTGTCTCATGCACTGCTGAAATGCTCTAAGGAAGTTGGGAAATACCTAACTTCGCCTTGACTGTTGTGGAAGGGGTTCTCTAGTCATAGTGAAACACCGTGACAGGATAGTGTCATCACATTGTCACGAACCACGTAGTATGGGAATGCTTGGGCTGTAGCCCAGGATTTTTCTTAGGTTTAGAATGAGTTATACATTTCCCCTAGGTTGCCTGACAGTTAATTTTAGTCTTCATAATTTCTCTTTAATAACACTAACAAAAAAGATGGTGTATTTTCCTAGGTTGATATTTTAGCATAAATAATTTTATTTAGAATATTATATTTTTAAGTAAATATTAATATTTTATTTATACATTTTGGCTTGGATTACATTTAAATTACAATCTAGAATATTCTTTCTAAGAATTTAAATATTTAATCAGGTGCTGAAAGAGATTTGCTGTTCATCTGCCAGCTGTAAGTTGTTCTTTTAGCTCTTTAATTAATGCCAGTCTAGATATTTGGAATAGAACTTGGAAAGGGAAATTTAAGAATCATCTAATTCTGTTCAACTTTGGCTTATCTTTTCCTTTTCCTTTTCATGTTGAGCCCCGAAAGACTACATACAATCACTCTACATATTATTGCACATATTTTACAGTGTGAGCCTAGGACATGAACTTAGTACCCTAATTAACACAGAAGTTAGATTTTTAATGAACTTTGCCCTTAACAGGGTAGCTCTTTACTCACCATTAAGTAATAAGGGTGCTTCAAGGAGCTGAAAGTGTACCTGGACCCTTAGAAAACCAGTGTGGGCACTAGTGTAGCTGCAGACAATGACTAAGGAGAATCCAGAAAGGAGTCCTCAGGACTCCAGCCCAGGCCTGGGGTTGTCATGGTGTGACACATGACTGTGTCTATGAGTAGAGGAGGTATCCATGTGTGAACAGAGCAGTGGCCCTGTCTGACTCGACACCGTAAAGTGGGATCTCTCCATGAAGAAATGGACTAGTTGGAAGGCAGAAGAGGAAGGGGACCAGCCATGAAGGACTGCGATAATGAAACAGACCTTGAAGGACTTGGGCCTGGGCAGTAGAGCAGCAGCTGTGGTATTCTTCAAAGAAAAAAAATCACAGGGGTGTGTTTGAAAGGTAGAGCTGGCAGGATTTACTGTCAGTTTACATGTGGGAGACAAGAGAGCAAGCCTGGGAGCAGTTACGGTGATGCCAGGAGACAGATGGCGTTACTCTGTGCTGTAAGAAGACTATGAGAGCGAGAGGTGAGGCCGCGCAGAACACGTTCAGGCTAAGGTGCCTTGTAAACATAGAAGTGGGATGTTGTTGAGCCTGCCATCCAAACAGTACAACAAGCAGGGCCTTGAGAATTAGGAAGCACCCTCACACAGATAGCAGCCTGCTGATGCAGCAGGCTGTAGAGAGGATGCGGGACTGTGACTTAGAGCAAGAAAAAAGGGCATCAGATATTAGCCTCAAAAAGATCATCTTAGAAGATAATGAAATAATAAACTGCAAGACAAAAACACATGTAGATGCATGACTATAAGTACTATAAGGGAACATGCAAAATTAAAGGGAATAATTTTCCATCGAGAGTAAGGAAAATTAGCAAGAATCAATTCCATTTAAATTATGTGTAAAGTGAACAGAGCACTTTTTGACAGGTAGATACGGAGCATGGCATTCCAACTCACAGATGCTGAAGAATTAGCTGTCCAGATCTGGGAAATGGGAACTGTAATCTGAGACTGCGCATTTGTTTCCCAGCCCCTCAGCCCCGAATAATCCCACAGAACTGTATTGGCCCATGGCTCTGGCATATTTCTAGCTAGCTCTTACATCTTAAATTAACCCGTTTCTATTCATCTATGTGACACCACAAGGCTGTGGCCTACTGGTAAGTTTCCAGCATCTTTCTCGTTTGGCAGCTACATGGCATCTCTCTGACTCTGCCTACTTTTTCTATATATCTCTGTTCAGATTTCCCGCCTGGCTTTATTCTGTCCTGCCATAGGCCAAAGTAGCTGCTTTATTACCCAATGGTATTAAAACATATTCATAGCATACAGCAGGGAATCCCACATCAGGAGATCTTGAGGAGAATCATTCTGTCAGTTTGTTTTTGATGGCATAGCCATAGAAGGGTTGATGGAACAGGTCTAGGAGAGATGCATATGAGGTAGCAAAGTGTCTCAGTGGAGAATGCCTGGCTTCCGGCTTTAGGAGTGAGACTGCTGAAGATGAGGAGGAAGAAGGAAGGAGAGACAGACAGACAGACAGTGAGGTGGGGCCACAGACATCACAGAGGTTGGGAGGTAACGGTCACAGATGGGTCATCTAGGTAGAAGAACTATGTACAGAATTTATTTTCATGAAACAGAAAAAGAGTCTTTGGAAAGCGAGACTGTCAAGAATGTGACAGAAAGTCAAGAAGGATGAGGGTTGAGGAAAGGCCACTGGGTCTGAAGCTGAGAAGTCATTGATGATCTTGGACAGCATACTGAAATGATAGTGTAGACACAAACCACATTTGCCAAAACTGAGTGAGGCCATGCAAATGTGGGAGCCCTCTGCTGACTGGGAACTCTGATAGCCAGGTCAGCAGGAGTCAAAGCAGAGTGTCCTTTCCACTCAACACCTCCCGAGCATTTTGAAGCAGGAGAAAAGGGACTGTGGGAGGTAGTCCAGGCTGAAGCCTGGCCGAGGATGACTGGTGGCATGCCTGCTGGCTGCAGATGGGTGTACAGCTGAGGACAGCCTCCCTCAGTCCTTACAGAAACGCGGGGTATCAGTCTCTTCCTTGAATATGCCAACCATTCCTGCTTCTGGGTCCTTATACCTACCTACCTTCTTCTCATAATGTTCTAAAGTGTCCTGCTGCCCTCCTCGGAGGGTCCTTCTCCGTGCCCCTCATCTACAGACTGACTGACTTCACCACCTCTTTCAGGATGTCTCTCTAGCTCATCTCACAGTATAAAACCATCTTGTGCTTGTGTACTTGTTTATTCTCTAGCCCTCCCACCCACTGGAGTGTGAGTCCCACAAGCAGAGCCTCATCTGCAGTTCAGTTCTGTAGCACTGATGCTAGAGAAGCCTGGTACATGGAGATGCTTGCCACTAGTACATATTGTGTGGGGGACAGGATACAGGCCTGCTATCCAGGAAAGAGACAGAAAGAAGGTTGGTGGTAAAGATAAAAAAAAAAAACGTGATAGACCTTGAAAGAAACTTATAGGCAAATATTTACCAGCTGATCTTGATGCAGAATCATACAGTCTGCTTGAGTTGGGAGTTTCAAGCAGTGTGAAAGTAGGGTCCGTGGACATACAGAGAGGATGTGGGGCTGTGCTCCTGTCCACAGGAGGGAGTGCGAGAGTGTGAGTGTGGAAGAACAGGGTTCCTAAAATGGACTAAGAAGGCAGGCCATACAGAAGACAGATGTGAGCACAATCATATTAGGCAACATGGGAGAAAGGCACTGAAGATTAACCAGAAGGCAGGGAAATGTGGGTAAAGAAAACAGCAGTCTGAAGAAATGGAAGAGAGCAGTACATAGGCTGACACTCAGGATACTGTGTGGCTTCTGATGAGTTGGTAGAGCATATCAACCTCAAAGTCTATGTGATAAAATCCAAGTACTAGGTTCTTGATACTTAGTTATTTGTGTTTCATATTGATGAGTGTTTTACTTAACTAGTACAAACAAGAGTTTAGCAATTTCAGCTGCAGAAAATGCCTGGACTAAGTCAAAAGCATGCCTTATAAATATTATTTTTTAAAGCTCCAGGATCAAATAATAGTGCTTTGCACAAAAGACAATCATTAAATGTTATGTGAGTGAATCAAAGAATTCAGTATATCCCTAGTGTATGACAGTGTGGATAAATAAATTATTATATGTCATCCAAATTTGATTTTATAGATACTTTGAATAGAGCAAACTTTATCTTAATATTCATTTGTGTCTCATATAATTTCTTCCATATTAAATAAGTTAAACATAAAGCTTATTTTTAGATATAATTTTGATTTTTCTCTACAAATAAGCACTTTAGTTTCTTCTATGAAAATTTAAATCAATACCAATAAGCTGAAATTTAGTTGCTAATAATTATGCAAAATTGCTAAATTCTTCTCATCTGATTAGAAAGCTTAATATAGTACTAGGAAGATGATGCGATGGTAAGAGCATTTGCGCAAATGTGAGGACCTGAGTTCAAATCCTCAGCAGCTCCCTGAAAACAGTGGTACAGTCGTGCACACTTATAATTCCACAGTTATAGAGACCAGAGACAAATAATGAGCTGCCAGACCATAAAAAGGTTCAGCGAGAGGCACTGTCTGAAAGGAGTAAGGCAGACTTACAAAACAAGACACCCAATGTTGTCCTCTTACCTAAGCACTTGCACCTGGCATGCACACCCCCCCACACACACATGTATATACCATGTACAACTTAATATGTAGATACACCTAAAAGTTAAAATATTTGCTAGCAGCTCAGGATCTAGTCAGGAACAAGGTCTTATTATTGAGTGTAAACTTAGGTTCAAAGAGAAGATGATAACACTAGAATAAGAAGCGATCTAAGTAGAACCTTCCATGTAGGCCTGGGACCCTTCAGTAGCACAATGTTATGGTTAGAAGAGCCCTAAATCGGATCCTACCTGACTGGCTGTCAGCAGTGATTTAGACCAAGATGACATCTTCAGTGGGCTTGAGTTCTGGAAAACGTGAAGCACCTCCACAAGGTCATGTCCTTGAAGCAGAGAATCCAAGAGAGCATAGTGGCCTGTGCAAAGTGAAAGCTGCCTGTGCACTGTTAAAGGCCCTCTCAGGCAGGACTGGAATAGAAGCATGACGTGTGGAGCTGCGAAAGGTTAAAGAGCATTGCTCTGTGCTATAGTGAGTAATTCTCATGTCTGTTAGAAAAACAAACTGTGGAGCTACCTAGAAGCAATCATTCTTTAAATAAAGGATGTTTAGAAAATATGAAAAATAATCGTTGAAACCTCCTGGGAATGCCGCCTTCAAATATAACCAGCGAGAACAGCTTAACATCTGTGCGAGTTACCAGTTTCTGATTAGCTGCCCAAGAGCACGTTAGGTAGCTTTCTCTGCCTTTTCTACAAGTTATGCTAAAGATACTTCAATGTTGTTTGGAATTCTGTAAAACTATGGTTTCCTTGTTTTGTGCTATTTTATTTGTAAACACAGCATAATTTTTGTGTTATTTTACTATGAGAGATTTGGGCTTTAAAATTTTTAATATGACTATTAGCTTATTTCTTTATGAATTTTTTTTATCAACTCTTCCTATTTTCCTTTCTCTTCAGTTAAATTCCCATGGAAGTGTGAGGTCCACCTGCATTTCTGAAAGCACAGACCACCTTATGTTTCCCCATAGAGACGTTTGCTATTCCTTCATATGCCTTGGGCATTTCTTACATTCTCCTTTAATCTTTGGTATTGTTCTGAAAATTGGTTATTATCAAGAGATTGGATATTTATACCAGATTTGTGATGTGCATTGTTCATTTTCTGTAACTTGTCTGTTTGTATTCTATGCCGTCTCTCTTCCCTTAGGGTTCTGTTGCCTTCATGAACCTATATTTTACTTTTACTTTTAGTGATAAAATCTTACTATTATGGCAAATACTCTTGGGACGCACATTTTGGCTTTATGGTCACAAATGCTCTTATCTGTGTTCCGTCTAATGTGCCTGTCTTGCCCTTTGTAAATCCTCACCTATGAAGAACTGATTTGAACTTAATATTTTGATATTCTAAAATATATGGGCAAATCATTTTCTTCAGTATACAAAGTGAAAAGCTTTTATGAATTTGACATACATTTGCCAGCTTAGGTTCCCAGTCCACAATTTTAAGTGATATCTGAAGAATTATTCTGGAAATCTGCCAGCCTTAAAGTCATTAAAAGACTCTGAGCAACATTTCAATATCTTTCTCAAATTTAAAAAATGCTGCATATGGTATAATTACCCAAAGCTAAGCTCATAGAGGCTTCTCAGACTTCTGAAATTTATAATTAAAGGATTAATATTAACTTACGAAGACATTGTAATTTTTTGCTTTAAAGGGACTTCTAATTTCAATTCTCTTCTCCCTTTGATCTTTTCCCTGACTTTTTCCTTTGATTAAAAAATATGGATCTTAATATCCTTACATTTTAAATTAAATATTGAGATTTATATAAATTGATTGACAAGTAACATCCAGTCTAATCTATATTATATTCTACAAATTATGAAATTAAAGTTGTTATTTTCCTGTGGGTCTGTGAACTGTAGACAACTTTATTGGGCTAATGGGTACCTCTTAGTATAACAAGAAATTGAAAAAGAAAAATTACACAATAACCAACTTAGAAAGCCTAAGATGATGCTGAGCTTGGATACAATGAGTCAGTATTCACTTATGATGAGGCTTGGATTTGTATGTATGTGTGTGCACAAATGTGTGTGTGTGTGTGTGTGTGTACTCGTGTGGGGCCACATGTGTGAGTGCATGTATACATGTATGTAACTGCATTTAGAATTCAGACACTGTGGTCTGGTGACTTCTGGATTGTTCTCCACCTGGTATCTTGAGATAGCCTCTATCACCACACCCGGAGCTCTCAGCTTTGTCTAGTCCAGCTATTTTCTTTGTTCTAGATATTCCCCATCTCCTCCTCCTGCATGCTGGGATTACAGGCAAGCACCATCCCTACCAGCTTTTTCCGGCTCCTAGGGATCCAAATTCAGGTCTTTATGTTTGTGTGGCAAATGCATTACCCGTGGAGGTTTAGAATTCGGATGTGTCAATGACCTCCATGGCAAACATCCTCTGTGTGCTGAAAGGGCTATTTTGTCTTACTAAAAGGTAAGATTTTTTTGACAGGATACCAAATCAAATATTTCAACTAAATTAGCTTTTTATTTCCTCTGTAACAAGAGCTAATGTATTCTTCTTGGAATCTTATTTCCTCTTCTCTTCTTTTTAAAGCAATGGCCCTCACCCTCTCCTACTTTATCCAGGCTCTATGAAGCACCTGTCCCATAGGAAGTCCCCTAAGTCAATACTGAAATCATGTCTAGGGTGTTTGTTTATTAAACTGAAAGAGGAGGGTCTTTCATTTATGCTTGTATACAAATGATAAACATACTGAGAAGAAATCAGGGAAACAATACCTTTCACAACAGCCTCAAAAAAAGTATCTTGGAATAACCCTAACCATCCAAGCAAATGACCTATATACTAAAAAGTTTACAACGCTGAATGAGACATCTGAAGATGGAAGGATCTCCCACGTTCATGGATCCCATGTTCATGGATGTTCATGGAATCACACTATGAAAATGTCCATCCTACCAGAAACAGTCTACACATTCAATGCATCTATCAAAGTTCAAACATAATTCCACCCAGAAACTGCCAAAAATAGTAAATTTTACATGGAAACACACACACAAACAAAACAAAAACACCCATGATATCTAAAGTAATCCTGATTAATAAAATGTTGTAACTGCAAGAGGTGTCGCTGTCCCAGGTTTCAAGTTGTACCACAGAGTTATAGTCATAAAAACACCAGGACATTAGCATGAAAACAGTAAGGTTGATTAAAGGAATAGAATTAAAGATCTGGACATAACTCGATATAACCACAGAGAGCTGATGTTTTGTTTTCACAAAGAAGCAAAAAAAAAATACTCATTGGAATAAAGATGGCATCTTCAACAATTGGTGCTGGTCAAACTGGATAGTTGCATGTAAAAGAATGAAAATAGATATATATATCTATCACCCTGCACAAAACCCCAAATGCATCAAGAACCTTAACATAAGACCAGATATTCAGAATCTAATAGAAGAAAATGTCGAGAATATGCTTGAAAACTCACTGGCACACGAAGAGACTTTCTAAACAGGATACAGAGAGCACAGGCACTAAGATGAGCAACTAATAAGCAGGGCCTCGTGAAGCTAGAAGTTTTATGAACAACAAAGGAAATTGTCATTTAAGCAAAGAGGCAGCCTACAAAATGGCGAAAGATCTTCACCTATTCATTTATGCACCTAGCAGAGGGTTAGTACCTAACATATACAAAGAGCTCCGATTGCTTGACTATTTATGCCGTGCAGGGCCTGTCTTGCGTGGTAGGACTGCCCAGCTTGGTGCTCATGGGAAGTCTCGGATGGAGCTAGAGCAACTGCTCCTTTCCACAGGGCTTGCATGTTCCTAATCTGCTCTCCCTCCCTCTGCCTCTGCAGGATGGTGAAGAGCACTCATTTTCTAGAAACTCAGGATAAATCAATAATCTCAGCTTTTTGGGGGGGAGGCTAGGCCAGAGGACCAAAAATTCAAGCTTATCCTTGTCTATATAAACAAGGACCAAGCAAGTCTGGCATACATGAGTCCTTATCTCAAAAAAAATTGTTTGAAAAGAAAATCTAGAAGTATAAGTGAATAACTGTTTAATTTTAAAGTAAGCATTTGGAATTTGTGAATCAGAGAATCCTTGTAGTTCTCCAGCCCAGCTTTCTAATGTTCTAATAAAACCACTAAGAATGAGAATTTTGACATTCATTAAAACTCATTTTGTCTTTTTTGGATGCTCATAAATGAAATACATAATACCTAGAATAAATAAAAATATGTTAGGTTTGTGTAGAAAAACATTTTGGTTTGTCTTGGGAACTTAAGTTCATCTGTTATCTTCAGATATTAGTGTTTGAATTGAAAGAGATGCTATTAAATAACAGAAATAAGCATTTGTGTGTGAATGTTTCAGTTTAGTGATATAATTGTATGTCTCTTACTCTTATGCTGTGGACCTGAAGACTACTGTCTTAGCTAGGGTTTCTAGTGCTGTGCAGAGACACCATGGCCACAGCAACTCTCATAAAGGAAAACATTTAATTGGGGTGGCTTACAGTTCAGAGATTCAGTCCATTATCATCATGGTGGGACATGGCAGCATGCAGACATGGTGCTGGAGAAGTAGGTGAGAGTCCTACATTTTGAAGGCAGCAGTAAGTGATCTAAGACAGCAGGAAGTATCTTGAGCACCTCCACAGTGACACACCTGCTTCATAAGGCCACATCTCCTGATAATGCCTCTCCCTTTGGGGGCCATTTTCTTTCAAACCACTACAAGTACTCTTCTCTTGGACCAGTAATCTATTCCTTGGCTAATATAACATAGGTATGCAACACTTCAAAATATATATCTCTAGAAATGATCTCACTTGTGAACATTTTTAAAATTCAACAGACAAAATTTACATTTTTTAGAACATTATATCCCACAATCTCATGACTGTCATTTCAGGAATAGAAACCTGGTTTAACATCAGAAACACTGTTATTGTAATTCACTGTATTATTGACTTTAAAGAGAAAAATTCTGTATGGTTCCCTCTTTATTAGAGTAAGCACAAGATTTGTTTGAAAAAAAAAGGACAGTAACAAAGTAAAAGGCGAGTTATATTTCTCTCTCAGGTAACAGTCTGGAGTGGTTAGGAAGGCTTGTGGGGACTGTTAGAGAAGGTCACTGAAGAACCTAGTGTCTTGTTATAGCCCACTCAGTGTAGCCATTCCATCCAGGTGTTAAAGGTCGCTGCCTCAGTGGGCACTAGTTTTCAGGTAGTGAGGAAAAGGAATGAGAAAATGAGGAAATGAGTCATCCCTTTTAAGGAAGTGCTCTGGGGGTCCCTACATGGTTCTCATACGCCACTGAAGGAGCACAGCGGGGAAAGCGCCGTCCTGTTGACTTGCACAGTGCTAAAAGGCAGAAAGAACGTATCATCGGGAAGAGAGAGGAGGGAACGGGAGGGTTCCGAAGGGAGGAAATGAAGACAGCAGCTCACAAGTGATGACACACTCTGCACACTCCACGCCTTTGTTGTATGCAGTCCCGGTCAGTTAGGACAAAGCAGTGAACAAAACAGACTCATGTCAGAATCCAACCTAACATGAAGGTTGGCTGTATGCTGTGATCTGTATTTAGATAGGGAACATATAAACCATTTAAATGGCACAGCCAGATTTCACTTCACTGAGGTAAAGTTGTTACGGGCCATGGCAGTGTCTGGATGAAGGGATCACTAGTACCGAGCAGTCAGTGTGAACACTCCCAGGCAAAAAGCAGAGCTGCTGTGGTTAAGGAGCAGCTTGGAAGAAGTGTGATGTGCAAGTAGAGAGGAGTAATTGAGAGGAGAAGCCACAGGAGTCCCAGAGCTCCAATCACATGGTGCCTACTATGTGACACAAGGACTTGGCTTTAACCCTGAATAAAGGAAGACATGAGAACCTTTCTCCTTGAAGGGAAAGCCTGGCTGTCAGAGAGCAAAGTAGGAAGTCAGCTAAGAAGCTACCTTGGGTGTCCGGGTGAGAAGTAACTGGCTGAGACCAGAGTGTGATGGGAGGTGGTCGAATTTTGGGTGTGTTTTGAAGTTAATCATGGTATAGTGAAGGGCATGGAATGGAGAAGTGACCCACAGAGAGACCCATACATATAAAAATGTGGAAGGAAGCATGAAGCTTATAGTATGGTTGGATGGCCCTGTGAGTGATTTTTGGATTGTATTTTCTGGATTTCTAACTGTTCTGTATTGTAAGTACTTAGTAAGCTGAACAGGGATATATAGAAGCCACTGTCTGTCTATTCATATTGTTCCCTGTCTCTAAGCACTAGGATAGCATCTGACTTTCCACCCCAGGAGATCAAAATCATGAAGAGAGTGAACTGGCCCTTTCATCAGCTATTATCTGAACACAAGCAATGTGATTGTGATGTCACAGTCCCTCTTCATCCTTCCCTGGGAGATGAGGGGTTCCTCCATGGTAGATCCCATGGGCCCAAGTCACCTGTCAGGGCAGAGAGGCATCAAAAATTGGCACCGTGGCTTTGCCTGTCCTGTAGCCTGCATATGGAGTTCTTGTCATCTCTGAGATCCTAGTGGGGCTGCAGGAAATGTGGGCCTCTCTGAACTTAGATCTCCCATCTCCCAAGGAAGGACGGGTCCTGGAACTAATAGGGGTAAAAGAAAAGAAGTATAATGCCCCAACAGGTGAACAGGCTGCCAGTATGAGACCCCCGAGGGACACAGGACCATCTATCCCCAGAGAGAAAAAGGTAAGAATGAGACACAGAGAGATAACTCTATGTCCGAGTTGGAGATTAAAATACAAAACAAAACCTAATTCTCATTATAACCTAAATTTAGACCCTGGCGATATGAACACAGCCCTTTCCATCAAGGATATTAATTTTAGTGGGAGAGGGGGCTTGGCATTGGAAACAGCTATCATTACATTTAGCTGACATTAAGGTCACCATCTAACTTTACTAGACTGGACGGCTTTGGAAACATCTAGGGAGGTCTCAAAGTCAAGGGGGAACAGATGAAATTGATCAGAATTTTCTAGAAATAATAGATTGTGAGCTAATTGTATTTAACCATTACTTAAAATTTTACAAAGCACCATTGCCCAAAACAAAGCTGTCACAGTTTCATGGCTTTTTGGGGGAAAACATTTTTATAATCCCATTTCTTCTTTCTGCCTTTCCTTATTTTAGTTAAAATCATTAATGTTAAAGTATATTTAAATAAATATGGCATAAAACTTACCATTTTAAGATGTTTTAATTGTATAATACTGTAGCATTAAGTACACTTAAGTTGTGCAGCTGGACGTTCTTCATCACCAGAACACTTGTAAACTCACAAAACCAAAATAGTATCTGTCAGCTAGTAACTCCACACTCATTCTCCCAGCCCTTGCGAACCACCACTCTGATTCTGTCTCTGTGTATTCAACTACTCTAGGTGTCTGGTGCAGGGAATTACTTACCTTCTTGTGACTGTTTTATTTCACTTACTGGTGGGGTACCTTAGCCTGTGTCACAATTTAATTTTTGTAAGATCAAAAAAAATTTCATTGTGTGGATATTCCACATTTTGTTTATCCTGATGGACACTTAGCAATTATTAATGGTTCTATAGTGAGCATGAGTCTACAAATGACTACTATGGTTTGGGGGTTTAGTTTGTTTTATTGTATAACCAGAAGATCTATATGATAGAACAAGCTGAAATGATAAAGATATAAAAGTGGTAATGCATTTCTTGTGGTGATCGTCATTTTTACTATATTACTTCCAGTCCATGAGCATAGGAGCATTTCTTCTATTTAAAGTTTTTTCATACAATATGTATGTATACATACAGTATATTTGAACATATTCTTTCTCTTCCCCCAACTCTTCCCAGATCTTCCCTATATCCCTACCAATCCAACATCATGTTCTTCTTCTCTTTTACTCTCTCAAAAAAATCAAAACAAAAGGCCAACAAGACAAAAAATAACAAAATCCCTACACATACACACACACAAAAGCAAAAAAATGCCAACACAACAAAAAAACGTGGAGTCCATTTTGTGTTGGCCAACTACTTCTGGCCACAAAGACTGCCCTGGACTGTGGGTGATGCACCCACTGACACTTCATTGGAGAAAACTGATTTGTCCTTTCCCAGCAGAGGTGTAGATTGCCAAGAGCTTCTTGTTAAGAGTGGGACTGTCTGTCTGCTTCTCCTTCTCTGGGGTGGGATTTTTTTCTGGCTTGAACTTGTACAGAGTTTGTGTATGCTATACCCGTCTCTGCGAGTCCATACGTGTATTAGTTCTGTTGTACCTAGAGGACACTATTTTCTTGGAGTTATCTACCACCTCAACCTCTTACAATATGTTCCATGTAGATCCCTGAGCCTTGAGGAGAGGGGTTTGGTTTAGATGTCCCACTTAGGGCTGAGTGCTCCAAAGTCCACTCTCTATGCACTGTCCAGTTGTGGATCTCTAGTGAATTCCTATCTGCTGCAAGAAGCTTCTCTGATACTTTGATCTGTGGGTATAATAGCTCTGTCATTAGGAGCCACTTTGTTCCTCTAGCAGAACAATAATAGTAGATTTTCCCATAGACTCATGACCTTTCTAGTCTTAGGTTCTTGTCCACTTTGGCACTTTTAGGCTCCATCTTATGCGATGGCCCTTAAATCCAACCAAAAGAGTGGCTGGTTCCTCCCATAATGTTTGTGCCACTACTGCACTAGTGTATCGTGAAGGCAAATTGGTTTTATGGGTCACAGGGTTTGTATCTGGGTGATATTTGTAATTGCTTTTCTCCTCTGGTAGCACATAAACCATGAGTGCTAGTCATTAGGGGTTAAGCTTCTAATTGGGCACCATCTCAATTTCTCCATGTTCAGTGACATAAGGAGGTAGTATCTTAGCAATAAGGCCTTACTATCTATCAAGTTGTGGAGGATAGCTAGTAGACTTTACAATAGTCTGTGAGGTTGTCTGTGGGATGGGTCTATGGAACCCAGTTAGCCAATGACTCAGTAAGATATAATCCATGCCTGGCACCTGGATGTTTTACTTGGTGGCTTAAGTTATCTAGTTGGGTCATTGTGATCCTTTTAATTATTTTTCTTGTCTTATTTCTCTAGCAAAGACTTCAAAGACTATATTGAACAGGAGTGGAGAAAATAAACATTTAGATCTTAGTCTTGATTTGAGAGAAAATGCTTAGAAGTTTTGTCCATTTAATAAAATATTAGCTACTGCTTTGTCATGTATAATCTTGACTATGTTGAGATATTTTTTTCTAGCCCTGGTTTCTTCTGTGTGTGTAAAGGAATTATTATATTTAGGATATCAGGTGATTTCAGTCTTTGAGTTTATTAGCGTAATGTATTATATTCATTGATTTGCATATGTTAAAAACATCCTTGCATCACTGGAGTGAAAATTATTTGGATATGGTGACTGTAATTTGTAGATGAATTATGTTTGCAAGTATTTTTCTACTTTTTAAATATTTTTTAATGTAAATTATGGAAATGGGTACGAACACATGAGTGCCGGTGTTAGATACCCAAAGGCTGGGGTTGCAAGCAGTTGTGAGTCACCAAACATAGATGATCGAACTGAACCTCAGGTCCTCTATAAGAGCAGTGTGTGCTCTTAGCCAGTTTGTAAGTATTTTATTTAGAATTTTTATATCCATGTACATCTAGGAGATTGTCCTAATAGTTTATTCTTTGTTGTGCTTTCATCCAGTTTGTGTAGCAGAATAGTACTGACTTCATAAAAAAATGGCTAGCACTACTGCCTTTTTTTATAATGGAATATTTAATAATTTTCTGTGTGAGCTTTTTAAGGTCTGGTAGGATTCAGCAGTGAACCCATCATGGACTGGCCTGGCTTTAGTAGGAAACTTTTCTTACTGCCTCACTTGTTGTCGATCTCCATACCCTCCTGGTAACTACATTGGCCACATGTGTTTAGAAATGGATCTGTTTCGACAGCCACCTACATGGCTTAGAGGCTAAGAGAGCTGGCCACTATGGCCGAGGTCTCAAGTTCGATTCCCGTGCGAACTCTGCATATGATGACGTCATGGTCATCATCAATATGAAAAAAAAAGAAATGGATCTGTTTCTTCTTGAAATATGTAAGTCATTGTATACCACTTTGTCACATTGATGAGATTTGTGATTCCTTGGCAACAAATCTCTGAGCATGTCTGAAAGATTTCTAGATTAAGTTAATCGAGGTGAGGAGACTTAGCCTAAATATGGGCGGTACTATTTCATAGGTTGGGGTTCTGAACTGAATAAAAAGAAAGTGTGGTTAACGCAAGTGTTCATTACACTCAACTTCTACCTCATGCCCTGCCCCCAGGACTCTACTGACTGACTATACCTTTGAGCCGTGAGCTAACATAAGCCCTCCTTCCTTGACCTCTTTTTGTCAGGAATCTTATTCCTGCAGTATGTAAAGTGACAAATACACGTGACTATTGAAAATGACAGCACTGTACATGGAAAGAAGATGGGACAAGTGATACTTTAAACTCCATGCATTTAAGTATTTTTTAAGAATTAAAAAGTCATTGTTTCTTTGAAAAATGAAAATATTGTAAAAAGATTCAATTCAAGATGGCAGCAGCCACCAGCACTTGCCGAGCCTCTCAGAGGAATCTGAGAGACCCCTGGAGGCTTCGGGGGGGGAGGTGCAGCGGCAGAGGATGAGCCTGCAGAGCACACGTTAGCTCTGGAACAACTAGAAAAAGGCAGGTCTTGTGGGAAGATGCTTTTTAGAAGTGGTTTTATGGAATTAGAAAAAAGATGACTGACTGGAGCGGCAAGTGTGTTGGAAAGAAATGGAACTAGGGACACTGGGGTGGCGAACCTCTTTGGAGCACCAGGAGTCTCTGGCCTCAAGCCCTGTTGCTGCCCACTAGGCCAGTACCTGCCACTCCATCCACAGTGGAGCCCCACCCACCCACTGTTGCTGCTGCTGCCACGCCTCTCATGCTGATCATCCTGCTGGGGGGAGGCAAGCATGGTGGTGGTTCCTGGGGTGCTGGCAGGGAACCAAGGACAGGGTGGTATGCAGCAGCCTGGAGCTCCAGCAGGTCCTGCCCCCAGCATGCTGCCCAACTGCATGATCACCCTAACTCTGACCAATAACAAGATGTCTGAAATGAAGAAAGGTTCGTTTCTGGATTGTCTCCTCAGAAAGACTTCCGGGTCTGTGTTGCTGCCAGAGGCTATTAATGTCTGTGCTGCCTACTGAAAGGCTTGCTGATGTCCATGGTCCAAACTACCACTGGAGGCCATGCTGATGTCTGTCCATAGTCTGTGTTTCTTCCGGGGGCTGAGGTCCATGATCTGAGCTGCTCTGCTCTGCTGCTGGGGACCATATTGATGTCCTTGGTCTGTACTTTCACTGGGGGCTACACTGATATTCATAATCTGAGCTGCCACCTCTTTACTGCTGAGGGCCATATTGATGTCCATGGTCTGTACTGTGGCTGGAGACCATGATGGCACCCATGGTTCATGCTGCTGCAGCAGGCAGTATTGATGTCCATGGTTGCCGCTGAAGGTCGTGTTGATATCCATGGTCCGAGCCCAAGCTGGGGGCCATGATCTATGCTGCTGCTGTGGGGCATGTTGGTATCAATGGTCCATGTTGCCTCCAGAGATCATATTGATGCCTGTGATCATTGTTGCCATTGGCAACCATTTGGATGTCCATGATGCTGCCACCTGATACCATGTGGAAGTCTATGATCTGAGCTGTGACTCACTAATATAGGCAAGAAAGCTTCTTTTATAGTGGTATCGATGACTGAAGACTCATAACTGAGAATGAGAGAAATGGAAGGCTTCTATGACAACCTCCTCCCCTGCCCCCCCTCCAAAAAAGAATGAGTCCAGGCGGGAACCTATTGAAGAGAGTCCTTAAAAACTGATAAGGATGCTGAAGTATAGTTCTTCACAGTTGATGACTTCTGGAGAGGGAAGGGGGACTGGAGGGTTGAGGGTGGGGAAGAGGGTTTGGACTCAGTTTTTCTTAAGGGGCTACTAGCCACTGGGACTTTGAACATGCTCCAAGGAGTATATATGTAACACAATTTGGACTTGGTATTTCTTGGGGAGGGACACAGGGGTGGGAGTGGACCTGGGAGGAATGGGAAATGAATATTATCAGAATGCATTGTACAAAATTATGTTGGTAAAATTAAAAAAGAAAATGTCATAAAATAAAATAATTTATATATCTTCTAAATATTTCATTGTATTGTATTGATCTTGATTACTTGTAAAGTTTTATAAATTATAATTTAGAAATCAGACTCAGAATATTTTCTTCCAGCCAAATGTAGTAATTTCCCACATTTATAAAATTACTATGAATTTTTAAAGTATTTTTATGATATTTGACATTCTAAGTTAAATGATTCCTCTAAACATTTTTTAATATTATTTAAGGAGAATTCTTAAAAGTATTTGAGTCCCAAAATTGTAAGAAGTTCCTACTGTGCCTTGCTATACTTTTCTTAAAGTACTTTTCTCTTTGTTAGTTGTTTATAGTACTGTGATGGGCGTGGTCAACCAGTAAGTTAGAATTAACCAGACCAGCTCAATATAACAGATTTAGT
>LOEQ01000810.1:618411-628644 GCA_001685075.1 Bramus lutescens | reverse complement strand
AGTGTTTATTTAAAACATGATTGACAGAATACAGACAATTCTCCCGCACCATTTGGGAAATTCAACTAATTGGACTAAATTATGGAAACTGAAGTTTGTGCAGGTTGGACCCCACAAAACAAGGCCTGCCTCTAAGAAATGGAATCACTTCAAAGATGATTAGCTAGGTAAGTGTACAGTTCAACTAAGTTGTGCTCAGTATTTAGAGAGCTGAGGTTTAATCTCAGTTTGCCACCAGAACCTGTGCCTTTAGCTAGTCTGTTAAACTCATGGTGACAATATGCATGATGTCCATGCTGAGAAGGGAAGTAGAGGATCCGTAAGAGCAGACCAGAGCAGACGGGTAGGGTATGAAGCTTTTTGAGGAAATTATGCTTAAGCTGCTTATTAACATTGAACCCACGTGCAAGGAGAGGTGTGGACTCTAGCAGAGCCTATCTGTCACCAGTTCACAGCAGACAATCCACTTCCCTAGCAGAATCCTGTGTCTCTTCTGTGACCACCGTCTTTTCAAACTCCAGTCTTTCATGCTTTCTCATCCTGTTCTATCTGAGAAAAGGCTTATTTGGTGGATAAGGGGAGTCAAGATCTGAATATAAGTTCACAAATACATTTTTATTGCTCCTTTCTCCTTGCCATTTCCACCCCAACAATTTGGTCAATCATTTGGTACAAGATGTTTCGTAGAAGTTTTCTGTTTAGAAGCTGACAGTGTCAACAAGCGAATAACTGCATTTTCAGGGTCAGATAACCCAAGGCGTCAGTTTTGGACTTCATTTGTTCATGGAAATTCTCAGAAAATGATTGATTTAAACTGAAGCAACTGACAAAACCCTTACCAGAATCTATTGTGTGTCCTTGTGTGTCAGGTACCTTTGTGTGCTGCCCCCTTGAATTTCTCACAACTCTTTGAGGGTATTACTCCCTAAAAATGGTTGGAGATACTGGGGCCTAGAGGCATTAGGCAGCTTGCTCAGTACAGGCAGCTACAAGAGGCTAATTCTTATCCTTCCTCTGGAAACCTTGTGAGGAATTGCTGGTGTCCCATGCCCTTGTCCAGCTAACCCAGGCATCTGTTAGCTCCATAGGCTGCCATTAGCAAAGGCTAGATGCTGCTCTTGGCAAGATAGTGTATTATGAACAAGTGTGCTCTTGCTGCCCATTCCTCAGTCCCCAACCAGACTGTGAGCAGGTTGCACCCCAGCAGTTTGCATGGTACCTTTTATACACCAGCCAAGCCCCACCCTACTTTTTGTTTCTACCTTTATTGATCCTTGAGCTCTTTTTGATCACCCTGGACATGATCTAAGATCCTCTTAACTTAATAGATTCTCTTTCTAGCCCTTACAGGTCCATATCCATAAACAAACTGTCAGCCTTTCATGGGCTTCTCTGTATATGAGAGCTAAGACTGTTCTGTAATGTGCTACAGACCTGGGTCCAGGGGAAATGCTCACCCGTGAACTATTTTAATCTTTATTTAAAATAGTATTTTGCTGTAGGTTTTTGCTTTGTGTTTTAGTTTACACTGAGTTTGCCTTCTCTGTGAGTAACTTCTCTATGCCATAGCTTTAGAAAAACAGTATTTGCTTTCATTTCCAATCCTAGCAATTTTTGAAACAAGCTTCTACTCCTTATAAATGCTAAAGAAATACATTTGTTTTTAGTGCATGCTCTTTTTAAATATCGCTCTGACATCTGTAGAAATCCCTCTTGGCTTAAGTTGCAATGCTTGCAAGTCACTGCCTTTGGAAAGCTGCTTGAGTGTCTTATCATTGTCTTTGATGGATTAGGGGTGTTTGTTTGAAAGGTTGCTTTTTTCCCCTAAATAAAACTGTTTTTTTTTTGTTCCACTGTAATATTTCATTTGAATCCAGTTGGGATTGGGGGGAGATAATACGTATCAAGAACCAAAAATAGCTCAATAAAGCCTTCACTTAGAAATAGGGTAGCTGTTTGGTGGCTTTAGCTGTCCTTGTCTGCCTCGTCAAACTGCTGCTTTGATAGCAATGGAAAGTTTATCTCTGGGCTATCTGGGTATCTTTTGGTATAATGGGTATAAATCATTTTTCTTTTTTTAACTTTGAATCATCTATTAAGGAAAAAGCCATTTTAAAACATTTAAATGTTCTGGAGAGCAGAGAAAAATAAAAATCAAGAGAGAGATTAAGATAGTTTCAACAAATAAAATCTCTTTTGTTACATATGGCTGTGATTTAAAACAAATGACAAAAAGTTATGCATTCACAATGAAAGAAAACAGAAATGACTTCACATGTATTTTGTAGTAAAGTATTTCAATTCAGAGCTTTAGACCAAAAGGAAAGCATCCTATTGTTATAGAAAAATGCACATCTCTTCATTTGATTTTCATTTTAAAAATAGAATATTGGGAAAGAAAAGCAATTAAAATTTTTTCTCTCGAGTAAGTGAGAGTAAGTGAAAGCTAGTATTACTTCCCATACTTATTGGTAAGACTTCCGGGGCTGTAACTTGTATGGGATGAATGTGGTGCCAAAAGACCATAACTACCACCATTCCTCAGCATCAGCCCCTGGATGTGGCTGTGCACTAGAGTCCTTGAAAATTCCTATAACTGGGTCACTTTCCAGTCTTGGTTTCTCTACCCATCCTGTTTTCATCTTTATAACTCACCCCAACAGCTTTGTGCCCTGTGGGGTACACAACCCAGCAACTCTCCATTTCTCACTTCCATCACTCGTGTTTCTCTACTGCCCATGATCCATCAGTACAATCCTGCCTTGACATGGGCTCAACTTCCTTGCCCTTCTACTCTTCTTTGCTAGCGAGACCCTAACCTTGGTTAAACCAAATCAATACTCATGTTTTCTACCACTGTATCTGAGCAGCTGAGCATGACTCAAGAGAAGACATGTTAACTGTGCTCAGTCAAGCTCAAGGCCAAAAAGCTTAAATGCACTGTCCACCAGAGGAGCTGGTTCATTTTGCTAACTGGAACAATTCCATACCCCTTTCTACTTCTCAAACATGTTGCGTTTGTATTCCTATTCTGAGATAATTACCTCAATCTCATTGAAAAAGTGGGAGCAAGCCCAAGAGACCGTTCTATCAGACCAACACAAATCTCCTACCCAATCACATGTTCCTCCGTCTAGTTCACTTTCCCTCCTCCAGAGCCATAGTCATTTCATTGCACAGAAACACTGGTCTAGCCAACAGATGGCCTCTACACTAAACGGGAGGCTCAGTCTTCATCCTCATCTCAGTTGACCCCTCAGTGCCTTAGACCCGGTTGATCACCACCCTCTCTGATGAACTGCACCCTCTTCACCAGGTCAGAGCAACATCATCCTCTTGACGGGCCTCTCAGTAACCGGGTTCAGCTGCTCCATCAGCTTTCTGCCTGTACCTTATCTCTACACACCCCTAAGGCTCCTTTCTTCCCATGTTAAGGTACCATGTCCACAGATTTAAGTGCCGTCTACAGACTGGAGCTGCCCTGCTCATGCCCTGTGTCTCCAATCCTATTTCTTCCCTGAGCTCCAAACTTGTGTATCCAACCTTCTTCCTAAAACTCTGCTCTGAAATTCTACTAGGCCTATCCCACTTAGTCTCTCTGAAAGAAAATTATTGGTTCTCCACCGTCTTCCAGCTCTGTTAACAGATACTCATCCTTGGCTCGGTTCTTGCAACCCGTCACTCCACCTATCAAAAGTCCTGCTCCTTCTTGACTGTATGTAACATCGCACCCCGCCACTTCCAATATTTGTGGCGCTGTCACCCTGGTAGAAGCATCATTGGCTCTTGATTGGACTGTTGAAGCAGTGCCTTCCTAGTTTAGCTCTTTTCATGCTTAATCTCTCTGACAGCTTATTTGCACATCAACCAGATCCTTTGGAAAGTAGATGCGATAAAATTATTTCCCTCCTCCAAACCTTCCTATGACTTCTTTTTATTTTAAGATTAAAATGGAAATTGCTCTTTAACCTTTATCCTCACCTCAAAGTGTTCAACCCTCCAACTCACCTCCTCCCTTTTTCCCGTTAGTTACAAAATTCTGGCTAGTGGTTCTGTTCCTATTTTTGACTGGGCCAAGCTGATTCCTACCTAAGTCCTTTCTGCTTCCTTTTCCTCTGTCTGGAGTTCCACATCACAAACCACATCTGAACTGTAATTGCTGCACTGTGCCCTATCACTTGGTGTTATGATAATCTGCCTTTTTATTCTACATGTTTCTCAATTACTTGAATGTTCTTGTTTCGGAACAGGGTGTTTCTGTGTAGACCTACTGTCCTGTCATTGGCTTCTCAGTGCTGGCGTTAAAGGTCTGCCCCGCCATGTCTGGCTACATTTCTCAAATCTTGTGTTTGACTGTTACAACTACTTCTACATTTATTATTATTGCAGACTGCCCTGTCCTTAGAATCGTGCCTGGCATATGATTAAAAAAAACTGTTAATTAAATAGCTGACTACATCTTCAATGGTCTCCCTAAATTGAGACTGAAAATATTTCAACCCTAATGTAGTTAGAGTCTCAGACCACCTGCTGTAGTGAGAGAAGTACAGAAGCATGTAGAAATACTATTTCTCTTTAAATAAAAATTACTATATCTGGTTATTTTGATTATTAACCATTAGTCTTTAATACATTATTGGAAAGCCAAAATATATAGATCATTGTGAGGGACTTAATCATGACGCCAGTGCTACAGTCCACTGCCAGACAAAAGCATCAGCTCCTGTGGCATAGAGAAGTTCATGTGGGGGCAGATACACGAGTTTTGAAAATTTAGAAGCAGAGCCTGCAGTGGGCTTCCATAGAAAGTCAGGACTAATATAGTATAGACTGTATGGTGGAACTTTAATTTTTAGCTAATTGACTATTTAAAAACAGGAAAAGCTTTCAGAGTTCTTTTCTAAAATCTAAGAAAAACTATTTGCTGAAAGTTGGAGACAATTTTTAACCTCATGCAATAGATCATGAAGTTAGTTAGGTTCCCTGAAAAAGCATTCAGAAGCATCTATAAATACAGACATTTCTCAGATCAAAACTGTCTACTTATGGAGTATTTGAACACTCATTCTCTTACCCCGTGAGTCTGACAAACTCCACTGTGACCAACTGTACTGACCCCTGTAGGAAACACATGCTTCCACCCAGAACTATATTTACCCATCTATTATATATAACCACTTGAATAGAGCAAAATTAGGAGGCTTGATAAATGCTAGGAATTTAGTACCGCAGAAATGATTTATTTTCCCTATAGTCCATGATTAGTGATACAAAGCCTATTTTTATTGTTAACTGTGACATAACTTTGATGTCATATGTTGTCAGTCTGATGTGGCTCTTCCTAAGTAACCTGTCACTGTATTGATTATATACTGACTTAGTCATGTAGTCTTGGAATGCTGAGCAAAATGTGGATGTTCTGGCTGTAAGTGTTTATAAATGTACAATACCTTTATATATACACTTGAGGTTCTGATTAGAGAAAGATCTGTAAATTGCTCATTATTTTCTATATAAATATTAAAAAAGAAAAACATTTAAAAAGAAAATATATCAATATGAATGATTCTGCAGCTTCAATTTCACAGAATAATACTGTATAGAATAAAACAGTAAAACATCTTACCTCTTTTGAATAAAATATGCAGCCTAAAATTCTGAAAACAATGCATAGCTGCTAAAACCATCTGGGAGAGGGAACTGGTGCAGAGAAAGAAACTTCTACTCAAGGAGTTCAGTTTTGATTTTAGGCAAATCAAAATCAGATTCTCTAACATCGTGTCTTGATTAATTCCAATTATTTTTTCAACAAGGTATTGTTTGAATGAATTTCAAAGCTCACTTAAGCTAGGTAAAAGGAAGCACAGAAACACTTCATTTATCAGCTGTTTTCCGGGAATAAAATTCCCCACGTGCCATTTTCCATGTTGTCTCCATGCATGTCAGAGTTTTCCATCCTAAAAGATACTCTTCTGGCATGCTTTACATGCTAGTCCTGCTCTCTCAAACAAGACGGCTACACTTATTGACCCACAGTCAATATTTTAGGGCAGAGTATGAGATTCCCTGTAACAAATGTGACTTCTGTGGGCCCCTCAATTCTTCCTCCTGCCATAATTCTCTCGCCGCTTCACCTTCTCCTGCTGTATGCTGCTGACAGCTGCTTTCTACCTGATCGGTTTTTATAATCCATCTCCATGGGCAAGGGCAACCCCTAATATCACCAGAGTCCATAGAACTCTAGACCATGGCCGGAAGTCTCTGTGCTGGAGATAGTGAGATGGAGTAAGACACAGTAAAGCGATAATGTTGGTGGAACTCTTATAGCTCCTCCTCTTTAATGATGGTGTGCACAGGACTTGTCATTTGCTGAATGGGCTGGGGCCTCACATTGCATAATAGTGTTGGCTATGACTCTGTCCGTAGAGTTTACAATGACTGTAGCTCCTAGTTTTAATAACCGCTTTTCAGTGTTGTGTGTGTGTGTGTCCACACATGTGAGCATGCACACACACACACAGGCCAGAGTATAACCTCATTTGTTTTCCTTCAGGCATCATTTGCCTTTTTTTCAGACAGTCTCTCACTGGCCTGGAACTCACCAGATAGGCCGTGCTGGCTAGCCAAGGAGTCCCTGAAATCTGCCTGTCTCCCATTTCATGTGCTGGGTTTATAAGTACATAATACCTAGATAATTTTTAGTATGGATTCTGGGTAGCAAACACAGGTCCTCACTCTTGTGAGACAAACCCTCTACTGAAGGGGCTCTCCCCCAGCTCCCCCACCCAATACATTTTTTGAGAAGAGGCTTCATGTCTCCCATTAAACTCAGTATGTATCCTAAGATGATCTTGAACTTCTGATTCTCCTTATTCTCTCTTTGAGCACTAACATTACAAGTGTGTACCACCATGCCTAGTTTCATGCTGTTCTGAGCATTGAAACCAGAATTTGTGCAGGCTAGGCACAATCTACTAACTAAGCTATATTTCTAGATATTTTCACTCTTAATTCTCAAGTGTTATCGAACTTTAATTATAAATTATATATTTACTTTATATGTGTATTTTAAATTATTTGTAAAGCATCAATATTTTTTCACTTAGCCCAAAATGTAGCTCCTTATGATTAGAAATTAAACTCAATAAGGGACTTTTAAAATGACATCATCAGGCATATACTTAGTAGAAAAATTAAATTCAGTATATTAAACAAAAACAAATATGAGTGAAGTATTTCCTCATGTCTCAATGATCCAACATATGTGCTGAATGAATAAATTTATTTACCTATATTAACGTGGAAGACTCTCTGAACTCCCATTTGGTATAAGCTTTGGGGCTGGGATGTCTCCGTGCACTGTGGGACATGTGGTTAGCATGTGTGAGGCCCTGGGTTGAAGTCTCAACCTCAAACAAAACAAGCTTCAGGGACTTAGAATACAAAAGTATCATGAACATGGAGACATTTCACTTGTTTTGTGAAACAAATCAAATCCCTCTTATGTTTACTTAAGCTAACATATATTTTGGCTTAGATAGACCAGATAAGGCACACTTTTAGAAGTTTTTGGTAATTAATCCAGTGCTCGCTTAAGCCACTGTGAGGTTCATAAGGTGCAGATTCTTCTGCAGGAGCCTTGGTTTTTGTGCCTCTTTCATCTCTGCCGAGTAAGCAGCAAGGTATTACAGCTATCAGCTCAAGGTTGCACGCTAAAACCAAAGCTTTTCTAGCCTTGTGGATTAGCCTTCATCTAGGATATACTAAATAATCTGTAACAGTATTTAACTTCATTAAATTTCATTCTGTAGAAATTCAGACTTAACATTTCTCAGAGTTTCATAAAAATGCTCTTTCATTAGGAAAATAAGAAAACCAGAGACTGAACTCAGTGGACACTGCCTAAGAACAGGCAGTGAGTGTACCTGGAACTGCTTATGTGAATGGCCTGGAAATATCCTTGAAAATGACCTTTTAGAGATGGTAGTGTGAGCAGGGTTTTTACTTCTTATGGCTCCATATGGTGCTCCGTTCAATAGTGCAGGAAATTATATTTTGAGCAAAGAATATAACCCCTCCAAGTATTGGGAGGAAGGACTGGCTTGCTAGATGCAAGTTCATTTTCCACCTGTCCTAGCTTCATCTTGAAGCATCAATATGAGATGCTTTTGCTCTAATCACTTATGATACTTTTTTCTACTTAAAATGGTGCATAATCAGGATATGATGGTGTATGCCCATAATCCCAGCACTTGGGAGGCAGAGGCAGGAGAATTACCATTAGTTTGAGGACATCCAGGACCACATAGGAAGATGAAAAGATGCATGGTAGGAAGAGGACGGCGATATCACACACACACCAGGACACACCTCTACTACGATCTTCAACACTTCATCTGTTGTTTCTCTTTTCTCTGCGTAGAAAATCATCACAGAATAATCAATAGTCATGGTCAGCCATTGCTGTGGGCTTGGGCTTGGGGAGTGGGTTTGAAACTGATCTGTGATAAAGCTTGCTGAAGGCACGTCATTGTTGCACTCAGAAATTAGCTGTTGCTCAAGTTATCTCAACATCTTCACCTGCATTCCTGGTACTTGAGCCAGGATGTGGTCCCTCCTGGTAGCTCTCGGATAGCTGAGTATCTCCCATATTGGCTCACTACTCACAAGTTTCATGTCCTGGGACATAAAACTACCTGGAATCTATATCACCTTTTTAAATTGGCCTTTGAAATAAAGCTGCATTATTTCTGATGCTCTTTTAACCATGGTTTTGTTGTACCCAGACTCAACCAATGTGAAGGCCTATGGAGTACTGATGCCATGTACAAGGGGAAGTATGTGGTCATCTTTCGAGAGTACGGTCTGCTACACAGATCACTTAGGGATGACTATGAAGTCAGGCATTGTGACGACTGCCTAACACCTGAGCATACGGGCAGAACATGGACTGCAGCTGCTACGTATAACAAAGGAAATGGACTTTACAATACTAGTTCAGAAATGTCTCTAAATAAATAACAACACAGCATAATCCCCAGGAGCAACAAATAATTCTAGTGGAGGGGAGAAAGAAACCACATTTCCAGGGTGACTATGTTACAATATTCAAAATAGCTAGGTTTCAGTCAATGAGTTATGAGGCATGTAAGCATCAAGTGTGAATGCTGGGAGAGGAATATTGGAATCAGTAAGGCTTGTCCCTGAGGATCCTACTCCATGTGCAAAGAAATAAAAGGAATTTTCTGCAGAAATAGGGGACAGTTTAGTCTGCTGGTATAGGACTGTAACCCCAGCCACTCAGGAGGCTGGAGCAGGAGGATCACAGGACTGTAACCCCAGCTCCTCAGGAGGCTGGGGCATGAGAATCACAGTCTGAGGCCTTATACCAACCTGAGCAACTTAGTGAGATGCTGCCTTAGGGTAAGACAGGCAGGGTACAGTACAGTGATCACACTCATGTTAGCATGCACAGTCCTAGATCAATCCTAGTACCTCCAAAACCTAAAACAGAAAAAAATTAATTTCTCGTCAAAAAATAACCAAGATCTTGCATTCAGCAAAATCTATCCTTTAAAATGCTAGATACATAAAATCATTTCCAACTTAAAAATGAATTTGTCAGTATTTGACTAGACTTGTCTATGAAATAAATATGAAACTTTTCAAAATAAACATACTATAAATCTTCATTAACTTGAACAAAGCAAGCTATTTAGATATTTCAGTAATTACAAAGGCGATGGAAAAAAATATATTAGACTTCATCAAAATGTAAACCCTCTGTGCTTCAGAGACCAGGTGTCTTAAAGAAACTACAACAGTTCACAAAATATACACAACAGTTAAAAACTTTCTGATAAAAGTCTGATATATGCTGTACTTTTCCAATTCAAAAAAGCGAAAACAACATAGATAATCTAACTTATTTTTTTCTTGTAATTTATTTTTCCATTCAAAAATTTACACTTCCTCCCCTCCTCCCATTCCCCTCCTGCTCCCCCACTCACCCTCCTTCCTCCACCTCCCTCCTTAAGAGAGGGCAGGGAATCCTGCCCTGTGGGAAGTCCAAGCCCCCCCCCATCCAGACCTGGGACACTTTGCATCCAAATAGACTAGGGTCCCAAAAGGCAGTACATGCAGCAGAAACAAGTCTCAGTGCCTTTATCAATGGCTTCTCAGTCAGCCCCCATTGTCAGCCACATTCAGAGAGTCCAGTTTGATCGCATGCTC
>LOEQ01000810.1:599485-614954 GCA_001685075.1 Bramus lutescens | reverse complement strand
AAACTTAGAAACTTTCTTTTGTTAATTTTGTGAATTTATAATGCAATATTAAATTTCTCTATTTAGAAAGAAAATTAGTCTAGAGAGCTGACTCAGTTAAGAGCCCTTGTTGCTCTTGCAGAGGACTGAAATTTAGTTCACAGCACCCACTGGGTGGCTCAGAACTATCTATAACTTCAGTGCCTGGGGAAGTACCCTCTGCTGATCCCACAGGCATCAGGCACACGCGTGGTGCACATTGCATACAAACATTCTTACACGTAAGCCAAAAATGAGTAATTCAAAAAAATGTTTAAACTGACTTAAAAATAAGAAGAAAACTGTTAAAATTCCTAGAAGATCTTAAAGATCAGAGAAACTTCAAGTTGAAAGAGATCTAAGGGCCAACTGACCTGATGTTTCCTGTCCTGACTGCAGATTTCTCATGGCAAGCCAGTGTCAGCAAGTCTGCAGCTAGTGACTCCTCAGGCGAGTCTTCGCCCTGTTCCGTTCTCCGAGCTATATATACAGTGCTGAATCATCTCATTTACTTCTTATGTGGGAGAAAGTGGATGTGAGTGTACTTTGTAAAGAATTTTCTGCAACCCATGTTTCATGATCCCTTATTTAGCTGAAATCCAATGGAGGAAATTAGTATTTTTCTCTGTGAAGGGGCATCAGTCTCTGACTGGTCCCACATTGTTTTAATGAGAACAAAAGCAAAATGTTCCAAAATGACTTGCTAGCAGCTACAAAGCATGTTTAAGGAATAGAAATCTCCTTCATTAAGAACGTTAGAGAAAGAATTGTTTTGAAGTTCTTAGGACCGGCTTTATAGGCGTCATTGTAAACTAACACTAAAGAGCCCCATTATGATCTTCTACTTTGGTGCCAGGAGGCTTTTTTCCTTATGCTAAATTATTAACTTCTGTCAGCTGCTCGGCTGTCATAGAGAGATACAGTAAATCACATTACATTTTGTCATGGATTACACGGAGCAATAAATTTGGGAATAAAGATCAAAGCAGTTCCGCATCACATCTGAGTTTAGGAGGGATGTTTAGCTCATAGAAAACTGATTTAGGTGAAACTGTTGCAGTTTTTGTGTGAATTGGGAATGAATTTAGATATTTGGTTGAAAATGAATGAAGATCAAATCCCGAAATGACTTTCCATTTTTGTAGTTAGAGAAGTTCTTAGTAGAACTGCATGATGTAAATTAGGTGAGTAATTACATGCTGAGGGTGGAGAATTCAGTGAAAACTTTACCTTCAGATTGTATTTGCTTTCACGATTAAACAGTGTGTCCCATGCCACTTGTGTTAGGGTTTGGGAGGAACGGAAGTTAAACTGACCGGCTTGATTCTTACCTCACAGAAACTATTTAAAGTAGATCAATTCCTAGAGCAGTGGCAAATAGATCGTTAATGTGTCTGTGCCACCACAGAAACTCTGGCAGGGCCATCAGAATTGATGGCCATCTTTTGTTTAGAAGACCCAGGCTCAAGTGGCTCTTTTCAGAGAAGAATCGTTGTACAGTGAGATTATGCAGCAAAACCAGCAGGCAGAAGTCACAGCTTTACGCATATTGTTGTCCTTATACTACTAGTTAGAAAGGAGTCTCAGTATCTACACAGTTAGATCAGTGGTTCCCTGCGTGGACAATCATCAGACACAGGTAAGAAACGTTTTATATAGTTTTCTGAACCAAGAAGCTTCATGATCCTAGTTCATAGTTCAAAAACTCAATAGCATTTTACTCCTTTACCTGGGATCAAAATAGAATATAATTTGACGTATATTTGACAGCCTGTGGTGCTGCTTTTGTTCTGAAAGGAAATAAAGGGCCACTTGGTGTCTGTATGTGTCAGGTACATCCCAAGGGATGTGTTGGAGTAAGACAGAAGAAGATCAAGCAGTGTTGCTGCCAAGGCATAAAGGAAGAAAGCTACCAGTTTGGAGAACTCAGCAAGAGAGCATGGGGATTGCATTTGCAAGCCCCGAGTTCTCTAACATGCTTTTTGGGAGGGCCTTTGCATGACACTGTGATGCCTCCCAAATCCAGTTGAGAACATCACTATCAAAACAAAAATAGGTAGTGACCTAAACCCATGTGAATGGAAATTATGGGTCTTAATTCAGACTGCTTCTAACCGAGGAGTGAAAGAATCAAGAAGTAGAATGTTTTAGGGCATTCTGGAACTGCCCAGAGCAGACCATCACTGAAGCTAGGTAGGCCCAGGCTGGTTGGTTCCCTGAAAGTCTGGACATGTAGCACCAACCAAACCAGTCCCTTCGGAACCCTGTAGTCATGGTCGCATCTTTGTTAGTCTTGCCCTCTACACTTGCT
The DNA here is from genome assembly GCA_001685075.1 of Bramus lutescens. Lineage (NCBI taxonomy): Eukaryota > Metazoa > Chordata > Mammalia > Rodentia > Cricetidae > Bramus > Bramus lutescens. The sequence goes on along the minus strand of LOEQ01000810.1, from coordinate 612,625 downwards.
CTGATCCCAGTTCCTAGCATAAACACATGATGGATTTTTGAAGTGGTCCCTAATCTTAAGCCTAATTTATTTGAAATCCTGATCATTTCCAACCCCTGCTTCTAATTCTTCTTTCAGAACTGAAACTCCTTTCTCCTTGAGGGTACATACATCAAGAACTTTCCTTGTCTGGTCTCTCCATTTCCTATGTCCTACAATGCATTCTCAAATCATGCTCTTTAGGTAGCAAACTTTCTAATTTCTTTCCTGGGATTCAAGCTGCCTGCCGGCTCCTCCAGCAGGCAGGGAAAGGGAGGTTCCTTTCTGTTTTCTTTAACCCTCTGGTCGGTTGAGGCCCCCTGTGCCCCCTGTGGCAACGATGCCATGGAACGAGAGGAAAATGTGATCACAGTCCACTTTTTTCACTGGGAAGAAAATGTTGAATTTGAATTCTACTGTGCATTAAACTCTGGGAAATTTCTATTTAAATTTTCCCTGCCTGGAGGGAATTCTCAAACTAGTTGTACATAGTTTTAGTATAATACAATAAGGGATAAAATGTTTGTGTGTACTGGCTGATAGAAAAATTTAACTTAACTTAAAACTGGTATTTCCTGAGGTTCTGTAACTTCCTGAAGGAGATGGTGTCTAAATGATCTGTAAGAGACAATTAGGATCTCACCAGGAAACAGAAGGATATAAATTTAAGCAAAAATAGGCAGAAAATTCAGAGTGTGGAACAGCATATTCAGGGGACCACAGTATGATATTAGCAGAAGTCTAACAGGTAGCAGAGAAAGAGAAACAAGCAGCCAAAGAAATGAAAGCCTGCCCCTGAATGACACCGTCTGCCAGATTGAGGAACTTTCGTATTTGCTTAGAAGCAATTAGCGGTTTTTAATTACAAAACATTGTGTTCATGTGTGGTAGAACTAAAGAGAGCACCAGGTGAAAGGTGGGGAGCTGGCTCATGGGAGGAGTCTGGAGGAAACAGGACGGCCAGTTCCAAGACTGCCATGAAACTCGGGAGGGGAAAGGCAAGCACAAAGAGGTGAAAAGACTGTCAAGAGCATGGGAAGGGCTTCTAAGACTTTCTTTGAAATTTCTGATTTGTGTCTAAATGAAAATGCCAGACAGTGGATGAGAAGATTCTGGTAGAAGTGCCACTGTTCAGTTTGAGTGACCATGGACTTAGAGGAAGTACCTATGCAACTAGTGGTCTGACATTGAGTTTGGATCTAAACACTATGGACAGAGAAACTACAACTAGTTAGAAGCCCCATACACAAACCGATGTGTTAAACTGTAGAAGGAATTTTAAAATGGAGAGTGGTTACCATAGGAAAGGGTTAGTGACATACAGCAAATTCTTACTTAAAATTAGGTTGATATCAATAGTTGTCATAAGGGTTCCTAGAGACTTAAGAAGCAATGATGTAGATGTTGGGATAATCTTTTTGTACACTGTGTGAAAGTGTGTCTTTGTTTAACCTCATCTGCCTCAGGCACCTTCTGATTGGTTTAATAAAGAGCTTAATGGCCAATAGCTAGGCAGGAGAGGATAGGTGGGACTTCCAGGCAGAGATAGGAACCCTGGGGAAAAATCTGAGACTGGAGATTTGCCAGCCAGACGCAGAAGTCTGACATATGGTACTGATGTAGATTAATCTAGATGGGTTAATTTAAGTTTTAAGGGCTTGTTGGGAACAAGTCTAAGCTAAGACAAAACTTTTGTACATAATAAGAAGTCTCCATGTCATTATTTGGAGCTAGCAGTCCAGAGAAAGATCTGCTACATGTAGAAGTCATGGAAATTAGTATATGAATAAAAAATAAACTTAGCAAAATGCAGCCATTTGAAAAGACTAGTAAAATACTTTCTAGAAGACAGCTTAGAAAAATAGGGAAAAGACCTCAAAGAATAGGAAAGGGGGAAGATAGTTGCTGATCTAGGAGAGACTGAAAAGATAACGAATAACCTTCTGACAATAAAACTGAAGATCTAGTTAAAATGGACAAATTTCTAGAAATACAATTGAGTGAGCAAGAAACTAAAACCCTGAATGCCTCTGCAGATAGTAAGAAAACATTTAGTTTTAAATTTAAATTTAGTATACCAAATTTTGTTACATAGCTGTGGGCATGAGCAGTTCGGTACCGGGCCAGGTGTAGATAGAGCAGAACTGAAGAGAAAACGGGGCAGAGAAGGAGGAAGAGGAGAGAGATGCATATGTCAGAGATTTACAAGAGAATCAATGGAGCAGAAAATCATTATGTTAAACACAATAGGAAAGACTCAGAAAGATAAATGCTATAGTTTTCTACACTGTGGGATCTAGACCTTAGGAAAAATTAAGATATGAAATATAAAGGGGACTATCTGAAAAGTGGAAGGGAATCAGTGGGAGGAGATACAGAGGACAAAAGGAGGTAATGGGGGGAGGGCAGGGAGGGCATGAGCAAAGTGTGTCATAGACTTTGTGTGTGCTAAATAATAAGGCCCATTCTTTTGTATAATTAATACAAATAAACTTTAAATCTTAAAAGAAAGAGAAAAGAAGAGGGACGGGAGAAGGAAAAAAAGCATGAGAGAAATGTTATGACATGGGATTAGATAGAAGAGCCTTAGGTAAGACTCTAAAAGCAGAATGACAAAAGAAAACACAGATAAGTTAAAACTTCAAAAACAAACCAAAAACCTGGAGCTGGAGAGATGGCTTATTGGTTAAAAGTACTGGCTGCCCTTGAAGAAGACCTGGGTTTGATTCCCAGCACCCACATGGAAGATCACAACCATCTGTAATTCCAGTTCCAGGGAATCTTTGGGCCTCCACAGACACTACATGCACATGGTGCATGGACATACATGCAACAAAACATTCATATGTATAAAATAAAATTAGTCTTCCAGGACAGCCAGGGCTTACAAAGACCTATGTCCCTAAACAAACAATATGTAAATATATATAAATTAAAATATATAAATATATAAAATATATAAATAAACACACACTTACATATATATATATATATATATAATATATATACCAAGCAGGCCTCAGACTCATGATTCAATACCTCTAATGATTAGGGTTAGTTATCAATGTCACCAATCTAACATCACCTAAGAAGGGAGCCTCAATGAGATACTGTCTCTTTATTCTTTGTGTGTATCTGAGGAGTTATCTTAATTGTGTTCATTGAGGTGGGAAGGCCCACCCACTGTAGGCAACACCATTCCCTAGGCAGGGATCCAGGATCGCATAACGGAAGCACAAAGCTGATAACTAGTATGTACATATTCACTAAGCTTTTTGGGCTATAGTTAGTAAATGTTGCTTCAGGTTCATGATGCCTCTCCTTCCCTGCCATGTTGGACTGTAACCTGAATCTGTAATAAAATAAACCCTTTATCCCTTAAGTCGCTTTTATCAGAATAAGTTTTTGAGGGTTTCTCTGTGTAGCCCTAGCTGTCCTGGAACTAGCTCTTGTAGACCAGGCTGGCCTAGAACTCACAGAGCTCCGTCTGGCTCTGCCTCCCAAATGCTAGGGTTAAAGGCGTGTACCATCACTTCCTGGCTTATCAGAATAGTTTTATCACAGGAATGGGAAAGAAACTAAGACAATACCCATAATTCAGAAAAAAATATTTCTTGGAGAAGCATCTGTAAGAGTTTTAGAGCAGCACTATTTGCTACTGTCAAATGTGGGAACAACCAAAATGTTCTGTGTTAGTTTCTGATCTCCTTGACAAAATACAGTTAAAACATAGCTTTAAAACGGAAGGCTTAACATGTGTCTATTTTTAAGGCCTTGGGCCATGTTGGTTGGCATCATTGTGGTGGAAGTACGGTGGAGTTGAGCTGCCCACCATGTAGTGTCCAAGAAGCAAAGAAAATTGCCTCCTATTTCCATTTTGTTCTATTCAAGCAGCCTGCCTTTGGAAAGTACTGCCCACAGTCAGGGTAGGTCTTCCTCCTTAGTAGCTCCTGGGTACTTAGGAATCCAAGGTTACAATCAAAATGAGCCATCACATTCGTTTACTGTAAAATGGATAAAATATGCTGCATCCACACGGTGGCTTTGATAGTGTAATGGCATGGTGATCAATGTCCTAACAAAAGTAGTCCCTGGAAACGTGCTAAGTAATAGAATGTAGTCAAAATGGTGCTCATGTATGGACTAAGGCAGTCTCGCTGGACCTGAATTTCACCAATTCAGCTAACCTGGCTGCTGCAGGGATTGCAGCCAGTCGNNTCATACCGGCCTGGCCTCTCCGTGTCTGAGGTCTACTAGGTCCCCAGAATTAACTCCTTGGATCTTCATAATTCATGGCAAGCATTTTGTCAACTGGGCCATCACCTCGGCCCTAGGAGGGTTCATAACATACCTCATAATCTTAGATAATATTACACTCCTTTATGTATATGAACTAGATGATTGTATATATTTACAAGTTTAAAACAACTGACCAGCATTGTGGAAAGCAGCAGAGTGCCCCAGTCCTAGGGACAGGTCAGGAAGATAACCGTGTCCTCAGTAAAGAAGCTGAGACAGAATCCTTTTCGGGGACTCAAAATGGAAGGATAAACTGGAAAGGGGAAGTGGAATCAACCCCAAGACTGCCTTTAGTACTCAGCCTTTCTCACAGGCCGACCTCAAGTTTTGAAAGCGTATCTACTGCAGAGTAAGTTCTATCTTGCTTGGACTAAATTTATCCGTGCAAATGCAGGCATGCCTTGGAGCTAACATTACTCAGCCATTCACCTCTAAATCTCAGTCTGTCAAATTCTCCTTTTGATCACTCTTGCCTAGCCTTTTCTGTTTTCCATTTTCTCACGCTTAAAAAACCTGGACCCAGTCCTCATTCCAGTGCCGACTCACCGCTCTCAGATCCCTTGCCATCTAGAACTTCTACCGTCCCTGCGTTGCTACACCACAACCATGTTGAATCACTATTGTCCACTTTATCTGCACATCCTAGAATAATGCCCAGGAAAGTTGTATCGTTTGCCCATGGTCACACCACCCAGGTCGGTTGAACTTCAAAGTCAGCACTGTTAACTACCACGCTTCACTGCTTCCCACTTGGCAGTGGTTTTTGGTGTAGTCAATCAAAGTAACTCGCATGTATGGAAAGATGTTTGGAGTAGCTTCGAGGGTCTGGGTGGGTGATGGGAAGTTAGCTACGTACACTGGCTACACCTTTCACTTGCAGACTGAGTGGGGAATAAGGCAATTGTTGTCAAGCATCTCCCTAAATGGAGCAGCTCTCATGTTGAAATCATCAAATTATCTTTGGAATGACTACAACTCTAACAGTGATTTGTAAGTATGTTATCTCACAGATACTCCTTTTTTGTACAAATAGCCAAAAGTAGAGGATTTTTTCACAAAAAGTGAAATATTCATAGAATTTTTTAACATCCCAGATTGGGATATTTAAAATCCTTGATTCAGTGTTAACTTGACATCATTTATCTGGTCAATAATCAAATTGCTGTCACTTGATTGTTGAACCGTTTTAAATTTTGAAAATATTTTGAGGAAAATATTCTACTACTGAAACAGCTATACCACATAATGTTGCTCATTTGTAAATTATATTAAGTATATTTAAATGCATATTTGCTTACATATTATGCATGTGGATATTTGTTTGTGTGCATCTGCACATATAGGCACATAGACACCAGAGGTTAACATCAGGTGCCTTTATGCCTCACTACCTTTTTATGTTTTTGAGACAGGACATCTCACTGTCCTGGAGCTTACCAGTTTTGTAGACTGACTAGATACCACATTTCTGGGATCTTCTGTTCTCCACCATCTCAGCACCGGTGTTATAGGAACAAGTCACCATACCTGGGGTTTTTTATGGATGCTAGAGATTCAAACTCAGGTCTCCATGCTTGTACAACAGGTACTTTACCAACTGAGCCCTCTCCCTAGCTGTATGCCTGTTAAAATTAGCTAACTAGAGTAGTTATCTTCTATGGACATTTGTCAAATCATTAGATTTTGGTGTAAAGTATAACAGTGTCAAAGACATGTAAAGACATTACAGGAGGTAGAGATTCTTAAAATTAATTGGCCCCATTTCCATTAGGTCTTTGATGATAAATTCTTTTTTGCACATCAGAGACTAGTTACTTCTTCCCTGCAGCAAACTAAAGCTTCCTCTCCCTGCCCCTTATTCTTTAAGTTTGTATTCCTGCCCATCTAATAAATGAGTTCAGTTTCTGTGGCCTTTGCTTTAGTGAGCTTCTCTGAGGGTGAGCTTTGAAATATAATTAAATCTTAATTCCTTAACTGTTTCCATAAGCTTGTTTCACAGTTTGCTTTCTTTTTCAATCAGTGGGGAGAGGAAATATACATGAGTCTTATGTGATCGTGTATGACTATTAGCCACCTAAATGTGAGCTCTAATGGTGAGAGAATTAGTCTTCAGTTAACAGTATTCCATGTTTTTCTTTAGGTTATCCACCATAAAATACACATTAATTTAGCCCATGGTATTGGTCACAGTCACTAACTCTGTAGTCAAAAAATACATCAAATACTGATTATTATATTCAGAAGTAGGGTCATATTCAGGAATGGCACTTCTAAAAATGGATTGTTAATATTTACAGACTATACATTCAGTTGAGGTGGTATTGATAAAACCATAGCCCTTTCCAAAACCCCTAGTGTCCTCCTTTTTTGACAAAGGGTAATGGCTTTTCCATTGATTCCTGTAAAATGAGTGGACAGTGACTCTTGGAGCCCGGTTGCCAGTTTCTGACTGTAGGCAAAGCAACTAAGACAATTCAGTTCCCTGGAAATGAATCAGAACTGAGGAGTCATTAAGGATGGGAAAATGGTATTTAGTCTAGCTTACAATTTCTCAAATGGGGATTTAAATCTAAGGACAGAAAAAGGTGACATTCTGTAATTCAGGTACCTTTTCTTCTAATTTTTGTATCTTATAACTTATCCTTGACTCAAAGTAATATTTTAAAATTTTAAGATTTATCCATGGGAACTCTGCTGTATTTTTATTTATGTCTTCGTCTGACATACAGTAGGAATTCAACATTTTTTTTCACTTCCTACCACTGTCACTGTTACCAGTTTCAAGAAGGGTCTTCAAAATGAGAACTTGAGCCCCATAAATCTTGTGAATGACAGTCTGCCTGCTAATCAGCTAGTAATTGATCTAGAGGAAGGTCATATGCAAATTAGTATGAGCAAGTCAATGATGGGTTAAACCTGTTTTCAATGTTCATTTAAAAAATTAGTGGTTCATCATGCAAAGTATTACAGTTATTTGATGAAGCAAACAACAAATTCAATTTCATTACATTAACTTTTTAATCTAAGTAGTTTTTAAAAATTGTTTATATTGTTTGAGAAAGCATAGTCACCTGCAGAATATGTGTGTATGAATGTGTATATAGCTTTCATGTTTTTAGCTAAGTTAATAAATTTTATTTATGTTTTAAAGTATTTTTTTAATAGTCAGCTGCTGTTATGTGATTTTGCCTGGAGAGATATAAACATCTATTTACCTAGATAGAATGCAGATAACAGATCAAAGAAACAATTCCATCCAAGTCTATCTTAGTGAACCAGTGGGTTTATTGGATTGGGGTGCTACAAGACTGTGAATGAAGGATTACTTCCAGCAGCATGGGAGAGTAGTCACTGAGAAGCCCACCCCAGCATGAGTGACACTGTATAAAAGCTGTGTCCCTGAGCTCCATGTACCACTCGTAGGCAGTACAATAGGTTAAGGATTCTCCTCCCCCACAGCAGTCATGGGCAAGAGCCTTTTGAATCTTTTAAGTTACAAGAACTTTCTGAGACTTGTGAATTGTTGGTTTCCTGAGCCCTGTAAGTTTTGTTTACTTCCTGTATCTTAAAGAACCTCTCCCTAGGACCAGACATTTAAATTTAAATCTGGAGGAAATTGCTACTCAGAAATTATCTTTAAATATTTGCATTATTTTTAAATGTCTGACATTTCTCCATATGAAACCAATAATAGTTACCAAGACGAGAGATAACAGAGGTGCCTTTCCTCACATTTTTTTGCCCAGTGTCCATTTACCCCAGATTCCCTCTGATCTCCTCCTTTACAAGAATCTCATCAAATATGCAAGGTAGAAATAAAGGACTAGCTCTTCTCCAAACACTATGTTTTAAAGTTTTATCAATTTAGCCCATCCATATTTCCTTTATCCATTAATTCATCAAACATAACCACTAATGACAAAGTAACGAAGCCAAGATAGCTGTTTGGAACCTGGTCCCAAAGTGTGTCTCCTAAAGCCTATAGAAGAACCATTCATATTGTCAGGACTCTGAATATTATGCATACAAAAAGTCACCTGCAAGAGATGTAAACAAAACTAATGTTAGTGTTCAAACTGGTCTTTATGAATTGGTAGGATTAGAAAAAAATGGCAGAAAGACTCAAAGCATGAAAATATTGTCTGAAAAACTTATTAATCCATATTAAAAAATGTTTTTTTTCTGGGCTCAAAGGAGCTCACAGAGTCTAATAACCAGGGAGCCTGCATGGGACCAACCTACGCCCTCTACATATATGTGACAGTTCCATAGCTTGGTCTTCTAGTGGGACTCCTAACAGTGGGAGAGGGGGCTGTCCCTAATGCTTTGGCTGGCTTTTGGGACTCTATTCCTCATACTGGATTGTCTTGCCCAGCCTTACTACAGGGAGAGATGCTTAGTCTTATCACAATTTGATGTGCCATACTTTTGTTGATACCAGTAAGAGACTTGCTCCTTCCTGAACAGAAGCAGAAGGAGTGGCTTGTTTGGTAGCAGGAACTGGGGGGCAGTTAGGATGTAAAATAAGTAATTTAATTTTAAAAAAGGAAAGAAATGTTTTTTTATTCATTCAGTAACTCTTGGCTGAGGTTTGCCCTTGAGTTATATCAGTGGCCAGACTAGACAATGATTCCTGTCCTTGAAGAATTTACATTCTACTAAGACAAAGGTAGTATTCGAGGATGTTAACAGAAAAATGGTGTGGGCTCTGTAGAGTGTCAGAATTGATTAGCAGTTCTGGTCATAGTGGCCCAGGGTGGGTTAGAGATTGGCTAAATATGAATTTGGGATAAGATTGAGAAAGAACAATATTGAATGAAATCGGGGGAATGATAGAGAGCCGTTATGGAGAAAAGGGAATGGTCTTAGTCCCAGGAGAGGATCGGAATGGAGGTTCTGTTGTCAGTACACAAGGAGCAATGCCATTCAAGCTTCATGCTATTTTCTTCTTTGAAAATATGTTGAAATATTTGGAGCCTCTTCTACAAAAAAATAGATCAAAAATATTGCACAAAACATTAGGGAATTCCATGGATCCTTAAGGCTACCCATGCCAGATTAAGAATGTTCAGGAAATGAGGTGAACTTCATCTCTAAATACATACTTCCGAGGGCACCTAGCCCTGGCCTGGGTGTGGAAAAGGGCTGGAGGATGATAAATGCCTATAGTACAACGTCTACTTTCAAACTTCACAGAACACAGAGATCTTTAATTTTGAGGTTACTTGAGGATGATGTAGATTGAAGGTTCTAGTTGTCAGGCAGACAATCAAAACAAAATGAGGCCAAATAGGAATGGGTGGGGAGACCTTCAAATCTGTGACATCAGTGGAAGATGTGACATCAAGTCTGATAAACTGTCCCTCAGACTAGCTGGCTTGTAGAAATAATATACTGGCAACCTTGGGTTTTGGGGAAAACTGAAAGTGAGCTACATTGATTAATAGAGCGTGTTTACAACCATTCTGATAGCTACTCAGTACTGTGGCTACAGTGAAATTGGTGTCATTCTAAAGTTGTGAGGACATTTAGTTTTATTCTAAATAGATACGATGAATTAGTACACTTCTAAAGTAGATGTTGGAGTAATGGCTTTGTGTGCAGAGTATGCCATACTACAGAGTAGGGAAACTAGTCGAAGTGCTCTGTTGGCCTGTAGAGTACCTTTCTCCTGTCCCTTTCTTCCACTTCCACTAGCAGCCACTAGTCCTATAAAGGTGCCACCCGGTCATACTTGCCTGAATGTCACTCTTACAGAGCACTGTCTTTATGCTGCTTAGGAATGAGATGATCAGGACAAGGCCATCTGCCTCCTGTCTCTCCTTAAGCCTAGCCAGCTTGCTGTTGCTTCAGATTTCCTGAGCCCTGTAGTTGACCAAAAGATGGTCAGATGTTAATTCAGGCTTGGGAAGAAGGAGTCTCAGCCTCAGAGCCACAGCTCTTGTTCCCACCCACTTACCACATCAAGGGTACTGGGCACCCTCACAGCCTATAATAAAGTGGGTTTTGGCCCTCAATTGCTGCCGCTGCTTTCATTCATGTCTCCTTCAAGAGGAGGCGACATGATAGCAGGTTAGGACCTGAGCCAAGCGCCAGTACCGTAGCTCTTAGAAGTCTATCCCTATCACAGGTCTCAGGACATCAGCTCAGATGTAAAACCTTTCTGCAAATTCGGTTTCTGTTTGAGTCACTATTTGCCTGTATGGTGACAGAAGCTTAATACTTGCCCTCAGCCCTCTTGGAGCTCAGTCATTCCCATGCTTCCCCAGGGTAGCATGTAAGTTCCAGCAGCTCTGTCACAAATATGATGGAGGAGGTGGATCCTCCAACCCCAGGTATCACTGTCCCCTGAGCATTCACTGTGAAATTGGATGTGACTTGGGCTACCAGCTTGCAGCCCTGGTAGCCCTTCTTTGAAAGCCTGTCGAGCCAGAATTCTCTTTGCTATGGCCGTGCGGCTTTTGGACACCTAGAGTGTGAATGCTCTCCCAGCTTGGGAAGAGAAGTGAGCCCGTGGAGAGCTGTGTCCAGCAGTCTTACTGGCTTGCTGAAACACCATAGCAAGCCTCTGTCTACCCATGAAGTTTACACCTGTGCCAGTGTCACTACAAACAGAGGCCAACAGCTTCGGCCTGCCTATGGCATGAGGACACAGGCCCCTTCTGTTCTTAGAGGAGCCCCTCCCTACATGGGGTTTCTGGTCTTTCCTGCTCTCCCAGGCTTCTCCCCAGGGCGACCTTGAGGCCTTCTCCTTCTCTCAAGAACGGAGGCCCGCAGAGAGGCGTCTCAGGCTGCACCCATTTTCCCAGCAGGGAGACTTTTTTCTAGGCTGAGGTTTGGGGAAGAAGTTGGAAAATCAGGATGGGTAAGGCAACGTTCGGTAAACTTTTGTAGCAGGAATGGGGGGAGGGGCACAGTTATGGTTAAAAAACCTCAGCTTGACTCCTGTGATTACACTGTAGCTTACTGTGACATTCTGTTCTGGGAGTCTGTGAAGACCCTCAACGTTAGAAGGGTTAAGACATGAGAATCTCCTGGAACATTCAGACCAGCACTGGCGAATCACTGGCAGTCCGTGCTGCAGAGTGAGCTGCCGCAGCCCTGTTCACCGTGTCGGGTTTTCTCAGCTTCCTGCAATAACCATGCTTTCACATTTTTAAAAAATAGCTTGCATTGTCATTTGTATACCCCAAATGTTTGTCTTAAAAGATAGCTTGATTGGTTTTTTTACACATTACATTTATTTTTGTGTGTTTTCTGTTTTCATGCCCTGCTGTATATCCTTGAACACATTTTCTCAATCATCTAGGTTTCAATGAGGTAAGAACACCTACGGCAGAGATTTTGAAAAGGTTTCTCTTCTGTCTGCTGCTATGTAGAAAGCATTCAGACAATGTCCCCATAACATAAGGACAATTAGTGTTGTTTTGTGATGCTATCAATCATCCTCATCCTTTAATGCTCACTCCCTAACAGCCTTCTCCCCTGACACCCTTTCCACATCTCCTTCCTCGCACCGTGCTGCAGTTACCAGCAAGCTTTTGGGACCCCTGTCTCCAAACACCGTGCCCAGTTTTTACATGGGAGCTGCGTATTCAAACCCAGGTCCTTGTGTTTGCAGAGCGTGTGTTCTTATCCACCGAACCATCTTCCCAGCCCTTTTGTGTACCATACACTACAAGTGATGAGTTCTCAGATTTGCTTTTGAGAACCTATTTTTCAGTTTCAATGTGAAAGATTATTTCCACTGCATGTGCCATTTTAGATGAATGGGTCCTTTCAGCTTTTGTTGTTCTCTGACTTGTATGGCTTAAATGAGAAGAACTCTGTCATTATTATCTTTTAATGCATCTGTTTTCTCTGGCTGATTTTAAGGTAATAGCTTTATTCCTTGTTCTTTACAATGTTATTATGCTATGCCTTGATGTGGTCTTCTGTGTTTATCTTGTATTTTGTTCAGTGATCTTCTGGACTTGTGGTTTGGAGGTTTCTTTTTCAGTTTTTCTAGCCATAATATCTTCAAAAAATTATCATTATTTCTCCACCTGTATTATGATAATTAAGAAGATGTGATAGTGTCTCTGAGATTATTAAGGCTGTTCATTAAACTTGCCCTTTTGTCTCTCTATTTGAAATGCTATTTCTTGGTCTATTTACAGTTTCCTCTCACGTACACAAGGTGGTTGAGGTACTAGTCAGTCTAATGAATTCAGACCTAGAAAACTGAAAAGTCAGCAACCTTCATTTCTGTGTCAGACGTGAGCTCATAAGGACAGTTCCTGGTCTAGAGTTTGGAGAGCAGTCGTGGGGAATCACAACTTGTCAAAGAGAATCCTACTCAGAGAAAGCTCTGCAGGAGCCGCTATCAGTGGACAGCCTGAACTGGGGCTGGTGAGTAGGTCTAAGAGATAAACCGCTAGTGAGTTTACCTCCAAAACCCACCAGATTCTCACAATGAATACTAGAGAAAAATCTGTGCATGTTCCTCACAGAGAAAGGGAGCAGTGGCCCTTCCAATACAGCCGGGCATTCTGTTTGTTACCCTTAATCAGGCCTGCCTTCATCAGAGGCGTTGTTTCACCAGAGCCTGACCTCCTGGAAACTTTTCCAAGTCCAAGGAACCTAGAAGAAGGGAAGTGATCGACACTAGCTCATTCAGACCTTCTGTGTGGAGAAAGGGAACTGTGTAACTCCAGCTGCCTCCAGCCGTCCTGCCTGACCTAAGACAGGGAAGGACTGAGAGACACCAGTTGGGTTCCTTGATGTAGGAGAGTCATCTGTCTATGTGTTACTTTCATTGGTTAATAAAGAAACTGCCTTGGC
>LOEQ01000810.1:553561-582318 GCA_001685075.1 Bramus lutescens | reverse complement strand
TGTGTGTGTGTGTGTGTGTGTTGGGGGAAGGTTTGAATCTCAGCTCCATCATTTTCTAATCTATATGTCCTGGGAAGGTTACCAAAACTCTTTGTGCCTCTGTTTCCTCACTTGTAAAAATGAAAGTTCATAATGATGCTGTTTTATAGAACAAGAAAGAACCCTTAGAAATTCTATCTATACCAGAAGTTGTCTTGAAGCCCATAAAACATCTTAAAGTAAAAGTTGAAGAAACTCTAGGAGAAATCAAAAGACAGAGATATGGAAAATAGAAACCGTGAAAAAAGATGACAAAATAGAGAGAGTCAGACAGATGGACAAGCAGACAAGAGTAGTGTCTGAGAAATGAGGGGTCTATGTGGTTGGCAGGGAAAGGGCTCTGCGTAGGGCTTGTCATTGGAACCTTTCTGAGCACGGAGAGCGTGAAGATCCCAAGCACTCCCAGAGAGCAGAAAGAGGGTCACATCTAAAGGACTAAGAAATGAGTGGCAGAAGGATAATCACGTTCTAAGCAATGTGGACTTATTCTGGGAAAGCTACCCTAGTTCCAGGACAGAAAACTGTTTGATTTAGATATATTTGTCACTTCAAAAGATTGTTCTTGTGTGTTCAGCCAAGTAGGGGCTCAACTCTGCTTAGTGGTCTGAACTTCTCACATCTGCCTTTGTCTGAGAGCACCTGTTTCTCCTTTTAAACCAAGGTGAAAGAGTATTCAATTTGCCACCTTCCTTCCCTTCCTCCTCCTCCAGTTCCCTGTCCCACTTGTCTTCCTTTCCCTTCCTGTCTCTTCCCTCTCCCCGTTCCTTTACCTTTGAGCCGTCACACTTGCTATGTCTATTTCTGTCTCTCCTTTTCCCTTTTTCTTTCTATCCACAGAAGTCTTGTGTTTGTCTAATAATTGGCAAGAGAGATCTCTTTTTTTTCTTGCTTCTTCAGTGATGAATAGTTGGCGTCAGATCAAAGGCAAACCCTGTGGTTTTCTGGCTGCCCAGAAGGGCGGTGCAGCTGGCAGGCATCCCAGCTGCCTGGTGATAGGCATGTGGAAGAGATACCAAGCTCACAGGTCACTGTGTGTGTGTTCGTGTACGTGTGTTTTGCAGGCCAACAGCAGGCTGAAGCAGATCGAGAAGGAATACACTCAGAAGCTTGCCAAATCTTCCCAGGTAAGCAAGGGCCAAAGACACAAAACAAAACAGTAAATCTGAAACAAAGAGCAGAAATGAGACCAACACAGCAAAACCTTTGTAATTCAGAGTTAAATAAAATTCTTGTCAGTTTTTCATGGATTCGTATCATATTTTGATAGATTCATAAATAAATTAAAAATGTTTTTAATATTTCCATCTTACTAAAATCAGGAACAATTGTGCATATTGAGCCATTTGAACCAGCACACACACCTTCATGTTCATATACACACATGCACACAGAGGAAGATGTTGTAAAACCAGCTGGCACAGTTGAACAAGCCCAAGCCAAAAGACATTTCACAAGGCAGGGGTACACACCTACATCTGTGATGTAAGCAGCCTGATAACATCTGTACTTTTTCTTTTCAATATTCTAACTCATTGTACCCATGAGCTAGTTGACTGTTTCAAAACGACAGACCATTCTAGGTTAAATAGTCAGCTCAACTGTTGGCTCCTTCTGGAGGGTAGGAAAGAATCCCTGCACCCACCACTTGTTCATGGTTAACGCTGCGGGTTTACTGTAAGGAAGGCTAACAGTTAAATGCCACCTCTGCTAGGATGACACCTGCAGAATCTCTGCTTCATGAGCTGTTCTTTCTCCCAATGGCTTCAGTTAGGGAGTCCCAAACCTCTGGAGTTCTGTAAGTTCTGCTAGAGCAATCAAGCATCATTTACCTTCATTTTGTAGACGGATAACTAAGCCATTTAATTCTGCAGTTTTCATGTCTAATGATTTTAAGTTAGCTTTCGTATCATTGCCTATATACAAGGGCATGTAAACTGAAATCCATGTTCCATTTTATGAATTGCCTGATAATAAGAGCAACAAAACAAATGGTAATATCCAACATTTCTGGGCACAAGCCTGGTGACTTCATTCAGTTTTCCTCATCGGCTCCATTTTTCCAGTTGAGAAAATGAGAGTTAAGGGCCGGGAATGTAGCTCAGCAGTAGAGGACAGAAATCTGAGATCAGAGAGATGAGATCATAGGAGTTAGCAAGTGACTAAGTCAGGACTCAGCCTGGAACTGACTTCAAAGTGGCAATCTTGACCTTTGACATACCAGCCTGGCCCAATACTTTCCCTTCCTAATACAGCAAAACTTTGAATGTAGTTATCAGGAAATGTCAATTCTGTAATTATTTCTAAAATGGTCATGTTATATAATTTTCATGTCATTAAGAAAACTAGAAGTCTTTGTTTAATTGAATAGTCCTATGTGTTTATGAGAGAGATTACCGTGACTTGTTTACCATTATCCCAGCCCTTCAGGGAGAGATGTCCTTGTTAATCTACTGAACGATGCTTATAACCCCTGAAAGGAATCTTAACACTCCCAAACTGAAGTTGAAACAGAAACAGGAAATGCCACAGCTCAGCATAGTGCTCCTTCTGCTGTATTTGGAGTGGAGGACACAGACAGTGAGATGGAATCTAGCTAACAAAACTGCTTAGCTGACAAGACTGGAAACAGGAGCCTTAAGTTTACCTACAGGAATGTGTGAAGAAGCCTGATTAGGTGACATTAAAGCAAATTAAATGGTAGCATATAAGAAAGCCCGAGCTTGGAGTCCACAGAGTTGGAATACCAACCAGTCCTACCACATGTGTGACCTGGAGCAAGTTTACCTGCCACCTTTGGAACTCAGTTTCCTCAGGAGTCAAATGGGAGATCAGTGCTATCATCTTAAGACAGTTTTAAGAAGTAAGTAAAACCAATGTCCAAAGCACACAGTGCTTCGTATTACTAAAACATTTACTACCTGTTAGCAACCTTAGATGTATGAACAATGCACCAGGAAAAGGAAGAAGAGAGCCAAGGAAAAGTCTAGAAGAAAGATTAAATCTTTTCATCATACTCTGTGCTTTGGGGTGCTCAAGAACTGATGAAATTTCGCCACAAAATTTGGAAATGTACTATCTTATTATTTCTCTCCAAGACATGAAGGAGAAGGACGTGGGAAACCACCAGAAGCTATCGTGCACTGTAAACATTTTGTAGACGAAAGAGCAGTACTGTGCTAGAAAAATACATAGATGTCAAACGGAAGATAGCCTTATGCTGATAGTAGCCTCTGTACCCACCTCTGATGCGCTGAGTATTTATAGCCATGAACTGGCGTTTGAAAACATCAGTCTACAGTGCCAGTCACTGCTGATAAACAGATTATTTTTAAATGAACATTAAAAAAAATGAAACATGGGCTGTTTCTGCTTCCAGATGCGAGTTTTCTGGAATCGCTAATGCATATCTTATCAAGCTGGTGAGAGTGCCGGAAGCCAAGTTGCTTCACTGTGTTTATCAGGATTAAAAATCTTCCTCTCAAGAACAGTGCTATTGTGAATAGATGAGGGATGGGTCCTTCCCATGAGGGAAATTAGTTGCTTGGTCTTTAAGATCATAATCAAACTTTGGACCTAGTTGACCATGTGCACTTAACCCCAGGCACACTCAGAGACTGGGCCGCTTTTGAGCCTACACAGCCTTCCCCACAACAGCCAGGGAGGCATCAGCTCCAGGCATGCTGTTTCTCTCAGTCACAAAGGCATTCTTTTTGTCTGAATATTAGATATTCACCTGGCCTTCTCCATTTTAGCATATTTTCTAAACTCAGGTCACTTCCCTACTCTTCATTTTCCAAAACAGAGCAGCAGGCCTGAGTTTGCAGAGATCTTTCTAGCTGCAGAGGACACACCCCCTGCCAAGCAGCCCTTGCCACTACCCTGGCTAGCTCCCCTTCATGTGCAGACCAATGACTGTGAAGTTTGTCACATGCCCCCACTTTGTCCAGGGGCCATGCTGAGGGCAGCAAAGGACTCTACCTTCCTGTATTTTGTAAGGAACCCCAGTGCCTTCCTGTCCTTTCTAGGTAGGGTTTTTGTTGGCTATTGAACTTAGAGAAAGAATTTTAGAAAAGTCTCAAACTGCACCCACAATCTGAAAAAAACAATAGTAATAAAAAGTGAAAATTTACCTCTGTTTTAAATTCTGGAAGATTTCAAATAAGATCCTAATATCTAAACAAAGTTTCATTGCTTAACAATCATTAGTAACCATTATTGCTTTCATGGGTCAGACTGCTTGTAGCAACCTCCCAAAATAGCCCCTGTTGTTTGTCAGAGTGTTAATTTTTCATATCTACATGAAAATGTCCTAATCTGCTCCTCACCATGAAATAAATACATGATAAGCATTTAGTGACATTTTACTTCATATTCTTTAATTATGATTCTCTCCAAACTGGAGCTTCCCAATTACGATTGTATAAAACAGACTCTTTTTTTTTTCAAAAATTTTTTACTGTTACTTATGGAAAGGGTAGACTATGTTGTCTTATTTTTCCTAGTGGTGATTATTTCTTATTTACCATGATACTGCACTACTTAATTTACCATTATAACTCATTTCTTAAATACTTGCTGAGTGCTGGTAATATATGCACTGAGCTAAGGCAGGAGGTTTGTCTTCTTGTACTCTAAAGTCTACAATGAATAGACATAAAGACCTATGCTGTGTTCCTAATCCAAACCTTGTTTTCTAGCCTGGTATTCTGATGACTTTCTAATCTGTAATATCTGGAATGTTAAATCTTTTTTTAGGTGACACAGTGTCATCCTGCCTCCTAATCAACATACTTGTCTAGCCACGGTGCTTCACCCCAGTGTTTGGACATTCCCTGATGTCACCTTTATAAATCTAGAGTAGCTTTCCAAATAGAACCTCATTTTTCCCTATAGAAGTCTCATTATCTCTCGCCCTAAAGACTATAAAAGCAAGTGTACCTTCCTTGAACATCATTTATTGTTCCAAAACCTACACTCGTTTCTTTTTGTACGCCTTGTCCAAAATCTTCTAAACATGAGGAATATCCTGATCTTGAGCCCTTAAAACCATTTAAAATACCTCAGAATATTTTTATCTTAAATCCTAGCTATACTAATCTCAATCTTGCTTTTTTTTTTCCTGATGCAAGGTCTCACATAGCCCAAGTTAGTCCCAAACTCACCATGTAGTTGAAGCTGACCTGAACTCCTGATCCCCCTGTTTCTACGCAGTACTGATTTGTTCACTTCTAGTATTTTTAAGAGGAAAATAAATGCCTTGTACTTTCAAAGTCGATTCCATGACTGTGGTAGATCACCAAATCTACGCATGTGATAAAATCACAGAGGACTAAACACACACTATCGAGTTAAACTCCCACTTCTATGAAGCTCTGGCTTACTCAGCTTGAGACACTGAAATATTAAGCTGTGTTTACTGTTTGGCCCATGTTCCTATAAAATATCAATCTTCAATTTCATGGTAGGTTGAGGAAATCCTGGCTTTCTTATCCCTAGCCCCTCTGGCCTGTGACTAGAAGCTGGTTCTTCTGTGCTTCGGTTTTTGACATTCACTGTGAGAATTTAACCTTTACTGCTTATGGATGAAAGTGCTATGGGCAGTAATTGAACGGATGTAACATTTGTTGCATGGAAGCAACATTTAATCAAAATTCTTAAAATAGATGAACAGCATTCTATTCTCAGTAAGTGAATTCCTCCACTCACAGCAGAGGGTCCATTTAATATTCTCATACTGCCCTTATGAATTTCTTCATTTCAAAATAATCTTAACATTTGATTAAATTTTAACCTTTGTTACAGTGAATTTGCATGCTGAGTGTAAACACTCCATATTCATCACAACAATGCTCTGTTTATGTCCATTGTGACAACTAATATTTCTATAACACTTGACTTTTATGGCCTCAGTATAGTTTCTATTGCTCTGTCTGTTGATGCTGTGCTCCTGTTTGTGGGAAACTGAGATCAAGAAAGACGGCTAAGCCCAATGTTTCTCACAGACTGCATCCCGCTCCCAGAGCAGAACTGTCTTGTAAGCACTGATACTGTTTCAGCATTGTGGACACCGATACTGTTTCTTTTATGAGACAAGCAACCATTTCCTGCTTTCAAAAGCAATCCTCACTGTTGAGACTGAAAGGCCATGGCTGCATCCAAAGCAAAGGAAGAGCCGTGCTCTCAGTAGGCCCATTGCGCCCTTCATCAGATGTTAATTTGAGAAGGTGGCGGGAACCC
The DNA here is from genome assembly GCA_001685075.1 of Bramus lutescens. NCBI lineage: Eukaryota > Metazoa > Chordata > Mammalia > Rodentia > Cricetidae > Bramus > Bramus lutescens. The sequence continues at coordinate 576,042 of LOEQ01000810.1, read as the reverse complement.
TGCCCTGGAGGGAACTAACTCCTGAGTATGGAGAGAGCTACAGGAGTCCCTATGAAAGGGACTGAGCCAGAATAAACTTTCATGAGTGTGTGTGCTTAGGAAGCCTATTTAGAAGTGTGAACTTTAATACCAAAATTTTGTTAAAAACAAAAGTGAAATTGGCTCATTAGAAGATGAAACTAACTGTGGACTTCAGCAATGTAAAATGTTTGACCTCTTTGTGTCTGTTAGCTCATTGTAAAGAGGGGGTAATAATCATACTTACCTCACAGTAGCGAACAATATAAAAACTTCAAATCTCAACAGAGTACGTAACATTAGTGAATACCCAAGACTTACTGTGTGGAATTGATTGTAAAGAGTGAGCATGACCAGGAAGAATAAAGGTGCTGGTGGTGGTAGTGGTGGCAGTGGTGGTAGTAGGTGGTAGTGGTGCTGGCTGGTGGTAGTGGGGGGTGGGGTGGTTCTGGTGGTAGGTGGTGGTGGTGCTGGTGGTAGGTGGTGGTGGTAGTGGTTGGTGGTAGGTGGTGGGTAGTGGCGGGTTTTACAGGGGTGTGGTTGGTGGTGCTGGTGGTACAAATCTCACAAAAGTTAGACCAGCCTTGCTCACTCTTAAGTTTATTTCTCGGTAAAATAGTCTGATGCTTTTCATTTTTTGAGCTCACAGATGTTCTTTCTTCTGATGAGTAAATACTGTGGAATGTTAGAGTGAAATGCCTTCCAAATATATTTGGTTGAGCACTTGTCCACCATTCATAGTTTTATTGTAGTCTTTTATTACGTGGAATTTCATGCATTATCCTGAGTGATATGTTAATTGAAAATATTCAGTTTGTGAAATAGAGTTTTGCCAAATTCATTCTTTTGCTAAGCATAAATACATATAAAATAGATGCCTCTCGCTGGAGAATTTGAAGTTACAGCATGCTGTTTTCATTTTAGATCATAGCAGAACTTCAGACAACCATTTCCTCTCTGAAAGAGGAGAGCAGTCGGCAGCAGCTCGCTGCAGAAAGGCGGCTCCAGGATGTTGTACAAAAGTTTGAAGATGAGAAGCAGCAGCTGATTAGACATAATGACCAAGCAATCAAGGTAATCTAAAGACTGCAGTAACCAGTGGTACCAGCTGCTTTAATGTAATTAAAAGGAGGCTGAAATCGCAGCAGTGGGCAGATGAACACAGGTATCTGGCTTGCTCACACAGCCTGCAGTAATTCCATTCACTGGCCTCTCTGCCTTTGATGTGTCCAGTGACTCAGGCTGACTTCCCTCCAAGAGCTCGCATGCCAGCATAAAAAGTCATTTTTGGCAACCCTTCCCCATTCATATTGAACAAATATTTGAAAAATACCTCATCCTTTCTCTTGAGAACTACTTTGGAATTGTCTCTTGAAATTAGACTGAGTGTTTCGGCCCAGTACTTCTGCCTAGCACATTCAGAAGTCAGCTTCCAATTTACATTCTGGTCTTTGCCCAATCCTTTCATTATGTATTCGCATAATGAGCAACAACGTTTGTTCCAGGCACGGAATGCCAGCCATCTGATGTGCTTTGACATAGCACAGGGTCGATTGTTGCCGCTGAGAACTTTGGTTGTTTCTAAATGGCTTCAGAGAACCATTCACACCATAATAGCAACAGAAAACTCCCTGAACCTGATCCTCTAGGTGAGAGGCAGTTAGATCTCAAAGCAGCTCTTTCCTTGGCTTCATAGTAGCGGATGCTATTGTAAGTGTCTGCACCATGCTGTGCTTCATCTGTGAGGAGCAGCATCAGGAAACCTTTATAAACAAAGCTGAAAGAGAACAAAATCGTTTTAAAGAATGCCTAGCAAAAGGTTATTTTTCAGTGACTTTGCTATAACAATACTTAAAGCATGTAGAGTAATCATACAGAGCAAAGAAAAATAAGTGATATATATGTGTATGTACATATATATGTAAGTATAGATAGATATATAGATATATATATATATATGCCTAGATGGTATTGAATAAAATAAAAGGCTTTAAGAGATAAAAACCCTTTGAGACCAGCACAACCAACCTCCTCACTTTACAGGTGAGGACTTGGGATTTGGTTAATGATGTTTGCCTATTTATTTCTATTTGTGAAATTTTGCCTCCATAGGTTATAAGACAAAAACAAAACAACAACAACAAAACTCTTTCTTTTCCATGTTCTGGTCACTTAAAACTCTCTTTCAAGCCCTTTTACTTTTCACATGTCCGCTTTTCACTTACAGTTGGTGCCACCAGCCTGTTAACCGTTTCCGTTGTATGAACTGAGCTGTGGAATTTGTTTAAACTGTTTCAGTTACATAAAACTTGTTGTAAGTAGATATCTCTTCCACTTATGTCCAAATAACCAAGTGGTTGGCAATTTCCAGTTTGCAAAAAAGTGGATTCCAGGATTCCATTGTCTAAGCAGGGCTTCCCCTGCTTATACATAAATTAGGTTACCCCTAGCATTGTTTTTAAAGGATTAAAATTACCTTGAAAGAATTGTAATTAGCACAATTACCTATTTTAAAATATTTACTTTATAGTTTTAAACCATTTGTATGATAAAAGGGAAAGGCCCTTAATCATAACTCCAGACCCACCCCAAATCACAGACAGAATTTAAGTGATGAGAGTTGGTATGTACATAACACATGCGTAAACTGTGTGTACTGGGGCTAGCATGATGGCTCCGCAGTTAAGAGCACTGACTGCTCTTCCACAGCACCCACATGGTGGCTCACAGCCATCAGTAACTCCAGTTCCAAGGGATCCAACACCCTCACACAGACATACATGCAAGCAAAACACCAATGCACATAAAAATAAATATTTTTTTAAAAGTATATAGCCTATTTTTCCTGATAGTAATAAATTCAAGTCATAATACAGCTAAAAAGCCAAGTATAGTGCCACATATCTGTAGTCTCAGCCCTTGGCTGAAGCAGAGGGATCATGAATTCAAGGTCAGCCTGAACTTTATAGCAAATCCTGTTGGGGGAGGAAGCTTATTAATTAAAAAATGGAAATGCAGTAATAGTTGGAATACAATTCAGTTTGGGTTCTGTTACTTAATGCATAAAGTGAGTAGCTTTTTTTCTATTGAAGTTGCTAAAATAATTGGTTTGTAATTGATTTGTTATCATTCATTTCCTTAGCTTTTTTCCCTAGCTATCCCCCCCACACACACACACAGGAATAATAAGTGATAGTCATTCAATTGGCACTGTGTTCTGAGTTCTCTAACAAATATTTTAATTAATGTTCTATTATAGTCCTTAGCCCTAACAAATTTTTTGTCTGCCACATGATCTTTTATCATCTGTAACTTTTTGGAAATAAATCACATGAAACTACTAAATTAGCAAATGTCTTGACATCTGTACACGAAACCCAAATTACCTCCAGTTCATCTATTCATGTACTAGTCAAGTCTTTAAAAATAAAAAAAAAAGAGAGGTACATCCAAAGATAGCCCTGCATTCTCTTGAAAGGGAAATGGCCCTTTAATTTTCCATTGACCTCAACCCCAGCTCCACACCCAACACTTAACTCTCTTGGTCATAGACGTTTCCTGGAGAGTTTTCTCTCCCTAACTGTGCTTCTGGTCTCAGGAAGCCCGCCTGTCCCTCAGGGAGGAGGCAGGCACCTGTGACACCAATAGGAAGCTGGTGCATTGTGGCGCTCTTCCTCGCCCTCACTTCCGGAGGCGTTTCTCCCGACTCACCGTCTTGCTATTCATCACAAGCCCCTACTTCCGAGTGGGGTTTTGGAGCACAGGTTGGAAGAATTCCTTTCAGTTTATCTCATCTGAGCTTGCTGGGTAGGTGAGGGTAAGCGCTGGGTCCCGGGGTGAGCAGTGCAGCAGCTCTAGTGGGCTTCCCCAGCTCACCTCCAGTCATCCAGCATCAAGAGCCCTTGCGGCTGTCCAGCCTTCTTCNTCAACTGCCCCAGCGGTTAAGGGAATCATTCTGAGAAAAGGATTTCCTGAGCAGAGCGGTGAGGAGACAAAGCTGAGATTGAACAAACAGTCCAACCCCAGACTGCCTGGCTACTGGTGTGCAAGGTTCAAGCCACAGTCTGTCTTCCTTGAGGGACTAAGCTATTCCTTGTTAGGCCTCCTCCCTTGCTCCCTGTCAGGTGTCCTCACAGGGCATCTCTGTAGATGAATGAAATAACCAAATGTCCATTGGAGATCCTTGCTCCACCCTTCATCTGCCTGAATGACAGAACAAATCTAAGAGTTTTACATTCTAATTACGCTGAGGGGTCTACACATCCAGATGTAGATACAGGGACATGTATAGGTAATTAGAGAGAGGCAGAGTCACCATGAAGCTCAATTTTCTGGAACCAAATACACCTTTCCAAAGAAATAGTCAACACTGATGTATAAACAGACAGGATGCTAATTGTGAAACCTGCTTCCCCCTGCTTTCCGTTTAATGAGCTGAGCTCTCTCAAACTGAGGCCTGAGATTAGAGATCATTAGTGAACCCAGTGCATGTGCCTTCTGAGCTAACTGTGGGTTTCTCTGGGTGCTAAAGCCATGCTGTAGAGAACATGTGAGGGAGAGACCAGCTACAGAATCCTCCGAGGGCACCCGTGTGCACACTGTAATGTGGGAAAATACATTGACTGCTAATTCGACAGTGCCCATCCCTTTTAAAAATGGCTTAGGAGGCTTGCTTAGCCTTTGACCCAATTCTAGAATTCACCCAATACAACGAATAAAGTATCATACTTTGCTTTAGTCATGAAATGCTTGGCCACAGTATTGAGTTCTGTTCTGTGCCAGGTACCTGTGACACCAGCATTCTCTGCCTCCTCCCCATCTCTCACCATAGGAAGTGAGCTGAAACCCTGTCAGAGAAAGCTGTGTATGCACATTGAAGATGTTCACAAGATGCTTTGCTAGGAAAATAAATACAAGAGAATGCAATTACATATCAGAGTCTGACTTCTAGATGTCTCTGAGAAGTGGATTGGTGGTGAAGTCATTTTCTTTTACATGTATGGGTGTTTTCCATATGCATGTCTCTATGCAGCACATGCCTGTAGGTACCCACACAGGCAAGAAGAGGACAACAGATCCCCTAGGAGTGTGTACCTGTGGGTGCTGGGAATCAAACTTGGGTCCTCTGGAAAAACTAGGACTCTTAACCACTGAGCCATCTCTTCAGCCTGTGAATTTTCTTGATATATTTGAATTATAGCATCACTACTTAGATACAGTAAAATCTTTATCATTTATTGATTTATCTCATTTCTACATTTAAAGCTAAACTTGTAGAAAGGATTTTTCCCTGGAGCGAAGAGATGGGGCAGTGGATAAAGGCCCTCACACCACACCTAGCAACCTGAGTGCCATCCCCAGAACCCACACCATGAAGACTCATACCAAGTGCACACTCTTGCTTCTACATGTGCACCATAGTACATGCCTCCCAAAATAAACAAATAAATATATTTTTAAATAAAATATATTTAAAATATTTTAAAAAGAAAGTTCATCTGAGATATCAGATGAGCACCCATATACCCTCAACTTGATGGCTTAGAGCAACTTTATTGTATGTTTGTAATTCTTGGAATGGAGAATTGGGCAGGGGCAGTTGAGTGGCTCTTTTGCATCCAATGCACCATTGGATTTCACTTAGGAGAAAGCTTAACTGAGGCAGGAATGTCTAAGATGGATACAGAGCCTCCTTAATGAAGAGTAGCAGAGGGGGGCTTCAAAAATGGGAGGAAGAGCCTGCGTTTGGCATGAGGCTGCACTAGGAGAGTGCAGAAACACTCCCGCCACATTCTGCTGGTCACCAGGCCAGTACTGAATCAAGTCAAAAGAAGTAAACCCTATTCCCAATGAGAATGGCAGAGATTGATGATCAAGATAAATCCATTCCAGTCATCTATGGGGAGTGAATGAAGCTTTGGATGAGTGTATATTGTTGACATGAGCACCACCATGTCTCAGACCCCAATGCCTCAGACCCATGGGAATGACAAGGGCTTCCACTGGTCCCAATGCAGATGTTAGCAGTGTGCACAGATAGCAGCAACCACTGCTTCCTCCTCCCAGTTGACTGCAGCCCAAGACTGTTCCCCTGCAGAGCCCCCCTACCAAGACTGGCTAACCTGCCTCCTCTTCCAGCTGTATGATCAAGCCACCTGCTGGGTCAGCTGTATGATAAACTCTGTGTTTCCAGGCTGCTGATGCTTCTCCATCAAAGTGCACAGCGCACCCAACCCCAGCTCTTCAGTATGTCTGTCTGTCTCCTTTCACTACCCATCACAAATCAGGTCAGTGCCGAAACCGTTCAGGCAGCAGCTGTTCCTCAACTGTATAATGGTGAGAAAGCTCCTGTCCCCACAATCGGAAGTCTATGTTGTTAATGTCACAATAAAGTTTCACCTTTACTGTTTTATTCTTAGAGTAAATCTGTTCTGCAGCTCTGTAAATATGTAAGGTAATATATTCTCTTGACATCATTTAGATTTTATTTTAAAAGATAAAAGTATTTCGAGTCATCCCAAATGTCACTAACCAGAAATAACTGGCACAGAACCAATGTGGTTATCATTTCAGATATCCTGGTACACATAAGGGAGGGGGATACAACTGGAATCATAGGCTGAATCCTACTTTAAATGCTTTTGTTTGTTTAGGAAAAGATTTTTCTTTAGTTCCACAAATTAGAAAGACAGGAGGAAAGGAGAAGGGAGTATTGAACTGTGGGACAGAGTGGATTGATCTGGGGCTGGGTAGTGAGTGCACCTGCGCAGTTATCCTTCCTACTCCTGACCCTTCCCATGCTCCCTTGGCAAGTGCTGCTATGTGCACGCTGTTCAGGCCGGTGGTGGTAAGTCATGGTTAGCTGCACCCTTTAGCTTAATTCTCGTGTTGTATGGATGCAGTTGTACACTGTGCCTTTTCCTTGGCTTCTCCGTCTCTAGAACTTTACCTTGATTTGGTGCTCAGTTTCCCAGGTGGTTCTCAATGGTCCTCTCTACTCAAAGCCTTTTCTGACTGAACTATCTACTGGTCAAGCCTTGTACTCACAACTGTGACATAGGCAGTGTTCTTGCTCACCTTTTCTTCCAGTGGGTATCTGTCTCTCATGGAATGTTTGAGGGATTTGGGGAAGGAAGTGTTTGGTTGGTCTTGGTTTTGGTTTTTTGAGACAGGGTTTTTCTAAGTAGCCCTAGCTGTCCTGGAACTCTCTCTGTAATTCAGGCTGGCCTCAAATTCAGAGATCCACCTGCCTCTGCTTTCCAAGTGCTGGGATTAAAGGCATGTGCCCATGCCCAGTTTCATGTGACTTTAATGTTGCTATGAGGAAAGCTCGGAGGACCCAGTGTTCCTCCATATAAATGACCAAGTTTTTATGAGGAATTGCTGAAGGAGACTTTCTCATATAAGTTTGGTAGATGAACAAGGGTCTATACAGCTATTAACCAGGTACCCCTAAGTGTTAGATTTGACCGCAGATACTTTTAAAACACAGTGACCTCTGGGTACACAAAATTGAGCTCTGGTGCATTCTGCTTGTTCTGTAGTCTGAGGGAAAGGGAAGAGAGAATGGGAGCAGGCTCAAGCATGCAATACTGTTGAGCTGGCTTCTCTCCTTTGAAATTTAATTCAATAATATCTCTCAGGGTTTACATTAGCAAGCAAAGGGGCTGCTCTGTATCCTTGAGCTCTTACTTATCCATGCTCTTGACACCCATGAAGTATAGAGAAGGTCATTTCCCTCAAATACAGCTGGGCCTCACCTGGTCCCCTTTCATCCATCTTCCCCCCTTGAGTTTGTGTGGTTTTGTTGTGTGTTGGGGATTGAACTCTTGGACTTACCACTCTAGGTTCATGCTATTCACTGGGCTAAGGCCCCAGCATCTAGTTTTTGCTCCTATTTACTCACCGTCTTTGGTATTGGAAGGAAACTATCAGTGATCTGATTGTAAAATCCTGATTGATTTCTTTATAACCTTAACAAGTAACTTGTGTTGGCCAGCAGCTGCCACAATGAAGCTGCGTAACACTCTCCCGAATTCAGGGCTCTTTAATATCAAACTTTTGTTTTCATGCAGCATGTCTGTGGGTCAGTGATGGAGGGTTTGTGCATGTTAGCAATTTGACTCAGTCTTTCAACTGGATATGACCCACTCTACATGTCTGTACAATCTGTTTAGATTTGCAGCTGCCTGAGATGTCCTCTTCATGGTAGATCCTAGAGATATAAGAGGATGGCTGGAAATAGCTCTGCTGCACCTGCTCATTTGTGCCTGAAACACTGGTGCAGAGAAATTACACTTCCATTCTCAGAACATCTGTGTGCTGTGGTTTTAATGCTCGAAACTGGACTCTAAGCACTTACATTTCCATAGAAACCCCTTCCCAGGTCCCCCAACTGATGCAGCCCTCATTTCTAGTCTCCTTCTCTCTTCCTTATGCTCACCACATGTAGGCCTCTTGTCCGTGCTACCTCTAATAGTCTCAAGCCCTTCATGGGGACTTCCACACCTAGGAATTCTCCATTTTTTTTCTGCTTGAGCCTACAGCCTTTATTTGTTTGTTTTCAATTTTGTTTTTCTGCCCTGAGCCTATAGCCTCTGTTTTCTTGTTTGCTTCTTGTTAGTTTATTTGACCAGAGTCATCTTAAGCAGCCTTCTGCCTCCACCTTCTAAGCCCTGGGATTAAAGAAGCATGCTGCCACACCCTGTTTCAGCCCACATTTCTAGCCACCTTAAACATTTCCACTTGGATGGTCCCTGGGTGGCTTCAAGCAGACATCTCCATGAGACGAAATTGTCTCCTCTTGCTTTTCCCAAGTCCAAGCTGTCCTCCTTCTGTACCGGATATTGGAGTCAAATCACCATCGTCTATCTAGTTACTCAGGTGAGAGTCTTGGAAGCCCTCTTGAAGGACTTCTTCTCTGCTCTTACCTCTCATAAGTCAGTCCTTGGGACAACTCCTAAATGCCTCTAGACACACACCTCATCCCCTGTCACTGTTCCTACCCTTACTCAGAGCTGCATCCTCTCTGACCCTGCCTCATACAATTCCTCCTTTCTCGAATTACTGCCCATAGCTCTGCCCCTTACACGGAGGATAAGCGACAGTTCTAGAACACAAATAATAGCATATTGTTTGTAGCTTAAAATCTTTCGGTAGCTTTCCATTTCCTACAGAAGAAATCTTAAATGAGACCCACTCACCTAAAACTGCATTTCTGAGATTGCCCACCCCCACTTTCATTCCTCGGGCTCCAACTGCCTTCATATGAGCACAGCTTCCTCACTGTGTGCACGTGCACCTCACTGTGCAGCAGCAATTGGAGATGGTCCCAGGCAACCATCCTAGTAGCGATTTCTTCCTTCCACATACATGAGGTTGGAACAAAGAGGAAGCAACCAAATGCCTATTTATTAAATTTCAGGCCCTGAGACAATACTTTCATAATAACAGGAAGTGCACATCAAACCCTTCTGCCACCTATTGAAGCCAGTCAATTGTCTCAAGGAAAGGCTGTTCTGCAAGGATTGACAACCTGTGTTTATTCACACTCTAGTATCTGACAGGCACTTTCTTGAAAATAAATGAAGTGAGCCTGACATGTCAAGGATAACAACTGACTATATTGTTGCTAATAATAAAATTTGCCCTTTCAAGCAATAAGTTAGAATTTTGGAAAACTGGTATCACTGTTGTGAGCTTGACAGCTTGGCAATGCTTTAAGTTTTCTGATGAGATCGGTGACATTGCAAGTGGTAAGAATGGGGCAGGAAGAGAGTGAAGCGTCTCTAGTTGAAAGATTTCTATGACTCATTATCCCATGTTCTTCAAACGATCAGTGCCTGATGTTACACAGCCCTTCATGAGCAAAAGATCCATTCAATGCACAAAAGAGACAGGGATTTTAATGTAACTGCATACAAGGTTCACACACGAGAGTTTCAGCTTCCACATTCCAGTTTGACATCAGAGATCTTTTCTCACCTTCCTCTGTGTGGGTTGGTGAGACTGAACTCATCAGGCCTGGTGGAGGGCACCTCTTCCTACTGAGCCATCTTGCTGGCCCTGGGGTGGTTCCTTTTTAAGAATGAAGAGGGATTTTAAAACCAAACCCTTTGAGAGCAAGAGGGATTTTAAAACCAAACCCTTTGAGAGCAGCCTGACTGGTATCCTGTTTCTCCTCACCTCATTGGCTGGTGAATTTCAGCATCTATGCCAAGCCGCGATCTCCAGGACTAGGGAGCAAGCCATTGGAAGCAAACCAGCAAACAAATTCCTGTTTCCAGGTCCCCCCCTCCTTGAATTCGTGCTCTGATGTCTTGCAAAGATGGACTGTGGTCTGAAGGTTGTGCGCTGAGATGAACCCCTTCCTCCCAAAGTTGCCTTTTGTCATGGTCTTTATTACAGCAGTAGAAACCCTAAGAAGGACAGTCAGGAAATGAACACTGAACAGTAAAAGGGAGGTCTTTCAGGTTCCAGAGGTTAACCAGAGACCAAGTTTTGATTACAGGAAAGTCAGGTCATCGCAGAATTGGGTCAGAAGATGAACTTATTATTAGGTCTTCTGCCGAGTAGGAGTGTACATAATACAGAGTTTATGACTACACAGGTTATGCATGTACATGTAAGAATATGGCAAGATTTATATGTGTGTATATATCACACACATGTCTATGTAAGAATATGATCAGAATTATATTTGTGTATATATGTTTATTCACATGTGGACACATAAGAATAGGATAGGAATTATATATGTTTATATATCACACACATATATATCTAAGAATATGATAGAAATTATGTGTGTGTATATATTTACACATGGACATAAGACTAGGATAGGAATTATTTATGTATATATTCACACACATGTATATGTAAAACTATGATAGAAATTATATATGTGTATAATATAGCCACACACATGTATATATAAGAATATGACAGGGATTGTTCAATAATTTTGGCTGTGAGGCTTAAATTTATATATTTTGGCAATCATTGTGTTTATTATATTGCCTTTGAACTATCTCTAATATAGTTCATAATTATTAAAATTGCAAAAATTTCAAACACCTATTACATTCTTAACTATTAAGCGAATGATCCATATATTTTCTAGTTGCTGATTAACCACAAGCCATTAGTTTTTGGACAATGCTGTAATAAAATTAGCCACACAGTCAGTCCAGGCTTAGAGAGTACAGTGGACCAAGCCATGGATTCCGAGGAATCTGTTTCTCCTATTCCTGTAATTACTGTCCTTCACATCCTCATCCATTTGCACAGCAAAGCCTAATTTACTCTCTTGTTTAGTAGATACAAAGCAGTGTTTAAAGGGCTCAAAAATACTTTCCATACAACTTGAAAGATGTTGTCCACTGAATAAAGAATCTCTCTTGGTGAGTTTTGAAATGAAGTAAAAATTTGCCAGAGGCTAGAACTGAAGGGAGCAGGGCAAGCACTTGAGAGCCGCTCACCTCTCCTTGGCTCTTCTCTTGTCACTGCCTTCCCTGAGTCTGAAGCAAGGTCATAACAAACTGCATCGTTGCTGAGCTTCTCTTCTAGGAAAACGGCGCTTAGGCTGTGATACTGTGAATGGCTTCCTTTTGAGTGAGCAGGCACGCCTTCTTGGGTAGGGTGGAAAGCTCCCTTCTATTCTTAGCATTATTAATTCTAATACAGGAGGACACAAAGAAAATGAACTTTATTTTTCCTTTCTTTTCATTTTTAATTGATTTTATTGAGCTACATGTTTTTCTCCGCTCCCCTTTCTTCTTCCCTCCTCCCCTTCTACCCTCTCCCATGATCACAACGCTCCCAATTTACTCAGGAGATCTTGTCTTTTTCTACTCCCCATATAGATTAGATCCATGTCTGTCTCTCTTAGAGTCCTCATTGTTGTCTAGGTTCTCTGGGATTATGAATTGTAGGCTGTTTTGTGTGTGTGTGTGTGTGTATGTGTGTGTGTGTGTGTTTTGCCTTAGGTCTAAAAGCCACATATGAGTGAGTACAGATGATATTTCCCTTTCTGGGTCTGGGTTACCTCACTCAATATGATATTTTCTAGATCTATCCATTTGCCCACAAATTTTAAGATGTCATTGATTTTTTTTAGCCCTGAATAGTACTTCATTGTGTAAATGTACCACATTTTCTTTATCCATTCTTCGGTTGAGGGGCATTTAGGTTGTTTATAGATTCTGACTATTACAAATAATGCTGCTATGAATATAATTGAGCACATGACCTTGTGGTATAATTGGGTATATACTCAAAAGTGATATTGCTGGGTCTTGGGGTATGTTGTTTTCTAATTTTCTGAGAAACCCATACCAATGCAAAGTATTCATGTATATATCGTATCCCCCTTTAAATGAAAACAAACATAAACAATCATTTTTCGAATTTGGGTGTAGTTTTCTCCATACTGCTTCCTGCTGTTTGTTGGGCAAAGTATTTTTAGGGTTCACAGAGACCTTTTGGGGGACCTTGTTCCATCAAGCCACATTAGCCTGGAAGGAATCCATAGGTTCTCATCTTGCCATGTTGATTTCCAAAGTGGCTGTACCCATTTGCACTCCCACCAGCAATGCAGCAGTGTTCCCTTTACCCCACAACCTCTCCAGCATAAGCTGTCATCAGTGTTTTTGATCTTGGCCATACTGATAGGTGTAAGATGGAATCTCAGAGTTGTTTTGATTTGCATTTCTCTGATGNCATTTCTCTGATGGCTAAGGATGTTGAACATTTCTTTAAGTGTCTTTCAGCCATTTTAGATTCCTCTGTTGAGAGTTCTGTTTAGGTCTGTACCTGATTTTTTATTGGATTATTTCTCCTTTTGATGACCAATTTCATGAGTTCTTTGTATGTTTTGGAGATCAGCCCTCTGTCCCATGTGGGGTTGGTGAAGTTTTTTTCCCATTTTGTAGGCTGCCATTTTGTCTTGTTAACCATGTCCTTTGCTTTACAGAAACTTTCCAGTTTCAGGAGATCCCATTTGTTAATTGTTGCTCTCAGTATCTGTGCTATTGGAGTTATATTTAGGAAGTGGTCTCCTGTGCCAATGGAAAATGCAAAGCAACCTGTTACATCTTCTCTGTTTTTCTGTGTATAATCATCTTTGTAGTTTCATGTGCCATTTGACCATACCCAACTATTTTCCTTCCAGATCAGGGGTTTCCTTTCTGAAAAAGGATAGATAGATGGATATATATATTACTGCTTCTTACCACAGTGGTAAGAAGCAGTAATAGATAATCTATCCCTGCCTGGATACGGCTATGCTCCGGTTAACTTTATTTACAAGAACAGACTTAGTGCTGGGTTTGGTATGCTGGCTGTAGCTTGCAAATCCCTGATCTATCACACTCCACTCTTGCTTTATATGCTTTTCTCTTCCTCCAAGTGTGTCCTCACGTTGACATTCTGGGCTTTACGTCTCTTCTTTGCTTCCATGGTAAGTTCGTCTCCTCTGACTTCAGCTGTCACTTCTCTGGAGAGGATTCCCAGAGGCCCCAGCATGGTCCTGGCTGGGTCTTGTATTTCGCACAACCTGTAAATCGCCTTCCTGGGGAGAATGTACTACTACTTCCCAGTCAGAAACTACACCATTGAGTTATCATCCTCCCAACTGCTCTTCCTTTCCATCTATAAAAGGTGCCCTCGGTCTTCCCATTTCCTGTTAGAAACTTGGAGTCCATATTTGTCCTTTTTTGGTCTTTCATTCCAATTTATCTTGTCTATTACCAGAGTTCTTAAATGTATGTCTTATCTGATATAACCCTATTCAGAGCTTTTCCTGACTTGTAATTGATTCAAAAACTGCATCTCCTCAGCTGATATCCTGGCCAAAACTCTCAGTGCCATTCCAGGATGAGAAACTGTCAGGAAATTCTTAGACCACTGTGATATCCCACATTACAGAGAGGGCACAGAAGTCAGTAGGAAAACACTAAGAACCCTGCCCCAAAGGAGCAAAGACATGAAGATAGGACTCACATACAGAGCATCAGGATTTGGCAAACACAAGAAATCTGTTCATTCTCACTCAAGAGGAAAGAAATGGAAATCAAAAGTATGCTTTCAAAGGTCCAACTACCATCAAGACTGTCATAAATTTTGAATTTGGAAAAAAACTGAATGTGAAGGTTTGGGAGTTACATGGTTTCATGTATCATTAATGGGAGGAAACTCATTGCAGCCTTGATCCTTTGGTTCAGCAGGGCCACAGCAGGAATTCTCATAGAGATGTACTTACAGATGTATTCAATGGCTTTCAGGCTAGAGCAAAAAGCTGGGGAACAATTGATATACTTACAAAGTGGGTGCCCGTGCCGCTGAAGCAAGCTTGCCAGATGTGGTGGGTGAAAAGGGTCATGCTTATACATGTAAATACATTTGAAATGTCCTGACTGCACCTCAAATGGGGAATGAGAGCTGAGGGACTGGGCTTTTGTTTGTTTTTTTATGTCTTATGATGTTTTAATCTCTTAACGATAGTTACCAAACTGTCAAACCTCAGGAACAAACTTTCCCCTGGCTGGCAAGCTACGCATTCTCCTCGGGTCTCTCAATGCCCACGTTGGCCTAGTCAAGCTGCCTGGCTGCCCACAAGTACCTGCACCTGCTGTATTCCTACCACTGGTTCCCTCCTGCAGCTCTCTTCCTCCCCACCGCAGCCTCACCTGCTAGAGAACGCCTGTTGTTATATTAGCAGAGCTATTTCAAGGTCGCCTCTCCCTCCTCCGTGAAGGATTCTATGGCTCAGTACTTGGAGACTCTACAGGTCATAAAATCCTGCTGTGCTTAGTCATGCTCCTGAGTTTCATATCTCCTACCCCTGGTTTCTACCCAGCAATGGGCACTCAGAAAATGAGTCTAAGCTGACTCAGAACGCAGCCCTTGGCTAGTAAACATTTTATACCTACGGTTGACTCTTGAAACAGCAGCCATAAGTGCAGCAGTCCCAGCTTTGGTGTTAGTGGAAGTGGGTAGGCTGGAATGATGGCTTATGGGTCAGGACACTTTCCACTAATCCTGATGACTTGAGTTCAGCTCTCCCAGGACCCCCATGGTAGGAGAAAACTGACTCCACCGGTAGTCCGCCAAGTTGAACACACATTGTTGCATGCACACATACTAATTCATTCGGTAATTAATTAAATGTAACACTATTTTAAGGACAAATTAAAGCCAGTGATACAGCTCAGCCCATAAAGGCACCTGCTGTCAAGCTTAGCAACCTGAGTTCAATCCCCGAGATATACAGGGTGTAAAGGAAGAACTGACTCCCACAAGTTGTTCTCAGACCTCCACATGTGAGCAAGTAGCCTCTCATCCACATGTGTGCACATGTGTAAATGAAATGTTCTGATAAATTTTACACAAAAACATACTGCCACACCTCCTTCACGCACAAATTTTTAAATTCATGAGATTTAGGTTAGCAAACTAAGACGCAGACATCATTGATGTGTTAGCATTTTTAACTACTTGAAGTAATTCATATACTATAAATATAAAGCTGATCATAAGCCTTTCTTCCTAACAGTCTGATGAGATCCTCTCTCTTGAAGGACTAGGAAGTAGAATTTGGAGGGAGAAGAGATGACTGGAAGAAATGTAACAAACTGAGGACAAGAGCATAAAGGTGGCTCCTGGGGTGGCGTAGACAGCTTTGAGGGCAGAGGGATCACCTCTCCAGAAGATATAAGGGGTAGATTTGGCATGTGGAGAAAAACCCCTGGAGCAACTGGGCTGAGAGCCCATTTCCTGTTGGTGAACTTGGTTTCAGATTATCTTTGTTGCTACAGAGCTCAAACACTTGACTCCAATAGGGTTGAGATAGATGGATGCTTGCTATGTATGTGTTCTTTTCCACCAAAAAGGTAAAATAAATATATAGAGATGTATTAATTTGAAATGTTATAAAATATTAGAAAATTAGGGGGTTAATAAACAGTTCTAGTACCATAAATAATTCTACATCAATGTGTTTTCTAGATAAGGAAAAACAGCTGACAATTTTAACTCATGCTTTTACACATAATACAACATGGGAAGACGGAGCTTTATGTGAAAGTTCTAGGAACTAAGAGAGAATCAATAAAATAAGCAAATTGTATGTAATATTTGACATGAATCATTTTTTCCAAATGCCTTCCATTGGAAAAATTCAACAGCTATATGAATATTTATGGAGGTGGTTGGAGGGCTTTACGAAGAGTCCTGGAGCAAGTGACAGAGACATAAAAGGAAAAGGGTTCTAACTCTCTTGAAAAAATGGGGGCTGCTACTTATGGTTAAAAGTTTGGTAGACTTGAGTTCCTAAACTAAGGCCTTCAGAAGCATTTAGACCTTTTTGTTTTTCACTTCTGACATTGAGTTAGAAGACTAAATGAGCCTGTGATTTACTGAATCTGTTTATCACAAGTCAGATGGAGCTAGAGAAGGTTCCAAAAGAGGCCAGGCCTTACTCTTTCTTAGAAACAAGTCAGATATTTTCTAAAGGCAATAAAATAGAAAGATGAAGACTATACATATAAAAGTAATAAAACTACCAAACTGAAAAAATTATGAGATTAAATAACAACAAAATAAAATTCAAACAATATTGCTAGTATTTGGGGCAAATGATCAAAATAAGCTTTAAAAGAAAAGAGTAGTTTAGCTAGGCAGAGGTGGCAGTGAATTGTGCCACCCAAAAAGAGTGAGCTGTCATTC
Source organism: Bramus lutescens (assembly GCA_001685075.1). NCBI lineage: Eukaryota > Metazoa > Chordata > Mammalia > Rodentia > Cricetidae > Bramus > Bramus lutescens. Next base: position 559,296 of record LOEQ01000810.1, on the reverse strand, counting down.
CCACGGGTATCAGGAGGAGGTTGTTGGCATCATAGGCACTGTAGCAGAAACTAAAGCTTTGGAGTGCTGGGTGGGGTGCAGGGAGGCATTAGTGTTGGAAGCACAGAGGAAAGAGTAGACTAAAACAAAGAAACAGCCCCCATTTTTTCAAGAGAGTTAGAACCCTTTTCCTTTTATGTCTCTGTCACTTGCTCCAGGACTCTTCGTAAAGCCCTCCAACCACCTCCATAAATATTCATATAGCTGTTGAGCATCTCATTAATAAAACAAGATCTGCTGGTCAAATATTTCAGAGGAACAGATGATTTGCATCTCACCCTTGTTTAACTTTAAATCTTAAGCAATTAATAAATTAGACTCGAGAGCTTTTTAAGAAGTTACATTGTACATGCACCACAAATTGCATTATTTTTATGTGTAAATAACGATGAAAGGGGAGATTGTTCCTTTGATGTCTATAAACTACACTGTAAAATATGCAGAAACATTCTTGAGTTTAGTCGGAGCCAAAACAAATAGGCTAGTTCATCAAACAAGGCAGCAGCATTCTTAGGAACAAGCGTTATTTTTCCTTCTCTCGGCAATTGCTCTTTTTCTGTCTTTTATTCTCTTGCCATTCCTAGTGGCAGATTCATTCCAAGTTCAAAAGTGATGTTAGCCTGCATTTCTTCATCCAGAGAACTGGTTTCTGCAAATTCCTCCTGGTAAAATTGGGTTCCTATATAAGATTCACCAGACCTCAGCTGGGCCACTGGCTTTCCTGCAATGAATCATTTTTGTCTCTGGTAATTAATCCACCATTACTTAAAAATTGATTATTTCAGGTTTTAATGAGCACTAATATTCCTGAGTGAAATGTTTACCTTTTCTTTTCCAAGCTGGCTCTTCCAATTTCAGTTTAAAATTTTTATATTTGTTTTATTCTGCACACACACATTTCACACATTGGAGGCTGGGGAGTAATTGGGGACAGCCACTTCTCTCCTTCCATGTGTGGGTCTTAGGACTCAGACTCAAGTCAAGCAAATTCTGGCAGCAAGCCTCCTTACCTGCTGAGCCATCTCACTGCGATCATTTTTAAATTGTATCAGCAAACTTGTATTTCCAAACTCATGGAGTTGGGCCTTGTCTTTTCTTTGGTGTGGCTAATAAGCCAAGCCATTTCTTTGGTACACTAAGCAATAAGTGTCTCCTTCAGTAATTGGCTGTGTGACTTCTTATGATCCTTCTTCCTCAGCATCCCCCTTCTCCCCCACCCCATTCCTCTTTTCTTCCTCATAAACAAAATGTCGGAGACCAATTTAGGAAAGAGGTCATGATTTGAAAGGCAGTTCTCTGGACAGTTCACCTAATTTTAAGGCCATTCCCAGGGAAGGAAATGCTAATCAATAATGATCTCTTGCTGGCATCCCAACGTGGACATTCCACAAAGACTTAATGCCAAGATGGATTTGCAAAGAGCCTGAGGAATTTGTTTTCTAAGAGGAAACCAATTATTCTGAGAATCCAATTAGTTCAAATGACAATTTCTATGATGTAAGAGGATCATTGTATAAATAAAAGAATCAATAGGGCAGTGTACTCTGTTTTCAGAAGGACACAGGCACAGTGGGCTGCTCATGGAAGCCAGGCACCTATTTGGGCAATTCATCAACCTAAACAGATCAAATGTATTTGTGAAACCCAATCTTCTCACTGGTACCCCCTTCATCTTTCTTAAAGTTTAGAGGTTTAGATCAGTTTGTATGTGCTGCACTAAAGAGAGGCACGGGGCCTTAATATCATGGAATCTGGAGCCAGACTGCCTGGGTTCAAGTCTTGGCTCCCCCACTTAGAATCCATTTGTCCTCAGGTAGCTTATTTAATCTCTCAGTGTTGCCATCTCCAAAATGAGAATAATAACTAAGCTTGTCTTGTAGAAATTGTAGAAATTGTCAGAGTTAGAACTGAATGAGTTGGGACATCGTAACAGTGTCAAGTAGTTAATAGGTCCTACATATATTTATTACCCCTCCCCCTATTTGGTAAGAGTTGGACTGTGTTCAGGTGCAACTCATATTGGGTTGCTACTGTTTCTTCTTCACCTTGACTGGCTTCTGACCTTCCTGAAACAGGGTCAGAGGTGCTGCCTTCATCACTTCCAGCTCACTGCCAGGTTCATCCAGGTCTGGTGTCTTTTCTCCACTTGCCAGGCACATGGTTGGCAGGGTTTCGCTGAGTGTCATGTGGAAACGTCTGAGGAAATTGGGATTAAGGGAGTGGCGGAGTGGCCAACCTTTCAGATTTCGCCTCAAGAAACCTTTAATCTTTTTCAACCCTCAGTCCTACACCATCTAGAAGCTCTGCGGGACTGGAATGCCTGGCCCTTTCTTGTGATATTTATCCAAGGTTTGAAAAAGTATGTTGAAGCTATACTGTTTCATGATGTAAAAAATTCCTTTTGTTTTCTCAGTAAACTCCCTAAAAGTCCTAAAATGTACAGACTTTTCGCTGAGCTCTATTCCCCAGAGAAGTTAAACTGTATCTTCCCCCTGAATAAGTCAGTGGAGTTTAATGCATGCTTGTCTACTCATTAAGAATTCAGGCTCTCAATAGGATGAGTTGAAAGAGTTCCTTTTCAAACTCATCATTGATTATATTCTACAGAAATGTGAATACTTGATTGGCTATAAAATAGTAAATGTAACTAACTTCCAGTTAAATGTGATAGCAAACTGGGCAGTGGTGGCGCACGCCTTTAATTCCAGCACACAGGAGGCAGGCAGATCTTTATGAGTTCGAGGCCAGCCTGGTCTACAAGAGGTAGTTCCGGGATAGGCTCCAAAGCTACAGCAAAACCCTGTCTCGAAAAACCAAAATAATAAAAAAAATAATAATAAAATGAGCTTAGCCTAAGCAAGGCTATGAGGTGATAAAATATCATATTTATACCCAGGAATTGCATTTACTTCTTATGAGTTGTTGAAGAGAATTGAATATTAAATTAATAGAGAAACACAAGAAAAACTTATAGCTCAGAGGAGTTTTTGCTTCATTTGTTTTTTAGAGTGTGAGCCTGTCACTTTAAATGATGACTGTCAGTAGACAAGACTGTTCAGTCAGCGCTCCTGCTTTTGATTTCTTCCTAACCAAGAGGTCAGCGTTTCACCTAGAGCCACATGCAGCTGCACCAGCACAAACTCTCTGGCTGCTAGCTTCCCATGAAATCATATACTGGAAAATTAAAGCTCCTGAACTTGGAGAGTCTAGAAATAAGAATTCAAGTAAAAGAATGCAAATCAGTACTTTATATTTATTATATAGCATCTTTAATATGCCTAGTATAGTGGGGACATTGAATAAAAATATATACTTTCAAATGTCTGCCTTTCAATTAAAGCTGCAGCCGAGAGAAAGAACCAGAATGCAAAATCTCAGGGGGAGAAACTGTTCATCAAAGGGAAAGAGAAAAGGTAAGGACAGTGATTATAATGTGGTTTTTCTGGAAATAAGCAAAGAAGTGTCGAAACCTGATGTTTGTTCTGTTTCCAGAGCCTTTGGTAGTTCTCTGTCCCAAGACTCCCTGGGCTTGTGTCTGTGAGATCATGGTGGATGAAAGGGAGTTCATGCGTGCGCTGTGCAGCCCACCCAGCTGCTTGCCTGAGGCAGAGGACAGCCACTGAAGGGCTGCTTCAGGGACACGACCAGTTTTTAAATTCATAGCAAAGACTTCTAAGTGTGATGTGGTTACAAATCCTAAAATATAGCTTTTTTTAAGCTGAGTAAATTATATTCCCCACTGAGAGCCCAGGCATAAAGTAAAGGTTAGCATTTTTCTAGGAATTATGGCAGCTGAGAATGTCTCCAGGCTTGGGTAGTCTGCATTATTGTTTAGCGACTCCTGGCTTTTAAGGTTCAATATTCAAATTTTTCTTTAAAGGTTGTAGCATAAGCATATAATAGATCATTTCTAGAAGTCAGACTCAATGAGTCTCCTAACCAGTACATTCCTAGCAAAGCCTCCCAGTCTCGCAGTTCCCTGGCCCCGCCTTTTACAGCATCATGCCTTCTTCTCTCTAGGGTTTTGTTTATAGTTGTCTTTGTCACTGTCCTGTTGCTGTGAAGAGACACCATGAGCATGGCAACTCTTGGAAGAGGAAGCATTTAATTGAGGGCTTGCTTATGATTTCAGAGGTGGGGGCATGGCAGGGAGCATGGCAGGCAGACCTGGTACTGGAGAAGTAGCTGAGAGCTACATCCTAATCGCAGTTCCAGAGAGAGAATGAGCAGGGAGGGGAAATGGACCAAGAATGGGCTTTTGAAACCTCAAATCCCACCCCCAGTGACGCACTTCCTCCAGCAAGGCACACCTCCTAATCCTTATAACCCTGTCAAACAGTTCCAATCCCCAGCGACCAGCATTCAAATATATGAGGTTATGGGGACCATTCTTATACAAACCAGCAAAATAGTCTCAGGTCCTTCTCATGTCTGTCATTGTTCTCACACTTTGGATTGGTTACCCTACCAAGACTGCTGCAGGGAGAAACATGTGCCTTGCATCCCAAACTCTGGCTCATTTCCCACAGAAATAGCACCAGAAATGCTAGCTAGATCACACTGCACAATGACTGTAATATAATATTTGGGGCATCTAAATGTTAAATACTTTTTTCCACATTTATTTCTTCCCCAGAGAGCAAATGTTTTCTTGACTCCGAGTACCCGCTTTGACTTCTTTCCCATCTCAGCTTCTTGAAAGACCAGGCTCATACCTAACCCCTGTGGCACCCACACATTTGCTTCTTGTTCTTTGCTTTTTTTCTCTTTCCCAGTTTGATATTTGGCAAACGCTACACACTCAATAAATTTTTGTCCAATGAAGAAATGGATTTGGCATTTCATCTGCCAACCATGAAACCACATTCTTAAAGTGAGCAACTTCCTCCTTCATGTTTTGAGTGTTACTAGCAGCAGCAATAACTGGTAATAGCCATCGCTGTTGAAATGATGGTCATGCTGCTGCTGCTGGCAGGGATGACATCAGTCATGAATCCCCTTCTCACTTGCCCCTGTCTACTACATTAAATTTTCTTCTATGATAACATTGCCTGGCTCACCTAGCTCTTCAGGGTCCCTAAATATAGTATATTCTGCCTGTGAGTTCTACAGTATTGCTCCCTGTTTTTCCGTTAACAGATTCATTCACTCCTACTACTCACATGGTAACAATGGCAGAAGAATCACAGCTTTGAACCCCTGACCCTTGTATCCTTTCAGATACCAAAATGAATACAGCTCTGCATGGCTGATCTCTTGCTACCTAGAACACAACACAGTTTTCCCTGCTCTTCCTACTCCTGACTTAAAGTCCCAGCAGACTTCTGCGCTCCCTGACTGCCTCCGTCAATCACACCACTGCTCCTCTGCCTTAAGGAAGTAGTAATCCTTTCCGTGTGTTTCCATTACCTCAGCCCACTTCCTGCTCATTGACTTTTCTCCTGGACTCTTCTTGGGTCTCTTCCACCCTCTGATTCTACTCCTTCATCTGTTCCCTGTGCAGATAAATCACCTGCGTGTCTGTACAGACCAAAGTTCAAGTTTCCCCACTGTGCAAACAGCTCCACATGCCCACCAGCCTGGCATCTTCCCCCAAACTCTTTTTTAATATTTATTTATTATGTATACAATATTCTGTCTGTGTATATGCCCGCAGGCCAGAAGAGGGCACCAGACCCCATTACAGATGGTTGTGA
>LOEQ01000810.1:488864-523539 GCA_001685075.1 Bramus lutescens | reverse complement strand
AAAAAAAAAAACCTTCCCAGGGACCAATGAGTCAACAAGCAAAAGCATTTGGTGGTCCACCCTGATGACCTGAGCTCACAACAGAAGCAGAAAAGTGACTTTAAAAAGTTGTCGTCTGATTTACAGCACACACACATCTCATGGCAGACCCATACACACATCATACATGCCCAATAATAGGGAATCTTTTTTTTTAATGCCCTGAGAAGGCCAGAGTGGAAGGATATCCAAGTAGTTCTCTCTTGTCTTCACAGATAGATTGAGTACTCTTCCTCTTCCTTCCTAGTCCTGGAGACCAAGAAAGTTTTGGGCCTTTAGTGTTAAGTGGCTTTCTGGTAGTACCAACATGACAGTCCTCCCACAGTACCTCATGCCCTTCAGCTTGTTGCACCCCTCAACTGCCAGCGTCTGTTTTCCCAAAGAGTCTGCTTGCCTCCCACAGTGCTCTGTGATCTGCCAGGGAGTAACATGGATAGAGTGCAACCCAAATTGATGTGTTCAAAGCTTGTATTTTATAGCATTGCTTCTCGTTGAACCACCTGAGTCATCACCAAGGGCAGCCAGAAAATCCATGGAGTCCTGGGCAGCCTTAAAGAACATAATGCTGAGAAGACAGAAAATCGATTCAGCAATAATCGTGACAATTGTTAAAAGGAAGAATTGGTTCTACAGATTTCCAAGCCTTTAATTTCCCCATTTTCCATAATGGATTTTAAGACTTCCCTGCCCAGGCTGCTGTGGGCTAACCCATCTACAGTGAACTAACTCTTTCGAAAGTACTAACAACTCGAAACTGTGCTTTCTCCCAGAGCACATTATGAAAACAGGAATAATAATTGCAACAGAAATATAATTCAAAGACTTTTATTGACTTTTCATGTTTAATGGTTATTATTCAAGCAATTTTAATAACCACAGTTTATTTACAAAATTCAGACTGATTCTTCTGTTCCCGTGCCAACAAAACACATTTGTTCCCAGACAGCTGGCATGATGCATCATCCTAAGGCTGGAGTTGTTACGAAGGACAGAACTGCATTTCATTTTGGCCACCTCTTCTTCTCAATGAGCTTGTCTGCATGTGTCTGTTTTCTGAAACAAACACTTGAACTCCTTGTCAGGGACAATATATTTTATTGCAATACACATCGCAGCATGTTCCTTATAAAGCAGTTAGTGGGGTGATATTAGAAGCAAGGCGAGTCAAGCACTTGTCCCTAAGCCCCTCACTAAAAGGTTCTCAACATCACAGCACTGTTGCAGCAAACTGCAAGCTCTCTCTAGTATGAATGTGCTCTGTGTTTCCTCCTTGCTCTCTTCCGAGTCTCTTTGTTTTGACTGTCACTGGACTTACTGTGCTGGGGAGGAGAGAGGAGGCAGGATCCCTAATGTGCCTGCTGCACGGTTTTAATCCTGTGCTTTGCTGACATATCAGATGCAAATATCAGTCAGGCACCCACCACACCATTGCAGCTGTCTGTCCAGAGAGCATTTTCTGCATTGCTGAAGTGGCTCTCTGTCTTTGCGGCAAACACTGAGTGATGGTGATTGGCGCAAGCCCAGGATATATGGGCTCCCACATAGCACTCGAAGCCAGGCTGCGCCTGCCTAGGCTGGGACTCATCTTATGCGCCTCTGACGAAGTAATTAATAACATTTTCTTACTTCTTTCAGTTAATTTTTAAAGACAGTATGGATCTAATTTTAGAACTTTTTAAGATATCTTTTCTTTTAATCCTCAAATGATTTACTTCAAACCAATAAATCGTGGAGGCTTTAAAAACTACACAGACACAAAAACCAAGTTGCTTCTCTACCACCTTTTAAAATCAATGGGTGAAACTTGTGCAGCGTTAGCCTTGGTGATGGAATGGGTCTCCCAGGAGAGGAAAAGGAGCCTATGTCCCTGAGCAGTATCCTACGAGGCTTGCTTTTCTGGCAGCCGCTAAGCATTGACTTCCTGGAATGGAGTGAATAGCTGGAAGGAGGGAATGAAGGGAGAGATAAACACAGAGACTGTAGAAGAGGATGGGAGAAGCAGCACGGTGACAAGAAAGACGTCTAATGACAACTTACCCTGCTTGACACATCCCAAAGAGACCCCAGCATTCAAAAATGTCTCTACCTCTAGTTTCCTCTTCACTTTGGTCCAGCCAAAAAGATCTCCTTTTCCTGTTGAAAAAANNNNAGAGCCATTGGGAGGTAGAGGCAGTTGAGGTTGGTTATGGCAAACATGACAGAGCACGGGTGCTTACGTATGTAAAGCAGCCGAAGGAGAAGTAAGGAAAGAAAACAGCTTGTCTTAATACAGTGAGCAATTTCCAGGTATCCCTTGAGGGCCTAAGATTTCCAGGTTCTGTGTGATTTGATAAACAGGGGAAAGTAAGACCGGCAGCTCTTGGCATGGAAGGAGCTCTTGCCATGGAAACTGAAGGACAGCTGAGAGTGAACTACAAACCTACCAAACTTTACAAAAGTTCACCAAGCGCCTGCTCTGTGCCTGACATGTGTACTGCTGAGCCCGTCAAACAACCCCTTGTCTTTGTGATGTTCATTTTCATGGTAGGCTCCTCTTAGCCTTTTCCTTTTCTATATAAACCTTAGACTTGAGGGCTGGGGAGGTGGCTCCATCAGTAAGGTGTTTGCTGTCCAAGCATGCGTTCACATCCCCAGCATCAACATGTAGTGCCATGTGCTGCAATGCACATCTGGAATTATAGCACCTGGAGGCTGAGACCTGGGTTCAGTCCCCAGAATCACATGGAGGCTCATAACTATCTATAATTCTGGTGCCCAAGTATCCAGTGCTCTCTTCCTGCCTCCAGGAGCACACATGTGGTACTCAGGCATACATGCAGGGCAAAATATTCATATACAAAAAAATAACAGAATAAAATAATTTTTAGATGTATTTGGTAGAGAGCTTAGAAAGTAGTTCAGAAATAAAACCCCTGCCTACTCTGCACAAGGCCTGGGCTCATCCAATAGTTCCAAAAAAAAGATAGAATTCAGGTGAACCCTACTGGGTTTGTAATATTTTTAACAAATTGTAAATATTTGGAATGACTGCAGTATTAATGTGTGTGTGCGTGCACCTGAGCATGAGCCTATACACGTGTGCATGTGTGCTTGTGTTGTGGAAGGGAACCTAACCCTGTTCTCTGTGTCTGTATTTATTCTGAATATTTTCTCATTGTCTAGCTTCTAGTTCACTAATTTTCTCCTTAATTGTATCTAATCTTCTATTAGGCCAATCTTAAATATTGATTATATTTTTCAGTTAGAATTTCTGCTTAGTTCTTTTAATTCTTTTTATTTTGTACCAAAATTCACAATCATTTTCCTAATTTTGTTGCACATATATCTCGATTCTTTTAAAACATATGTGTGATAGCCATAATCTAAAGCAAGTGTGTGTGGGACTTTGAGTACTTTCTTTTTTTTTTGAACTGGCTCTGCTGAGTGTAGACACTTTGTAGGGAATGTTCTAGAAATGATGTCAGTTCCAGGATAATGTGAATGTCTTCCAGACAGCATTTACATTTGTAGTCAGGTAGTAGCATTTGCAGCCTGGACTAATTCCAGTTGATTTTCAAGGACCAAGATGATCTAAGACCAGACTTCATCGCTGGCAAGAGCTGGTCCATTTCCAAGCCCGTCACGCCTCCTCGCAGAATGTAACCTGTTTGGCATGTGCCCAAAGCATGGGGTTTACCAGACACTCCCCCTTAGAAAGTCCCGACTGCAATTCCATGTGTGAGGGACTATCAAACCATCTGTTCAGCTTCTCATCAACTCCTCTAGACATTGGCAGAGCCCACTACATTCTCTGCTCCCAAATACCAGCCCTGCCTTCTACCGTGCCCTCAGCCCTGATCCTCTCTGTCCAGTCAGTCCTCTGGCTCTCTGGCACAACTGCTGCTGGGAGTGGTGGTCCAGTACCTGCTTCTCTGTGAGCTGCTGTGCCCCTTTATTGTTCTGATTTGAACGATAGTGTTTTAAAGATGCCTTCTGTTTATTACGGATTTGTTAGTTAAGCAAATTGCAAATACTCCTACTTGCTTTTCTTTTAATTTTTTTAAATCAGTATTTTAGAGTTTGGGGATTATTATGTGCCTGGGCTGTTTGTTTGGTTTTGGGGTTGAGACTGAACCTAGTCTTTATGCATGTTCAGCAAACATTCTTCCACTGAGCTGCATTCCCACCTCCCTCCTTTTGTCTGAGAAGGGTCTTGCTAAATTGACCTGGCTAGCCTAAAACTGACTCTGTAACCTAGGCGGGCCTTGAGTTTGTTGTCATCCTGCCTCACCCTCATGAGCCCTGGGTAATGGGGTTGTGACACAAGACTCACAACTGTCTTTTTCTAGATGATTTACAAATATAGCTGAGAACGCCATCCCAATCCAGGCTATAGAGTACAGAGTTCTGTTCTGTTCGTTTACCATTAATCATGTATCCTGTGAGATAAGGGTTAGGATAGACCCAATGACTTCCAACGGAGAGCTATAATCTGATTTCTGGACTCTGTGGGTATAACCAAAGGTTGGGGGGGGCTTTATGGGTGTAGTCAAGATAGCCTTAAAAAGAGATTATCCCATTATGGCTAGAGGGAGAGAGGGGCAGTGGGAAGGGTCAGAGTGTCAAAAGAAGACCTAAACACACAGTTGCACTTTAAAGACGGAGGGGACAGCCTGATGAGCAATGATTGTAACAAAACATAGCCTGAGCTGACAGCCAGCAAGGAGATGTAGCTGTAAGAAATTGAATTTGCCCAGAAACTTTCATGGGCATTGGAAACAGTTCTTTCCAAAGGTCCAGATAAGACCTTGGGCAGGATGCCACCTTGCTTTTTGCCCTGGAAAACCCATGGCAGAGGGCACCAACTGATCTCCTTAGACATCTGACCTTAGAACTATAAGATAACAAATTCATGTCATTTTAAGCAGATGAATTTGTTATAATTCAGGTTATTTGTTATAAGAATGATAGAAAACTAATATAAGAATGTTACTTTATTAGTTTTCTTTCAAAATAGATAGTAATTGCTGGGCAATGGTGGCACATACCTTTAATCCCAGGCAGAAGCAAGTGGATCACTGAGTTCAAGTCCAGCCTGGTCTACAGAGTGAGTTCCAGAACACCCAGGGCTACACAGAGAAACCCTGTCTTGGAAAAATAATTATTAACATTTTTGACTGAAACATACTTCCCACATTTAAGAAAAAAAGCCACCTTTACCAAAAATCAAATTTTCCATATAGATGTGAATCTGTTTGGAACTATTTTCTCCTTTCTTCCTTATGTATCCAGTTATGTATACACATAATACATAACAGATCCCAGTTATGTATTACAAGTGCTGAAGAATGCTGCCTGGGTTCCAATCCCAGCTCTGCCATGCCCACTTAACTATAGACTCTCCAGCGAGTTGGTTTCCATGTTGTTTCCATGTCCCTATCCTGAAGGGTTAATACCTACCCCATAAAGTTTCCATGTGGACCAAATCAGTTATTTCAGGTCTGTTACTGGGGTTAGGAGAGTACTGGCATGCTCCAGCCCTCACCTGTGGAGCAGGCCCCTCCCATCACAGTTAATTTTCAGGCCTTCCTCTCTCATGTCCATGGTGGCCTGAGCCTGAAGATTCTTCTCTTTAGAATCCCACCGACTGGCTGGCTGGGATTTCACTGAATGTATGGATTGTTTTCGGATAACTTGCAATGTTGTGTCTTCCTGTCACACACATCACAGCTCTGCATTTCCTGAGCTACTCCTCAGTCTGCTTCAGGCCAGCTGACCTGTTCCTCCATGTGGGTGTGTGGCATAAGTCGATTCCGGCTTTATTATGTGTTTTTTTTTCTTTTATAAATTTCCCCTGTATTTTCTTCATGGTTACTGCTTATGTTTCTGGGAAGTATTCAGAGTTTTGTAATGTATATATTACAGAGAAAGAGAAATGGGGGCAGACAAACAGACCTATGTTATAAGCAGAACAAGTCTGATATTAGGTCTAATGAGTCTTCACTCTGTCTCCTGGGTTTCCTAAGAAAACAGTTACATTGTTCCTAGAGATAAGGCTTTGTCTTTCTTTGCCTTTTTCATCCCTGTTTTTGTTGTTTGCATAGCCTAGGCCTGTAGTTAGTGCGGCATCAAGTTTATATTTCATTGGAATAGTTTCCTTCCTGGGGGTTTCTCCTTTTTTAAAGGTTTTATTTATTAGGGCTGGAGAGATGGTTCAGTGGTTCAAAGTACTTGCTGCTCTTCCTGAGGACTCGCATAAAATTCTCAGCCCACATGGTAGCTCACAACCTTCTCTGGCTGCAGTTCCACAGAATCTAGCACCTGTGTCTGGCCTCCATGGATACTACACACACCTGGTACACAGATATGCATGCATGTAAAGCATCCATACACATAAAATAATAAAAATTAAGATCTTATTTCTTTCTGTTTGTGTGTGGGTATGTCAGTATTTTTGTCTGCATGTGTGTCTATACACTACATGTGTGCAGTGTTCTTGGGGGTCAGAAGAGGACATTGGATCTCCTGGAACTGGAGTTACAGCCAGTTGTGAGCCACCATGTGGGTGCTAGGAAACAAACCCTGGTGGTTGAGAAGAGCAGCACATGCTGTTAACTACTGAGTCCCCTTCCTATGAGTTTCAAATAGCTCTGGTTTGGGTATTTAAAAACATCATCTTTGTTATAATTGCTTGTGAGCATATTTTCTCATTACCACTAAAGTAAGATTTCTTTTGGTACAGAGAATGTATTATAATAAAAATAAACATATTCACATATATATTGAGTCTATGTGTATATCATAAATATGTTGGCCTCACTGTCAACTTTAGCCATATAAGAGATGAACAGATCAACCCCACTGATGCAGGGAGCTCCTACCAACTAGCTAAAGACACGGAAAGCTATGGCATGTACAAGACAGAGACATCATTTCCTTGAGTTATCCTTTGACATCGTGATTTTTTCGGTCCCTTCTTCTTATGCCCATCATAGAGTCTCATAGATACTGAGCAAAATTCTATCTCCAAAGTGTAAGAGTCTCCCTACTTGGGAGCCAATAAGTGTCCTTCCTTGCTGCATAACCATATCCCTGCCCATCTTCCCCTCAGGAGCTGTTGGACTATAGCACTGGGGGCTTGTTTGTCTGTGTTGGGGTTTCTCTTGCTGTGATTAAACAAATGACCAAAGCCAACTTGGGCAGAAAAGGTTTGTTTCATCACATAGCTTGTAGTTGTTGATCATTGAGGGAAAGCAGGCCAGGAATTAAAGTCGAGAAGTGAAGGCAGAAACTGATGCAGAGGTCTTGGAGGGATTTTTTCACTTCCTTGGACAATTTAACATTGTTTGAATCATGTTATCCTCCTTAACCTCAGCTCTCATTCACTGTGATGATTGACACATCCCTATTCCCAAGCCAGGCAGGCCTCTTTCCCCTTCCCATGGCTTTCACTGACACCAGTGTTACTAGTACTCAGGCTGGTACTTTAGATTTGAGTTTAATCCCTTCCCACAACGTCTAGGTTTCCAGGTAGGCCCGTGTGTAGAGGCTCGGTGTCATGATATATGTTTTTTAAAAGGAAAAGAGACTAGTCAGTAGTGTGAGCAATAGTAATAAAGTTAGTCTTAGCGCCGTCGTGTGATTTCAAGGAAGACAGATGGAAGGGCCATCTGCCTTTCTCCCAAAATGTTTGCCTTGACTCCTGCTGAAAACTGGAATTATAGAGAATACTATTAATATCATAGACCAGAACTTTTATTTTTCAATTGGGTTTTCTATCACAATTTACCTCTTGAAATGGTTAAGCATCAGACCTTCCTTGAAGAGTTTGCTAGGAGAAAATGGATTGAAAATGTAAGAATATTGGGTATCAGAACAGGTTAGAGAAGAGGCCCAGATCCTGCAAGGCTAAGCCCTCAGGGCCCAAGAAGAACATCACTTGACAGTTTGCACAGTGCTGGCCTAGCAGAAAGAACCTGTCCAAACCTGTTGTCTGAAAGGATGGCATAAACTCTTACAGGGACTCAGTAATGATGAGCTAAGAATAAAAACCCTCCATATTGTTCCAGACACAGGAATGGACGTTCCTCCAGTTCCACCCAGGGCAGGTGGGGAAATGAACCTGTGTTGCCAAAGGGGCCTCTACTCCCTCCGATAGGTAATCCCAGGAATGTTGATTCTAAAGAGCTCCATGGAGCCAGGTAGCATTAGAGTGTTTTCTGCCTTACTCTGTGCTTGTGGTTATGAATTATATAAACGGCTTAGGACTACAGAGCTTTCCCAGGTGGAGGATATCAAATTGACAAAAGAAAAGTGCTGAAGTACAAGCCCCTGTGGTAATAAGGTCCCCTGTATGGGTAGACAGTCCCGGGCTTAGCTCTGAAGGCTCGCTACCATGCGTAGTGTTGGGATGAGCATACTTAAGGTACCTGGGACTTAGTCAAAGGACAAGGCACAGGTGTTCCCAGGGAATGACTTGTTGACAAACTAAACACAAAATAAAATGCAAAAAATGGCCTTTTCACTGATGTTGGCTTGTTTAAATGGGGTGCATCCCTCAGAATGCACATGGAGTGGGCCACAGACTGGCCCCACTCTGCCAGGCAATGCAGCTTTGCTCTTGCATCCCCAGCTGAACTGCCACACTCCTGTGTGATACCACATCTCTGTGTATTTTGTTCCTCTGGGTTCTGGAAGTTCAATTTTATCCTGTGTATACAAACCTTATACTCTGATCTTAATCCTGTCTCCATTTTTAGCTAACTAAATGTGAGAAAGTTAAAATATACTTGGACCTAAAGTTGTTGACCACCGAAAAGGTCACTGCTACATTTTAGCCTCTCGGAGATTCCTCTCAATGAACATACATGTGTGTGCATTTGTGAGAGGAATGTTTAAAGCCCATAGCCTTGATGTAATAAATTATAGATGTACAAGTAAAAGGAACATAAGATGTTCCCTTCTAGGACACCAGAAAGGATGCATAGCAGTGACCATCCCTGTAACGGACACCAACTCATAAAGTGCCATTTTCTTCCTTCATCCATTCATTGCCCATTGCTGTTGCTCTCAGTTATTCATCGGGCTTCTCTTTGGTTCCCTGGACATTTTCCCAAGCTTGTTCAGCCATTAGCCTTCTGGACTTCTGAGTTTAAGTACTGTCAGATCAGATTTAAATCACGTGTTAAGGCTTGGTGGGTCCATCATTGTCCTCAATTTAAGAAGCATTATAGAGGTCATGACATTGCTACAAAGAGGGTGGCATTAATCCTTCCCCTTATAAAAGGGAGAGCCATGGTGTGTATTACACCAAAGGAACCAGCCCCACCGGCATGGAGCCCAGGGCCAGCAACATGTTCTTTCCCTATCCTCACTAGCCAGCCTTCCTGGACAGGGAGTAGAGAACCAGATGTAAACTATTTCTCAAATCCTCCTCTGACTTAGCATTAAATTTCCCTTAGACCAGATGCGAGTGTTTAAATAATATCCTGAAGGATCCAAAGAGAAGAATTAGTCATCATGTTTCATTCACATAAAATCTGAAGTAAGGAGGAGAAAAGTACAAAGAAGCCAGAGTCCCTTGCGTGTGCCTTGCCAGACTACCATGATTTAAAAAGAATGTTGTCTCGGTTACAAAAGCTCAAAGTTCAGTGCACCTCTCTTTAATTATGAATTGACATCCCCATCATTTATTAGTGCTTTTTAGGAAAAACAAAAGCGAATTATTAGCATTTCTTTTGCAAAGCAGTTTGGTTTGTTTTCGGGAGATTGAGCAACTCTTGCATTAAAGTGGCTCGGCCCTTTAATCACTTCCATTTGCTGATTTTATTGATTTATACCTTATTCCCACAATTAATGCTTTGATGGCTTGCATTGGTTAAGACACAGAGCAAATAGCTCAACCGAGCCTCATCTTTGCATCAACTTATTTTCTGTGGTGTTCCCTGGGTGCTTCCAAAAGCTTCACAAAATGTAGACATGTCTGGGCCCTAAATGGTACCAGTCATTAGCAGACCAATTATTAACAGTATTAGCTTGCCAGATATGTAGGTGTCCTGAAAGATATGTATGAGTACACTTAAACAAGAGGCAGTAGAATGTCCCCTGCAGTAGAAAAGAGCCATTGAGCTTAAGTAGCCTGGCTTTTCTGGTGAATACCCAGAGCTGGAATTGGACCAGAAGACTTTAGTGTATACAGCCTAGATGAAGGCAACCAGAGTCCTAAGAGGAAACCCAGTTCATTAGTTCCAACCCCTGAGTGGCAGAGATGAACCAAGAGAGAGGCAGGGCAGTTGAAGATGCGGATATTGGTTCGGAGGTCCAGCCATTAGGGTATGGAGCGTTACACTGAGAAGTTCTCATTACCTCACGGAAGGGTTGGTTGGGTCAGCCCACAGGGTGCGAAGTCTAGGCTCTTGCAGAGAACCTGGGCCCCAGACAGTTCATTAGAAATAACTGCTTGAAATTAGAACTGCTTTAAACAATAGGGAGAAAATTTTGACTCATGTAACTGTGGAGTCCTGTTGGCTTCAGGGGATGCCTGAGGCAGCAGTCAAATCCTGTGGCTAAGAGCCACTTTTTCTTCCTTCCTCAGCTTTATGGCCTTTTTCTCTTCTTTCTCTACATTGCTGTCTCTCTCAAGGCTGAAAAATGACAACTCTCAGTTCCTGGGCCTATTTCCCCAGGTTCATATCAGCAGAAGAGAGAACGCTCCCCTCCACAAAAGCTCCTACAGACCTGCTGGGCTCCTAGTTCCCTGCCCCGTGCTCTGCCCCTCATAGGACCTGGGTGCTAAGAAGGGAGGCAGAAGTCCAGTCATGGGAACTGCGCTAAGGGAGCACCGCATAGGTACCTCGTCTACAGTCATGAGAATCCAGTGCTCCCAGCAGCAGGATAGAGACTGTTAGTGTCCCATCCTTACTAACTCATCTCAGTAGCTCAATGTGGCTGGACTTGAAAAGATGAGGGAGCTGGAACTCTCTATAGCCTGTGCAAGGAAGTCACTAAGATTTAGGTAACAGTGTGGTGATGACGATGGATAGTGTGGGCTGAACAATGTGTGTCCCTACTCCACTAAAAAGAAAAAGAAAAGAAAACAAAAGGAAAGAAAACAATCCCCCCTTTATATATGTGTGTGTGTGTGTGTGTGTGTGTGTTGAATCCTGAATCTCTGATATAGCATTTTGAAATGGGACCTTTGGAGGAGATTGGGTTATGAAAATGGGTTCTTCATTGTGACATTTGAGCCTTTATCAGACAAGACTTGAGAGGATTCTCTTTGACTTGTGAGGACCCAGGAAGAAGACAGCTTGCAAGTCTGAACCCTGCCCCCTATCTGGTGTCCTGTCCTGGGACTTGCAACCTCTAAAACTGCAGAGAAACAGTTTTATGTTTAATCTGCCTCAGTTTGTGGCATTTTATTACAGCCAAAATAGATAGATTGATAGATAGACAGACTGACAGATAGATCGATAGAAGTATGCTGCTTAGACTTTTGTCAACTTGACACAAGTTGCAGTCATCTGGGAAGAGGAACCCCAGTTTAGAAAATGCGTCCATCAGATGGCCTATAGGCAAGTCTCTGGGGAATTTTCCCTCTTTTGGGGGGGGGTTGTTTTGTTTTTATTGAGCTATATATTTTTCTCCACTCAACGTTTTCTTGATTATTGACTGATGGGGGGGGCTGGCCCACTGTAAGTGGTATCACTTCCGGGTACATGGTCCTGGGTTGTATAAGAAAGCGGAACAAGCCAAAAAGTATTGTTTATCTGTGGTTCCTACCTCCGCTCCTGCTTTTGAGTTCCAGCCCTGAATTTTCTGTTACCTGGAAACGTAAGAGGAAATAAACCATTTCCTCCCCACATGTTGGTTTGGTCAGTGTTTTATCACAGCACAGATGAGAACCAATGTGCCAAAGGCATAGAGATGGTTCCGGCAGGGCTTTGGTTTCTGCCAGTGTGAGAAGACTTGAGGGAAGCCCTTCTAGAAGCCTTGACATTGCCTTGGACGCTGCCCTCAGCGCCACTCTCGCCCCGTAACTATTATATCATCCAGTTCTGTATTTACCAAACTATCACTGCTCCTCTCTCCCTTCTCCCCACTGCCATCTGTGACCCCTAAATCCCTTGTGTTCAGTGAAATGGCATCTTTCCAGCTGCCTCTAGTGTCTGAGAGACCTCGTTAACCCAGAACAACAATCCTCTCACTGCTCTGCGCCAAACCAGCTCCAACGTGTTCATCTGAGCTCTTTGCCAGACCTCCAGATTCTTTTCATGCGGCACTGGTATGAAGACCCTGGGCAGCCCTCAGCTGAGAGAGCTCTGGGGTCCTGTGCCAGCCCCATTCGCTGCCCGCCCCTCAGTTCATGCCTGTTTGGTTTTTTTCTCCCAGAATTCTCTTTTGTCATCCAATGCTACTCACTCTTGGGAGCACACCTCAAGAGTCATCACTTCCTGCAGACTTTTCAAGCCACTCTTGATCCAAAGAGCACTTTCTTCACACAAATTTCTATTCTTCTGATAGTGTTTCCCCAGAGCTGGATATGTAGTATTTGTGCATTCCTTGAAGACACGATCTAATTTTCTCTTTGTTTTCTACGCATAGTCCAGTCTAGGCCTCCTCAACCCAGCTGTGCAGCATTGATGGGGGAGATTAGCGGGGTGCACTGTTGTGAAATGCAGTATCTAATTCCGGGTCCATTGGGTGGGGCCTCCTCTGTTCCGCTTCACTGTCCTAACCATTTCACAACAGACTGCCCACCGGTCTCTGCCATCACACTGGCCTGGAATACTTTAGATCAAGAAGAAGAGCACATCCCCAAAGCCCAGAGATATGTTCACAGGCCTCCATGCCTGACGCCAACCAGCCCACCCACCCTGCCATATTTCCCACCTGATCCTGATCCAGCCACCCTGGCCTCCTTGTTCCTCTCCCTCACTTCTTTCAGCTACCATATGTGATCCACAAACTTACTCAAGCTATACCATGTGTAGACTAAATAAGAAACCTCAGACTAGTCTAAAGAGTTACAGTTCCTTCAAACATTTACTTCGCCTTCAGGGGCATTTAAAGTACAGATTAGACTAAGTTCATAGTACAACAGTTCATATTTCCAAGATCACTGGACATGACAAACATCACATAAGCAACTTTTGGTACAGGGACATCAGCTCACCTGTCTTAGTTTTAAAATTCTTCCTCGGGCTAAGAGGAAACAAAACTGATTTTGGCTCATCAAAAGAAAGGAGAAAAAAAGAGAGTTCTTCTCTAAACTGAAGTAGGGGAAAGTTAATATAATGCCAGATAAAATGCTACCCTTATCCCCCCACATCTTAGAGTTTCTGCTGCTACTGTTGGTTTGAGATGCATGTGCGAGATGAAGAGAAAGAATGAAACACTCTGGAGTCGGGAGTCACCAGTCCCCACACTCCGGCCCACCGGCTGATAAACATGGAGAACGACAATATCTACAACTTTTTCTTCCGCTAGTTTTAAATAGTGAACCTCTCGTGCCATTGAAGTCAAGAAGAAAAAAAAAAGCTGTCCCACTGAGGCTTCCACGGCCCCTGCCTCCCTCCGCTGATCCGCGAGAGCTTTTTGCTTTGTCGACTCTGTAGCACGAATTCAGACATCATTAAAATATGTTTCTAGATTTCATTACATTTTTAATATTAAAGAAATGCCTTCAACTGAAAGAGCAAACTATGCCTGCTCTTCATGTGACCTTTGTTGGTTTAATGTGTTTTGAAAAGATCTGGGCAACAGTTATACAGAGAATGCAGAAACGTTCCTGAAAGCGCAGTAGTAGGCAGGATAATGAAAAGAGTTTAGCCGGTGAGGCCTGTCTCCCTGTGTAGCACTGAGAATGGTCCTCTCCTGGGTAAGCTCTTAAGACTCCACGGTTTTGTCTAAATCAAAAGCAATGCATTTATCATTATATTTTATGTTCATTTTTGGCTTCTTGAGGCATCTTCCACTCTGTAGCACAGGCTAGCCTAGAACTCACTGTGTAGCCCCAGATGACCTCAAGCTCATGATCACCCTAACCCAGCTTTCCAATACTGGGATTAGAGGCATGAACCACCACTCCCAGCTCACATTTATCTTTTTCAAAGTAAGTTCCTAGCTGGGCTGTGGCAGCCCAGGCCTTTAATCCCAGCATTCAAAAGGCAGAGGCAGGTGAATCTCTGAAAGTTTGAGGCCAGCCTGGTCTATGGAGTGAGTTCCAGGACAGCCAGGGCAATACAAAGAAAACCAAACCTGTCTCCAAAAATAAAGGCAAAGTAAATTCCTAATACTTGTTCGTACTGTAAATCATACTTCTAATCTAAGTTGACCAAGCCAAGTTAATATTCATTACCAGCTGATCTAATTTTCAAAAATATACATCACTCTCTCTAAAGAGATTCCATCTCACCTAGACCAGGTGGTTCAAGGGGCCAGATGCTGGGGAATATTCTGCTCTGAGTGCACTCTAGCCTATAGAAGGTAAAATGCCTCTGTGCTGGCAAAAACAATCTATAGAATTCTTTCAGACTTCAAAGAAATAATGATTTAATCTTATTTACTTCTTAAATACCATTGATCTCCAGTTAAACAGAGAATTTCGCCTTAGGGAACTCAGATTTCTAGTAGAAGAAAGGAGTATGCAAATCAATCATTACCATACTATGTGGCAATGAAGGAAAAACAGGGGCTTTAGGGTAGAGAAGACCTAGTTAGTCCCAGCTCGGGTACCAAGTGTCTGTTTGACTTTGGATGAAACAGTAACTATTCTAAGCCTGTTTCTTACTTAATAAATGGCTGTCAATGCATCCTTGGGAGTTTTCAGGATGATTCGGTGAAGTATAATGTCTCCATGAGAATGCAGTTTGGTGCCTAGGACTTAGAAAACAATACGCGCCAACCATCTTCATTTTAACAATGATAGCTGTGAGATGCTCCAGACAGCAAGGCATCATAGCAGAGGATACAGGACCTGAGCATGGAGAGTTCTGTGGCTACCTGAGAGGTATGGAAGGCCTAGAGGACACAGAATAGTACGGAGAAAGGCTCAAGACTTTCGTAGGAAACATCATTGCTTGAACATGAGGCTGGAAAGGTAACTTCAGGTCATGACAACCCATCCTAGCTGATGTGTACAAAGAAGTCATCCTTAATCTGGAGATAGAAGGAAGCATTGTAGTGTTTTTCCTAGAGTGTGAAGGCCAAGGTGGCCAGATCTACATCTGACAAATCAGTTGAAGGAGACAAATCAAGAGATGGTTTCTGTCCCTATACTGAAGATCAGCACATGTTCATCCCCAGTCAGAAATCATGAGTTCCTCCATTCTCTCGGAGCAAGGCCAAAGGCCTGGGCATGAGTCTCCAAGTCCTCAGTACCTCATCGCCACCTGCCCACTCCTACCTTCCCCATCCCACGCAAGTTAAGGTCCTGTGGATGCGTGCCCTGTCACCTCCACACTTCCCCCCACTGGCAGTTTCATCTGCGCCCTATCCATCTGGAAGGTCTACTTATTCTTCTGGGTCCAGAGCACCTGTTGGGGCCTTTCAGTATCCCTGTTAGGAGTCCGTGATTGTGCCTGTTTCAAGAAGCCTAAATGAAGCCTTTTGAAAATGTTGTGCTCCCAAACTTTTAATTGAAGGGAAATCCTCTTCCCTCTGTTGTGCAAAGGTGAATAGCCCATGCATTTAGTCAGCGAGTGTTTACAATGGTATTTAGAAAATTTCTGCTGTGAGGTTGTGGGGTCTCTGTTCCCTTTCGTCAGGAGGGAAGGGGATTCGTGCACAAAATCCTCATTAGCGTTAATTGGAGCTGCCTAAGTAAGTCCTAGGTACATCAGTGAGACAATGGCTGCTTTTGTATTCCTGGTTTGTGTTTTGTATAGGATACCATATCTGGCAAGACATGCCTTCTCAAACATAAGGAGATAATTGGTACTTTGAGGGAGAGGTTTAACTTATTTCTAACTGTCAAGAGTTTAAATATGCAGAAAAGAAAGAGCAGTCATAGTTTGCCTCTTTTGAAAAATGCCTTCAAACCAGGTCAGAAATCTCTGACTAAATCAGATTGGAGGAGAGTTGACTACCGTTTAGACGTAGACCTTTTGTTGTATGTTTTGCTTCACAACAGGAAATACTGCATTTATCAGAACTGATCCATCTCGGACTCCCTTTATTTCTAGCATCACTGCTCACCAAGCTCTCCCAGGAGCAATGTACCCCTGAGTCACTCTGCTTTTTGTGCTGATGACGCTCAAGGCTTGTGATAGGCAATCACCTGGGGTTTTGATTTGTTTGTTTGCAGGGCAGGGGGTTCTTTTTTGTTTTGCTTTACTTTGCTTCTTCCCTTTGATCTTTCCACCTGCCTTCTTCTGCCTTTTATGAGACCTGAGTCTATGCACCTCACTCTAGACAAATAGACCATCCCCCTCTCTAGCCATTCCTGATCTCTCTTTGATCCCACTTTCTTCTTCATTCCCAGTGTGGAAGTCTCTGTGGAGTCTTGAGTTGTCCTTCCTCATTCAGAGAGCTCTTCCATACTTAAAGCATCAATTTCCTCTTCTAGCTTGTAATTATTAGGTCTTCCCTTCTGGCCTTCCCCATGACCTCTGCTCACATACTTGCTCACAAACATCTCTCTGGCACATCACATGAAGGTCAGCCAACCCCAAATATATCATTTCCTCTGCCTCCTTCCTGGCCAACTCCATCTACCCATCACTCTGTCCCCATAGTAGGTACACAGTAGGCACTGACTGAGGTGTAAACTCCCCGGTCACTCTCCTCAAGCTTCTGTTCTCAAAGCCAGCTGTCAACTTCTAGTCTGTGACCTTAGAGGTGACATCTCAGGGGAGTCCCTCACCTTCTTCTGTCACAGTAGTAGCTATCCCTGGAACCCCAGGCTAGCCCTGCTGTGAGATGCCTTCACCTTGTTTCTAGCTGCATCCTCCCTTTTCTTCCCCTTCCCAGTGGGAGGAGGGACAGTGTGAGTCTGGACCTCCACTTTCCTTCCTGCTTCTCACAGCTAGTCACTCACTATGAGCTATTTCCTTGTTGGCTGGGATAATATCTTATCTTTCAGAGTTTATGCAAAGATTTAAAAATGGTTTTTTGGCTTTTTTTTTTACAATGTGTGAAAGAATATATGTCAGGTGCTTCATATGACATCTGGCATGTATCAGATATCCGTGAATGTGAATTTCCTTCACTTGCTGAGCTTTTTTCTGCTTCATTAAATCTAACCCTGTTGCCATGACCTTAACTGCCCATCACAATTTCAAGGTCCTACATAGGTATTCCTATCATATCATCATTCTGTTCAGCCAATGACTCTCTTGCACTTTTACTGTATGTCAAGTGCTCCAACCTTATTCAGTCTCCAAGAATCAATAGGATTCCACACTGAATGTGAGCTCCAGCCCTCAAGTCTTTTGGGGTCCTTTATAAAAATCAGTTATGAAGTTGAGGAGCCTTCTTCCCTCTACCCCTCATTTTCTTTGGGGCTTAGGTATAGAAGCTGCCTTTACAGGAGTCTAGTCTCCACCAAATAGGACTAGCATTCTAAGAAGTTCAGACCCTGAAAACAGACGTAAAAGTCACCCTGTCCCTTAAAGTTTATTTTCCCCAAGCCCTTTCTGAGCTGTGCCTGATAAAACAGAGAGATCACTGCCCTCTAGTTCACATAGATTCACCTCCCCAGGTGCACAAGTCCTCAGTGTCTACCTCCTCCCAGACTCCATGCTTCATCCTTTCTTGTTCCCTCTGCAGACAGAGCTGCCTTGCAGAGCTGGGACCATTACGACCCCCGCCCACCTACCTTGGAGGGAGGAAAGTGCACACAGTATGTGTCAACCCAAGCAAAGAAAAAACATTGAGAGTGATATTAGGAAGAGAAGCTTGAGAAATGAGAACAGGAGGGAGAGTTGTAGGCAGAAAAGCTCCGGCACTTTGTCACAAAGCAAGAGGCCTGGGCCATTATCCTGCGCCAGTGTAGAAGATCTGACAGTGGTGAAGGCAAGGCCCTGTGGAAGGAAACAGTAAGGGCGAAGCTAAGGCCCGCCTTGCTGTGAATCTCCAAGATCCCTTTTGATCTCAGCAGCTCTGTAGGCCTGGGTGTTTGCCTCCAACTTTCTCAGCTTTGAAGCTGGCCTACTTATTAATAGCCACTGTGCTGATTAAGAACTGCAATTCTGTGATGAAAGAATCTGCTCTTTGTATTTAGGGAAAGCTTTTGTGATTAATTTACTCTAGACTTTCTGAGGATCCTGTCATTTTAAGATAAAGACCGACTTAACACCAGCAGTTGTGGGAACTGAGGTTTGGATTCATTGAGCAGCAAATATTTATTGAGTTTCCACCATATGCCAGGCACCATGCTAAGCCTTGGGGCTTCAGCCATCAGCAAAATTAACACAACCTCTACCCTGTGTCACTGACAGCTCATCCAGTTCAGGGAGTAGCCAACTTTGTATAAAGAGCCAAGCTGAGAATATTTTAGGGCTTAGGAGTCGTAGGGGTCCTGCCGTGACTATTAAATTCTGCCATGGTCCCTCAGAAATAGCCTGTGTCCCAGGAAAACTTAGTTTACAAAACTGGCAGGTGGCCAGCTTGGTCTGCAGACTAAAGGTTCTCTTGCTGTTTGTTTTGTTTGTTTCAATTTGGAGGGCTTTGTTGAGTTTTTGATTTTTATACATTTGTTAAGACAGGGTCTCTCTATATAGGCCAGGCTGACCTTGAAGTCTTGGTGATCCTGTCTCAGTCTCTCTGGGCTGGAATTAAAGGCCTGCACTACCACCCTGGTGAACTAGCAGCCTGACGGTCACAGGCCTTTGGTCTAATGCATGCAACACACATGAATGCAAGTTAATATTTTGCTTGTTCTGCATTGTTTTTATCTAGCCTGTTATGATCACAGCTGACAAAAACTAGAAAATCTCAGAGAAGGCTGACTTTGGGAATAGTCTCCTAAAGGTCCAATTTCTCTCTTTGGTTCCCAGCCCTTCTTCCCCTGGAGTGGCTTTACTGTCTGTCTGTGTTCACTCCACTGTAGCAAGATAGCAGGAACATTAAAGACATCCCCTAGGGAAAAGTCTGGGGGATGAGATCAGAGAGCAGAGGTCTTGTGATACTCATGAGCTTGGGTGCCTAGACTCAGATCATGTGCCCAGGCCTTAATCAGTCATTGGCGACATCATGATTTAACTTAGGTCCTGTCACACTCTTTGCCCCAGCCTTGGATGGGATGGAGAGAAGGAAAGATGAATTTCAGTTACCAGAGGACTGATGACAAGTGTGGGGTGACATAGTACTCATATCATCCATTGGGGGTGCTGAAAGCCCCTCCTGATGCCACAGCTATGTACAGGCTCTAATGATGCTGCTAAGCCTTTCTGTCTCCATCAAGAAGTGTACAGTTTATATGCAGATGCCCCAGATTTTAGTATTCATGTGCTGTATTTCCCGTTACAACCTCCGTGTTTATTATGTGTTTGAGTCTTTGGTTCATGAGCAGACTTGAGCAGTTCCTCGTCATTTTCTCTTAGAGTACCTTGCCGCTTGCCCATTCTTACAAGTGTGTTAGCATTCTGAGTAGTCTTAGCAGACCTCTCCTTTCTGTTTAATGACGGGGAATCACTTGATCCCCAAAGCTGCGCTTAGAGGATCGAACAAAAATCAAAGCACTGGGTCCAAATGGTTTTCTTACTTTGAAGCCATCATTCTCTCCACAGGACCAGAACACTGAAAAAGTCACCATTTCCCAAAACTCATCCATGCCCCCTTTGAAACTATAGAGGTTGGCAACTTCCTAGCTCTTCTACCACCCACTTGCCTGGGGTGGGGGTGGCCCACCCAGGAACCACTTCTGTCTCTCCTGCTGGAAACTGGCCCATCTACACAGGCAAAGGAGGACTTCCAACAAGCTGCACTCTTAGTTTGGGAGACAGTCTTTAGACAAAGAGCTAAGAGAAGACTATACTGAAGGAAGAGCAGGGAATGAATATTTAAAGGATGTTCAGAAAATTATGGCTACTTTGCATTTTCACTTTATGTTTGAGACTCCAACCATACAAGCTGTGCTCCAGAGAGAGTACCCTTCCTAAAATGGATCTTCCTTGGCAGTTGCTGTGGCAACATGAAACACCTTAACCCCGATAATGATGACATTTCTTAGAAGGCAGTGCATTTTCTCAGCTGCTCTGCAGATTTTTTTTTTGCATCATCTTTTACCAATGTTTCTTTCATTTTTATTCTTCAAACCAGAAAGTCAGGCATGTAAGTTCTAAATTCTCACTCCTCTCAAGGGCCAATGCAGAACTTTTTTGCTATGCAAAGGCAAAAGCCCTCTGAATTTCTGTTTATATTATCCCTGGTAGTAGAGAGCTAACCTCCCTTCCTGTGTCCTGCTCCTGCCAATGTCCTCTAACCTGCCCTTTAAAACGCTTGAGAAGCCCACCCACCACAGTGCTCACCCATGTCCCCACCCACCACAGTGCTCACCCATGTCCCCACCCACCACAGTGCTCACCCGTGCCCCCACCCAGCACAGTGCTCACCCATGTCCCCACCCACCACAGTGCTCACCCATGCCCCAACCCAGCACAGTGCTCACCCATGTCCCCACCCAGCACAGTGCTCACCCATGTCCCCACCCACCACAGTGCTCACCCATGCCCCTCTCTATAAAAGAACAGTATATACCATGACCCCAACTCTCCTCCTCCTCTTCTCCTCTCTCCCTTCTGCTCACAATGATCCACACACCAGTCACACTCCATTTGCTTCCAATAAGCCAGGTATTAGAAGGACACATTCTGAGTAAATCAGTCCATAGTGACTAGAAGCATCAGTTAAATCTCCCTTAGCCTCCCCTATGTTTCTAGTTGGTAAAAATCCAGGGATCGAATTTTAAACTGACATTCTTCCCTTAAATTCAAAAACTAGATGCAGTGTAATGGCTTCCCACTTATAGACCCAAGTTGTAGGCAGAGACTGGAGACTGTCTGCCTACAGACAGTCTGTCTGTCTGTCTGTATGGACTGAGTGCCTGCTTACACACCCCTGCTCATGTGGTGAGCTCTCAGTCCCCAGTGAATTTGTATATGGAACCTTTGGGGGCTAATTAAGTCAGGACAAGGGCCATGTTCTAAGAACAGGAAGAGACCAAGTTCACTGTTGTGCACACAGCAAGGAAAGACATGCATGGATATCACCAGGGGACCCTCGCAGGCACTGGGTCATGCAGCCTTTTATCTTGGGCCTCCTGCCCCCATGACAAACTTCCCTGTCATCAGCCTAGAATGGGAACCCTCAGGATCCAGAGGTATAGATGGGTGCAGTGTCAAAATCCCACCAGGTGAGAAAGGCTCTGGAGCAGCAGAGATGGCTCAGTGGGTAAAAGTGCTGGCAACACAAGCCTGATGACGTGAGTTCGGTGCCCGCTACTCATGTTTCAAAATAAAAGGCCTAATTCATTGGTGTACCTCTGTAATCTCAGCACTCCTTCTTTAGATGGGAGACAGGGACAGAATCACCCAGAGGCTCACAGACCAGCTAGCCTGGGGTGCACAGCACAGCAGCAACAATACAGACTGCCTCAACAAGGATGGAAAGAAAGAACTCCTGAGAGTTGTCCTCTGAACTCTGCGTGTCTGCCGTGGCACCTGCTTGCAAGCCGACACTTACACTTGTTAATCTTTTTAAAAAATTTAAAAACTGAAGATTAAAAAATAGCAATTAGTTTATGAAAAGAGAAGGAAAGAAGAATCCTAAGGCCTGTGTTGGGGAAGCGCACAGGGTCCTTGACACACTGAAAGAACACAAGCGAAGCAGGTGCTCAGGAGCTTGGATACCAATGAGAGGTGGATGTGGCCACGGGCACAGGGCCTTCTTGACAACAGAGAGGATCTGAATCTTGACTCTGTTTGAAAAAGAAACCTAACTACTGCAGTGTAAGATAAATACCTTCCAGACTAAGAACCTCTAGGTTCTTCACAGGGCTTTCTAAAAACAAGTTCTTGCTGGTGTCATGCCCTTGTGGGAGGACCAGGCTGTTGCAGTGGAGTCAGGTGTTAGCCATATATACACCCCACTTCTACTCGGCTTCCAGGGGAGCTTTCTTCGTTATAAAATACCATTGTTTGTTATGATGCTCTAGTTCCCAGTGGGACTGTGGTAGAGAAAATCAGATGAAGGGAAGTGGAAAGATGAATCATCACAGTGGACCGAGACTCTTATTAGATGAGATGTGGCTAAGGAATGTGGAAGAACAGACGCTTATACGTGATGCTTTCTGAAACTGGTGGGTGCAGAGGGTAAGATGGAAATGAGGCTGACAGCCCTGGAAATTCCCTTCCAGAGTTCTTAAGCCAACACAGCCATCAAATGCTGTGGTGTTTAGTACATTTACTCATTCATATAATAGGATACTATATACTAATGATTTTAATAATTTTTAAATTTTTATTTATGGGGGCAAGGCGGGGCACACAACACGTGTGTGGAGATTGGAGGACAGTTTGCCAGAAGTCTGCTCTCTCTGCTGTGTGAGGCCATAGGGATCAACTCAGCTCATCAGACTTGATGGCAAACACCTTTTTGCCCCTTACACACTGAGCCATTCCACTAACCCATGCTATATAATTAAATCCTAACACTTTATAGTAAAGATATATGCACCAGTTTTACTCTTTCATCAAAGAAGTGTATGCCCAAGTCCTCTGATTAGACCACTTCTGTCCTCTTCCTTCTTGATCTGCTGTAAGGCTAGTTTATCCCATAATCACCCCTGAAAGAATGAATGTCAGGAGGCAAAAGGAAGAAGAGAGTGGTGTAGCCACAGTTAATGTCTCAAGCTTGGTCTTTAGGTGGAGGTTGTCTCCCCTCCTTTTTCATATCAAATGCATTGTGGTGTTTAGCTTTAATTCTAAACTTGACATAACTTAGAACCACCTGCGAACAGACTCTCAATGGAGGGCTACCTAGGTCAGTTGGCCTGTGGGCATGCCTCTGGGGGGACTGTCTGAAGTTAACTGATGTGGAAAGAAACCGTTCACTATGGGTGACACATTCCCTAAACACGGGTTATTAAACAGTGGAGAAAGTGAGCCGAGCACCAGCAAGCGCTCTCTTCTCTGCCCTTGACTCTGGATGTGTTGTAACTAGCTATTTGTCTTTTAAGTCCCTGCCACCTTGACTTCCCTCAGTGAACTCTACCCTGGAATTGTGAGCTCAGATAAACCCTTTCTACTCTAAGTTCTTAGATTTGTTTGAGGGGGATGGTTTGTTTTAGTTTGTTTGTTTCTGAATTCAGACATCTTATCACAGCAACAGAAATGAACTAGAACACACCTCCTGGGTCAGAGGTGGAGGTGTCTCATCCACAGCTTAGCTTACTAGAAGAGAAAAATTGCAAACAAACAGAAGAAAACACAGACAGATGGAAGGGCAGTATGCAAGATGAGAGGTTGTATGAAAACGTAGTGAAAAGGCCACAACACTGTCAGGGGAAAGGGTACAGAAGGCACTGCCTACCTGCACTCTCTGAGCAAGACAACTAGCAACTTCCTCCCAGACAGTTACTGACCAATACTGCTTATTCTTTTGAGGGCATTATCCTGGTGGTCCAGTGGTGACTGACTGAACCGGGAACACCTCTCTAGGGTGCTCCTTTGCTGTACCCGATTATCAGAGAGCAAGTTCAAAAGATTAGACTACATAATGGTGGCATTGGCTTAGTTTTCTTTGTCCTTTGTGACCAGGATTCAATTGAACAGCTAAGGGAGTGGCAACAGGAAACAGGTTCTGTTCTATATCAGATGACTTTGCCTCAATTCCTACTGTGCAAGAGATGGAGTCATGGCCCCCATTTATCCCTTACCCAAACCAGTCTTGGTGAGCCTTCATCATCCCTTCCCTAAGATGTTAGGATGCTCTGTTTTCCTCAAGAGACATGTGGGGGTGGGGAAGAGCCCTTGACTGCTCTTCCAGTGGACCCAGGTTTCATTCCCAGCACCCACACGTTGGCTCACAACCATCTATAACTCCAGTTCCAGATGATCCGATACCCTCTTCTGCCTCCTTAGGCCCTGAATGCACATGGGGCACAGACATACATGCAGGCAAACATCATGGAAATCGATAGTCTTTTGTAAAAAGAGAAAGAAGGAAAAATAGTCATACAGGGCTGAGCAACAGCAGCGAGGGCTCCTTTGCCTGTGACATACACTCGCTGATACACAGATAGATACACACTTCACCGAGTGGTTCCTTCGCCTGTGACATACACTCGCTGATACACAGATAGATACACACTTCACCGAGTGGTTCCTTCGCCTGTGACATACACTCGCTGATACACAGATAGATACACACTTCACTGAGTGGGCTGCATTTATTTGGGGGAATTTATAAATCTCTTGTTTTATATTAAGAAATACAGTACATTTATATAGATTTTTGTCTTATAATTAAACCTTTAGTATGTTAACATTGTAAAGCAATGGGAAAGGAAGAGAATGATTGAGAACCAAATGTGGTCCTATAGAGATTTCTCAGCGGTTAGAGCACTGATTGCTCTTCCAGAAGAGTTCATTCCATGTAAATTTTCCAAAGGTGTCACTTCCACTACCTTCACTTGCCTGTTAAGATCTTAGAAGTACTATAGCCACCAAAATGCCCAGTGATAGCTCACACCACCCGTCCACCTGTGTTGGAGGCTTGGGGACGCAGCTGTGCAGATCCCCCAGCATTAGTATCTTTGTCACCATATGAATCCTACCAAGCACTTAAGTAGTCTGCAAGAGTGTCAGTCAAACCAGAGGCATGCTATGAGTCGTCCCCAACAACAGCCTGTCCCTGTCATAATCTGCATCTTGGTGCAGAAAAGGCCTCAGAGTTGGCACAGTGGTCTTCCCCATAAGCAGGGATGACAGAATGGTGTTTATTTAATAAGATGCTGAACGTGTGTTAACAGGGATTTTTCTTTAAGATTTATTTACTTTTTTTTCATGTGTGAGTGTTTTGCCCTCATGCTATGTATATGCACCATGTGTGTGCCTGGCACCTGAGGGGGCAGAAGAGGGCATCAGATCCACTATAACTGGAGCTAGGGACAGTTGTGGGTCGTCACATTAGTGCTAGGTTGAAAGCAAGAGCAGCAAGCTGAGTCCTCTCTCCAGCCCCGGTGAACAGGGACCATCTGTGCCAGGACCATGTGTTCAGGCTGAGGAACTTATCACTGTGTATAGTTCTTCACTTTAATGTCATTTATTATATGCTTTCTGACAATAAATATAGAAAACTGTTTGTGGGTGAATAGACGGTTTTAGAAGACAACTTATACCCAAAACAGACATTTCTGGGGTATAAAAGATTTTTTTTTCATTTTAGATAACATACATACGACAAGAATATGAAACAAAATTCAAAGGGTTAATGCCTGCATCTCTGAGACAAGAATTTGAGGACACCATTTCCTCCCTGAAGTCACAGGTAACTCCTAGAGCTGAGCATGCTCGATGATGTAGGTGTGGCATAGGTGGGCATGCCTTCAGAAAAGAAGCTGGCAACTAGCCTGATTCTTCCTCGCTCCAGAAGTCACTGTGAGCCCCACACTTGCCCATCACCAGCTTGAACTGGGTTAGTCCCCTGAAACTGGGTCAGCCATAGCAACTTTGATTCATTCACCGTCCAGTGCAGTTTCACCGACCCCTCTTGGCTCAGGGTCTAAAGTGCCCTTCTGCAACACACTGCTGCTTCCTCGCTGTACTAAAATATGGAGGAATGAAACATCTTTAGAAGCATTTTTTTCTGGTATGTTTTATATGGTTTTAAAAGATAAATACTTTAAGTCCAAGGCAAAATAATGTTGATATTCAAGCAATTAGGTTTGATGTTTCTTATTGAAGTATGTGGTTCCTAAAATGTAAGGTGAGAGATGAACACTTGGGAAACTGAGGCAGGAGGATCACGAATTCAGGGCCAGCCTGAACTACATAGCAAAATCCTCTCTCAAAACAAACAGACTTTTGTATTAAAGGTTGTTTTAAGGGTTTTTGAGGGGGAGAGGGGATTGAGATGGTGTTTTATCCTGTGGCACTAGCTGTCCTGGAACTCGCTCTGTAGACCAGACTAGCCTGGAACTCACAGAGATCTGCCTGCCCCTGCCTCTTCAGTATTAGGATTAAAGTCGTGTGCTATCATGTAATGAATGTTTCATTCATTGTCAGCCTATGAAGTTTTTATGTGTTTTCAGGTATTTGTTGTTTTGGGGTGGTCTGGGATTTTATTGTTGTTGTTTTAGAAAATGTCTCTACTTACTTCTGACTGTCCTGGAATTCACTGAGTAGACCAGGCTGGCCTTGAAGTCACAGAGATCTGCCTGTCTGCCTCTGGGATTAAAGGTGAGCACCACCACACCTGACTACCTATGAGTTTTGAACTCCCACCTGAGGAGTCTGCATAGTCTTATTTCCAACAAATTGGGAAACTGAATGCTAAGAACTGTACCTGGTACATAGCAGGTGCTCGTTAAATAATAAAATAACCAATGTAGTTTGACAATCCCAACATGATGTGCTTATTATATGTAAAATGACTGTGTGACACCAAACATGGTGATGTATACACCTTTAATCCAAGCACTTGGAAGGCAGAAGCAAGTGGATCTCTGTGAGTTCAAAGTCAGCTTGGTTTATATAGCAAATTCCTGGCCAGCCAGGGCTACACAGTGGTGGGGAGGAAAAAAGGATTGTGACGTTTGCTTGGGTCAGACTGACCTAGAACTTGCTAGGAAATGCAGACTGGCCTCCAACTCCTGAGAGCCCTGCCTCAGATTCCAGACCTTGAGCCATGATGCCAACCTGAAGCAGATGTTAGCTGATGTTTTCCTGTTTCCCTCGGTAAGAGGCTGAAGTGAAGGGTCTTTTCCATCAGTCTTCTTCCTGCTGTCCCCTGCTGCCCTTGACGGCTACTAATAGGTTCTGCTGTGCTGGCCTCTGCATATGAAGACAAATGGCTGAAGAAGAGAGCACAGCGCAAAGGGCATGCAGCTTTTATTTTTTTATGTGGAAAGCACTCAGAGGTGTGGTTTACCCATCAGCTTCTCGGAGGAGTGGCCATGAAGTCAGCTACAAGGGTCTGATGCCCTCAGAGGAGATTCTTATTTTGGAAGCCCAAGGGCGGGGCAAGAAACCCAATACCCACCTGCATGGCTTCTGTTATCGTTCATATCATCTTGCTGTGACAAAAGCCACTTCAACCTCCTGGAACTGGATGTTGACCCAGAGAGAGTGTGCTGCCAGCTGCATGAGGGCCTCAGAGTTGGCAGCTGTGTGGAGGAGTCAAAGGTCTTAGAGTGCGCAGATTCAGTTGAAAGGCACAGGTGCCCGTGTTTTTGAAAATTGTTGGAATTCCAATCGATCACAATGCAGGGTGGGGGAGAAAGTTAAAGCAGTGCGCCCCTGCATCTGTCAGAATTATCAGTTGTCCTGTGGGTCATCTGAGCAATCAGATAAAATGAAGAGTGGGGTACTGTTACGAATAAGCACATTTTTGGTTCTGCCAGCTGTATTCTTGCATAACTATGCCTCAGAATCAGCCGTCTCCATGGTTTCAACTTGGACCAAAGAAGCAAGAGTAAACAATTCTGAGCAGATCAAATGCCGCTGACGCTTGATTACATTAAACCATAGTTTCAGCTGTCCCCACACTATGTTTTATGTGGTTGGATAAGGTGTCTTTAATCGATGCCTGATATATAGGTATCATTGATCCCATAGACATTTATATTTCAAAGAAGTCAAATGTACTATAAGACCTCATTGGAGAAGTCATGCTGGGCAACAGCTTCTTCTAACCTCAAGCCCTCCACTCCGTGGTGATAGCTACTGTGAAGTCCATTCTGGGCATTTACTATGAGGTATATCTCACCATACTTATGGCCCTGGGAAGCAGCTTCATGAACTCCATTTCACAGATGACACAGCAAGAGCTAAGTAACCTTCCTAGAGCCTTTAGAGGCCAAGCCAGGGATGGAGCTCAAGTTGGCCCAACTCCAGGAAAAGCCTGGCTCTTTCCACTCCAAAATCCTGTCTCTAACCTCAGGGAATCCCCAGAATGGATTTGAGGTTTCCAGAAAGCAGTAATTTTCTTTTCACTTGCTCTCTCGCTAATTGAACAGCTTGTGCATACCAGCTACATGCCTAGCCCTGTAAAAGAAGCCGGGACTGGGAGTCAGACAGAGTCACCCCTCTGCAGAAAGCCCTTAGGTTTGAAAACAGATGTGAAAACATAACCACAAGGCAGTGTGAGAAGGTATACAGCCCAGGATGCAGAGGAGGGACTGCTGCCTTGGGACAGAGCTAGGTGGCAAGTGCTCCAAAGTGAGAGCCCTAGCCAAAGGGTGACAGAGTGAACAGCATGGTGTAAGGTGGCAGTATGGGAAGGTCATGAGGACAGAGGGAGCCACCAAGATAGAATGGCACCAGATCAAGATGGCCCCTTGGCTAGTTTATGGTTGGTTCTGTGGCCTCTGACGGATTTTTGGTAGGGACAGGGTGTGACCAGATGTAGGAAAATGCATTATTAATATTCACTTCCTCTGAGTTTTATCCAGAGAATTATCTGAGTTGAAGGGAAATGTCAGCATACTGTGTGTGCAGTATTGACATATGCACTTACCTTTCTCATACAAGATGTCTTTCTAGGTCATCTTTCTGCAAAAGAGAGCATCCACCCTTCAAGAAGAGCTGACCACCTACCAAGGCAGAAGGTATGAGCAGTGAATGAAACACCTTCCCATTAATTAATTTGTTTTCTGTACCCCTGGAGTCTTTTAGCAAGTCTTCACTGAAATGTCTAGACACAAGATAAGTCTGGAAAGGAAGACATTCTTAATGAACAGCTTGTCTTTGAGAAGTCACCCACCTCTTTAATCACAGGACTTAGATTCATCAGAACAAGATTTGGGAATCTCAGGGTGTGGCAAGTAGGGACCTCATCTGGGCAGTCAGGCAAGGTGTGGTCTTCAAGCCCAGCTGTAGACTGAAGGAGACACCATCTTCCTTTAAGACTGTGGCATAATGCAATTCTCTGTGATGGCTCACATCTTCAAAGTCCCTATCCCTGGGGGTTTGGCACTGTTCTCCAGACCAGAATAAGTCATTGGCTTTGTGGTGTTAAACATTCACAGAGATGGGGTATCCTAGTGTGCAGGACTGTAGGATACAGGAGCCCTTTTTTAAAGGTTCCCAGTGATATCACCAAGCAAGGTGTTGTTTGCTGAGGGTCCAGGTCAGTCAGACAACTTTGCTTTCAAGTGCAGTTACAGGCCAGACTGCTTACTTGGCATCAAAATAAAAGGAATGAGCTTGTGAATCATTTACTTTTCAAAAGATTCTGTGTGCCTGATGATGATAAGATCAGTTGCTTATAGGCATACTTGATGAAATTTTGATAGCAAATACCCTTTTGAACCTCCAGCTCCTTCAGAATTGTAACACATTTTACCACTGACAGACCTAGTCAGGCTAAAAATCCTAACATGAGTTTTGATTTGCAGGTAACTGCATGGGAGAGCATGACAGGTGAGATTGTCTGAGCTGCACCGTGGACTTCATCCAGCAGGTTTGAAGATTTGGATATTGTGAACTGTGAGATCAATGATATTTTTAATGCTTACGTGTAATTGAGATCATAAAAACATGCATCATCCATACACTGGGTTGGCTTTATTTGTGTCTGCCTAAGTTATTTTTAC
This sequence comes from Bramus lutescens, assembly GCA_001685075.1. Classification (NCBI taxonomy): domain Eukaryota; kingdom Metazoa; phylum Chordata; class Mammalia; order Rodentia; family Cricetidae; genus Bramus; species Bramus lutescens. Next base: position 493,763 of record LOEQ01000810.1, on the reverse strand, counting down.
CATTTCTTTCTTTCTGACCCATGTTTGTATTAGAGTAGATGCTGAAGACTGCTTACACTGGCCAGAGATGTAAACTGCCTGTGCGAGCCTTGGTAATGCTTTACAAGGAGCTTGCAAGTTAGGCGTGATTGGAGTCATGATTATAGTATCATATCAAAGCCCTTAACCTGTTAATGCTGTTCCCATGTTCATGTTCATATGTTAAAATGGCATGTTGTACTAGTCTGTTTTCTTTCAACATTTTATCACACCTCTTCTGCTAAGTATGACATATACATGGTATTTTTCCCCCAGCAAATATTGACTACCTCAATTTCTGGTTTGAAGGAAAATACCTTGTATCATGTCAAAGATCAACTCACAATTTCAGCATGAAACTGCTGTCCAGAGTCAAATCACTGGGTCATGCTTGTCCTGTGGGTCTCCAGCCTGATCCTGGGGCTGCAGAGTTGCAGGGTGGGAACATTGTGCAGGCAGCTCTGGTTTTCCTGTTACTTTCTTGATGTCTCCTGTGTGGTTGTTGCTTTGATTGTCACATTGGTCCTTGATCCTTAAGAAAGCCTGACAACATTTGGCCATGTTTTGAGAACACAGCCTATTGACAAGCAACTGCGCCTGTCCATTGGTCTTATCTGCAATGTGTTTGCTCTTTTTGAACGGTGGTTAAGCCTGGATTGCTTTTCCCACACCAGCTCTGTGCTGATTGGTCAGCTGGAGCTGCAGTTGCAAAGATGCTCTAGTTTCATTTGAGTGGTCCTGGGCTGAGCCATGGGCCTTTTGAGACCTCCAAAAATGTAGTGAGTGGGAGGGGCAGGGCCTGTAATCATCTGGTTTACTGTGAAAGGAAAGGAGAGATCGTTTATTTACACTTATTCAAAATTCTTTTCTCTCTACCATGCTCAAAGTTGCCTGTCACTTGCTGTCCGAGAATTAGTTATCCTTAGGGAAGATAAGAAAAACTAGGTTTTACAGCCAGGGCAGGTCAGTCTGTGTGGTGGCCATCAGTAGGAGGCTGGCATCTTGCACAAAGTAATCTTTGGGGAGCCACCACCTTCCTGGTGCCTCCCAAGTGTCCTCCTCCCCCAGCCCTTCCTCCAGAAGTATAAATCTGTGTCCGGTGAATGATCGAAAACATTCACAGAAACACAAAATCATAGCAGCTGCTATTAAAGCCACCTGACCAATGACGACAGTTGACACTCACATGGTGACTTAGCACTCGGAACAAAGAAGGCTGTGTGGCTGGTATGTGCTTCTGCAAGGACCATGAAAAGCAGGTTGAGGTCAGAGGATCTCAAGGTTATTATTGGCCTGCACTGAAAATATTCAGTGAGTTGTTTTATTTGCTGGAATTGGAACTCCCACCCAGAAATATTTGTTTTCCATGAGTAAATATCAGTAGGTATTTTGGAAACTTGCCTGCTATTCTTTCTCTTCTTTATTTAAAGGGTTATGAAATTACAAACACTGATGAACCTTTGACATGAATCGGATCGCGCTTCCCTTCTGCAGTGCGTCGAGCATGTCCAGGAGTAAATTCGAGTAAAACTTTGGGTCTGTTTGATCGGATGTGATAGGAAGGGGGAGCGGACACTCAAGTTTTTGTGAACATTCTCTGATAAAGGAAAAGAGAGGAAAATTACCTTTGGCATGTTTGAAATTCCTCGCTGAGTTGAGCGCTGAGTATATAAGTGACTACTGGGACAAAACGCCAGTGCTCAGGAAATAAATTATCAACACTGTGCCTTATTATAAAATCATCTAGGGTTGCATCCTTGCTTTTATCTGAGGGAGGATCAATTGTTCATTGCAAGTGTCTAATTTAGTTGCAGCTCCAGGTATTGTTGCTGGCTACCATTCTTGAGCCTCCATCTGTGCCTTTTCTAGTCCAACATGTAATTGTCAACAGGTGGTGGCTGATAGGGCATTTGGAACACTGAGAAAGGGAAGCTCATCTCGAGGCGCTGTGGCTGGGTTTGAGTGTTGGATATTCTGCAGGAGTCAGGCCAGGGGAGAGCCTGAGGGAAGCCGGCGGTTCAGTTACCTGCCTGGATCTTAGTTCCCTATCAGTCCGTTTCTGTCTCCCCAGCAGTCGGACCTTTTGGGAGTCTGACCACTGATTCTGCAACCTCCCCACTAACCAAAGAACTCCACAGAGGACCGCTATCAAGGGATACAGTGGAGAAGGAGGAAATCTGAGAGAGAGGGAACAGAGGACTGATTTGCTTCATAGACCGCACGAAACTCTTGGTGGCAAGGTGGCTAGAAGGGACTTGCTTGTGTGCTGAGGCCATTCTGTAAATGCTGCATATTACGGATTCTTCAGAAACTGGCATGCACTTATGATGGCGAGCAACCTCATTAGAGGGGTCTGCAGAGAAAAGTGCCGAAGGAAGGAACTGGGAGTTTGAATTAACAATTAACAGCGTCCTCATTGAAGTGCATCACCAGCCAGGGAAGGCAGCAGCGTTTGTGCTTTCTGTCTAAGGGTGAAAGGAAAGGTAAAACATCAAAAATGGTGGGAGAAAAGTTTCAGAAGACAAGGTCATTTGAATTCATAGTTTCCTTAAAAGAGCTCTCTCTTCGGAGCTTTCATATTTTGTTCAGAAAGGTCACCTCTTTTAAGCCCTGTCATTAAAGACAGTTTGCTCTTTAAAGTGAATTATCAAAGGGTCTAGAAATTGTGAGTTACTGAACTAAAATGCATGATCAATTTGAAGTGCGCTAACTAAAGCCTGCTTAGCTGTGGATGTGCTTTTGTGCTGGCAGCCGCTTTGATAAAGCCAGGAGAAGGTACATGGTTGGCCAATTCAAAGTAGGGAAAGGAGATAATTAGATAAAACTTTCTCAACTCTCCGAGTGGGTCTTAACTTTAGAGGCTTGATTAGGAAGCTATGGCCGAGGCCCTAAGTAGTATGTGAGGAGTGAAGTGGAAAGTCTCAGGTCCTGACGGAGTGAGCGCGAACCTTCACTGTATTGTTTTAAAATCCGCATCAAACTTCAGGTCATAATGTTTGCTTCACACTGAGGAAGAGAATTGAAATTGGTGTCATGAAACCAAAGAATTGTTAAATCTGATTCCCACCCCAGTATCAAGACCCTATTCCTCCAGGCATCTCAGTTCGAAGGCAAGGTTTTTATTGACAAACGTTTTTACACCAGAGACCTAAATACTGCTGTGGATGTTGCCGTCTAGAGAAGGATGTAAGGCTGACCAGTAGTGTGATATCCTCCTGGAGTGAGGTCTCCTGGAGTGTGGTGAGGTGCTCCCAGAGACCTCATCATGGGACAGAGCAAGGCTAACTTCTGAGGAGCAGCTTTCATCTGACCAGCTGAAATGTAATTGCATGGATAAAGCCATTTGGCCCACTCTATCCCTTTAGCTAAGGAAGGAATTTAGCAGACAGGCGGCATCTGCTGTTTCTGTTTCCTTGGTGATTCTCTTCGCCCACTTGGGCCTCTCTTCTCTAGTCTGCCACACAAACCATTATGTTTGTTTCCAGCTGAATCACTTCAATCCTTTCATTGGTGTTTCACAAACTAGCAGGGAATGATAACACACTTGATCCTGGAAGCAGTGGATCTCTGAGATGTAGGCTAGCCTGGTTACATAGTGAGTTCTAGGACAGCCTGAACTACGTAATGAGACTCTGTCTCAGAAACAGAAACAAAACACAAAACAGTGTTTCTCAAACCGGTGTCCATCAAGGTCTATTTGTTTGGTGGGACTTACTCAAAATGTTCTGATGTCCCACTTTGATGATCCACATGCATTGCCTGATCCTTTATTCATTCATTGGTTACTGATTATCAGCTGTGCTCAAGCCAACAGAGTAACCCCAAGCCTACTGGCATGAATTCTAACACACTGGTGTGATCTCTGTCTGTCTTGAGAATATTGTTGACTGGTGCACTCAGGTGGGCTGCTCTCACTTAAGTCCCCAGGAATGTCATCAGATGGGGCTTGTGGGGCAGTCACAGGAAACATGAATGCAAGCCCATGGTGCTTCCTCATGTTCAGGATCCTCATGCCCCCAACGGCTAGGTGAGACAGCTGGTTAGGGCCCTTCTAATCAAGTCCGGGAGAGACCAGACATAGACACCAGAAGCCTTATAAGTCCTGAGCCCCAGCACCAACAACACTTCTGCTGTATTCTGTTAATGGCAGAGCCTGTCTAGAGTCAAGTGTAAAGGACAGAAGTCGAGCAAAGTCAGAGCCTCTGTGCTGCCTTGACCTTCCATAATAAAAAAAAAGAAACTGTTTAGCTTTAACCTGTGTCTTAGTTAGGGTTTCTATTGCTGTAAAGAGACACCATGACCATGGCAACTCATATAAAGGAAAAATATTTAATTGGGGTGACTCATAGTGCGACATGGTGGCATAAAGGCAGACATGGTGCTAGAGAAATAGCTGAGAATCCAATGTCTTGACAACAGAAAGTGGTCTGAGATACTGAGCATAGCTTGAGCATGTATGAGACTTCACAGCCCACCTCCACAGTGACACACTTCCTCCAACAGGCCATACCTACTCAAACAAAGTCACATCTCCTCTAATAGTGCCACTCCCTTTGGGGGCCATTTTATTTCAAATCACCACAACCTGGAATTCACTAAGATGATTTGACCCATACCATTTTGTTTTGATTTTTGTTTAAGCTTCTTCTGGGACCTTGTATTTTATTGTAGAGTTCTATGATATATTGATGAGAGAAATACCAATCAAATTGATTAGTTTGAAAAATATTCCTTTGTTGTAGGAGAGGCTGTTTGTTCCTGGCTGCCCAGACCCAAAATAATCATTCAGAAACTATATCATTTGAATCACTGCTTGGCCAATAGCTTAAGCATATTTTTAGCTAGCTCTTACATCTTAATTTAACCCATTTCTATTAATCT